>RBZT01000435.1:0-329815 GCA_003693705.1 Polymyxa betae
ATCCCGCCAAGAGGCTAGGCGCTAACGGTGCCGACGAAGTCAAAAGGCATCCATTTTTTGCTGATATCTCTTGGATGGAACTCGCTGAAAAGCAAGTCGAGCCCCCGTTCAAACCGACAAGGAATGATATCAATGCAGTATCACTTGGAGAAATATCTTCTGAAGGTGATCGCAAATTTAAGAAGGTCGTGATGGACGAGAAGGACGATAAATTCTACGAAAAATGGGACTATGTGTCAGTCAAGACAATTCAAGAAGAGATTGTTGCAGCATTTGAACACAATTTGGAGCTGGAAAAACGCCCTCCAAAAAAGCCTCCCGTGAAGGAAAACAATACGCAATGCTGTATCATACTATAATATTGAAAATGTATAGAAGCGATGTAGACACTGATGTGGATTTTGATCTAAATCAATCTTTATTATCATTTCGTTCTCAGCAAGTAATCCGTATCCAATTAGCAATAAAACAGTTGAGGAATCTTGTCAGACGACTAAATGTAACTAAGTTTATATGACAATACCAGCTTCCATGAGAGCATTTCTCAGAAGAATTTGAGCGAGTGCCTCAAAGACGACTTGGACATTCTTCGGGTCAGTATTACATGTGATGTACGTCATGATCGGATTGCTGGCGTTATTTAAATGCGTATTTTCAAATTTTTCTTTGATGAACTGGGCAGCAGATTCTACATCAGCACCGCCATTGTACTCAGGGAATATCTTTGACAGATCTGAGGTCTTTAACTTCTCCTGGAACAGATCGACTTTGTTCAGGAATAGAATAATTGGGCGATGGACGAAATAGGCTGGAACCAAAGTTCATTGATTTTTGGAGTTGTTTGCAAAGTGCAACATACGCGAGTTACAAATGTCACCGAATAGGGTCAGCGATTCCACCATTCGGTTCATTTTATCATCTTCATAGAGCGTTTGATCATATTCGCTGAGAGCGACGACAAAAATGATAGCAGTCACTGAGTCGAAGCAATGAATCCATCTGAATGTCATATGAAATCGAATGAAGCCGAAAATCGTTGAGACCCACTTCCTCCTCTCGTTCCGTTGTCCGCCCACATCAATAATCCTAAACACAGCGCCGTGTTTATTTTGGAACTCTCGTTCCACGATCCCAGTCGAAGCCACTCGAATCTGAATGGCCATCAAACGTGCAACTTAACATCAATGACATTGCCCTACCATCATGATATCTTCGTTGGTAGGAACAAAGGATTCCGAGACAATCAAGTGGACCTTGTTGAGAAAATAGGAAGCAGAATCATTAAGCTGAAACTGGTTCTTCCGTTCGTACGCCTTGCGAACAGCAGGATCTGCCCAAGCGACTTCTATCATATCGCCTATCTATTCTCCACTGGTAAGTAAGCAGAATGACCAGATCATCGCCAAGGTACGTTCTGGTCTATTCTCGCCAGGTCAACTTCCACATTGAGCAGATAGTTTCTAACGGCTGGGTCCAGTGACGATTGAATTTGAAATTTTTCAACCGCGTTGAGAAGCACCTAAACAGGATTAAATCCGAATAAGCGAATGGCCTGTTCCAACTGGGCGAACCTTAATACTCAGCAAAGCGTTGGCGAAAATATGGGTTTTATATTCCATTCGCTCTTTCATTGAAAACCCGGTCCCATAGATTGTCAACAGTTGTTTTACGAAAGTTGACTTTCCTGATTCACCTGAATCGCCATAGGTATGAGATCCACATCATGAAATGAGACTACGTCACACCTGTGCCCAAGAGTAGCAGCTTGATAACATTTTGGTCTCTGATTCGACCAATATGAGATTGGCGATCAATCGAGCGTGAATAGGCGTCCTCGTTCATAGGATGGACCTGCTCCTCCCTGCCAAAGCAGCCACATTGCAGCATTTTTAGACCATGCAGCGTAACGGAAATGCCCAGACGATGATAGCGAGTGAACCTGGGTGACAATTTTGTACGTAAATCGATCGAAGTACAAGTTGTGCCAAGCATCGCCTTTGTATTAGGCAATACTAAAAGAGTATAGTCCCTCTTGTTTTAACCACTTCCTCCAATCCATTTTAAATTCCTGAGTTAATGAATGTGGATGTTCAGCGAGCGCAGCTTCCAGAAACTCGCATTCGCTGGCATTATCTGGGAGTTGATACTAACAAACTCAGCACTTTGCTATTGAGTATAATGCATGAACTTTACCAGTGCAGGTTTGGAGTCGTCGTGAGATTGTTGAGAGTTGAAAATATGGCAACGTTGCCGGATTGACTATAAACAATAGTCAGTTGTCTTTTTAGCAAGTTGAAAACGAAATACTTTAGCCAATGAATTCTCGATCTCTAAAATATCATCAGATGAGGGCTTAGGTTCTAGCCATTTATCAAATAGATCGATTCTAATATGCAGAAATATAGCAGAAATGATATCCACATTTTCTAACAAATTTATAAGCAGGCAGACAAAATCGAGTTGACAGGTAACAAACCAGCACGCCATTTTCCATCTGTGAAAGCTACCTGATTCTTCAGCAGTTTCAATGTATAAATAACTATATCTGATTGTGGGATATCAAGTAGCCTGATGAGGATTTCCTACGAGATTACGTCTCAGAATTCTAATATTCGAAACAGAATCTTACAGGTGCACGAAACTTTACCAAAGAACGAATCTGTCGCGGGGAGTTCTTGGTTATTTTCTGTAGAATACGGAGCATATTCAAATATGCTGAATACTTTCTCCAGCAACGCTCATTTAGAGATCCTGATTAATGTCAGGCGAAATCGGAAAATGCGAAGTCTTTAAGCGAAACCTTTGGCTCCTTTGATGTACACTATTATCGTGGATTGATCGAGCGACAATAAATTGATTTTAAATAAACTAGAAGCCGTCAGCCAGCATGTTCCAACACGTCATGACCTTTTCTACCTCAGTGAGGGTATCTCATTTCGTTTGAAAAGTGAAGCAGATAAATTCTGATTGAGAAATTTGAGAATGAGAACCAAAGAGTTTTTGTCTTGCAGCAAACAGAGAAGTGTGCTGAACTGTAAAGGATGCCCTTTGCGAAATGTCTTCAAAAGGCTAAGAATGATGAAGGAAATATTCTTGGTCAAAATCTCGGTATGTCGCGAGCGCTCAATACTACTAGATGAGTCTGTGTTGCTTGCTGAAATCTGCAACTCTCGAAAGCCGTTGATCAGTTGCGCGCTCGGTCGAACATTCGGTGCAATCGACAGAAATACTTTCAGAATGCCGACAACGTACTAGACCATAAATTAAATGACAAAGCATCTGATCATTAAAACTTCCAAGACCTTTTGCAAACGCGGATGCAGCAAACGATACAGCATTTCACTGTGATCGACACCTTTGATATTAGGTGGCTGGTCGACTCCCTCACTTAGAATGTCATCGGTATCGGCGTATCCGACATGTATGGCATTCCTGGCCATGTTGATTTGTTCAACAAGAGCCGTTGGTGTTCGCGAGAACGTAACCAATTCGATTCCGTTCAAATGAGCTGAATTCGGAATGCACAGAATTGGACCGAAATGCTCGGCAATATGCTTGCTGATTTGGAATACATCTCGCCTGCGTGATTTGATTTTTTTCAAGTAATCGTCGCCGAATTTGGAAACTTTTATGCCGCAATCATAGCTCAACAAAGCATGTCGTATCATCATCAGCGCTTTCTTCAACGGAAGCAGATCAGCGTTATCGGACGAGACCATATCGAGACAAAATACGATTATATGCTTATTGTCAAATAAGTTCAAAGAAAGCATTTCTCTGACCTGTAGCAAAATACATTATTTTCCAGGAATTTGATTGAAACTAGACCCGACCTGCGGCTCGTCTGGCAGCAAAATCATGCTGATTAGAAGAATATTAAAGCAGAGCCGAATTTCTCGGCTGGTGCTATAGAATGCTTCCAAAGATCGATGATCACTTTCAATTAGGTGCAATCTCGCAATAGAAGCCACCGAAGTGCAAAGGCAGCGGATGATATCTGATAGTAATCCCAGTCGAATTAAGGCCTGAGATATTCTGCTGCCTTCATGAAGTTTCTCTATTTCAGATCTCTGTCCAACCGCAGCTAACCCCATCATAAATACACAGAGCACTTCAGCTGCACAAGATCGCCGATTCTGATCGGCATCTTGCAGCTCACGAAGAAGTAGCTCGAAAACCGAGTTGGTTTTATCCAAATTCGCGTCGTCCGCTTCCCAGCCCATTCGCTGAATCATCCGACGACCGTTGGCAAGTTCGATAATTTCGATAAACGAGAAAATTTCGGCGAGTTCGTTCGCCAAAATATCGCGGTCGCGACGAACGAACAGGTCCCGGTCCGGATTACGAACGGAATCGAACGATATGGAGAGGCGCCTGGCCGGCTTCGACGTCAGCTTCATGGACAGTGGAGTACCATTCAGGGTACCCGACGACATCATGGCAGAGAACTCTCTGGTAGAGACAACCTATCTCAATAATGTGAGACGGAAACCCGCGCCTGCTTGCTACTGACACCCCATGACCCCATGATGGGCTACAGACCCATGATCTCCATGATGGGCTACAGACCCCATGACCCCATGATGGGCTACAGACCCCATGACCCCATGATGGGCTACAGACACCATAAGGTATTAATCAGACACCTTATCACCATCCTCTATGGGAAACATCATTTCGATCAACAATAATGACACCTCTACTAGTGCCCCCTTGTCATGTCTGAGCCATCAACGGTTTATCCTGATCCTGAATCTCGTTGGATACCTTTCGTACTTACTTCATTGACAACCATCTTTAAATTGACAACTATCTTGAATAGCTGCTGAACAGTTATAATTGCATTCTCTGCCCGATTCTGTTCACTCTGCATAATCATTGCTGCATTCCGTCCTGGTTTCGTTATACATACTCTACATGCTTGTATTGTTTTACGTTGGGATTGCAACAAAATCAGGTTCTCGTCTAATCTGACAGGAGCAATCTTTTACAGCGAAAATTTTTAGTGGGCGCCAGTACGACTCGTTTCCTGATTCTGCGATAAACCGTTAAGCCCTCCATGGACACGACGGGCGGGGATCGGCTTTGCAAGGTAGATTGGGTATCTGAATATCGACGACCGAAATGTGGAGAGAATCGGCGATTTTTGTTTGTCAAAACGTTTTTGGATTGCGCCTTGAAATGAAGCAGGACGGAACGCTTTGAATCGGATTGCTGATTTGGCGTACAATAACGTTATACGACGAAAATACACTTGTAGCAAGTTTTCATTCGACGGCGACCTACTTAGCTCAATCTCGATCATTGTTTTGGGATCCTTGTCGGTTCCTATTGCGGCAGATGGTTGTCGTCGACCTTGATTGCGTTTCCCTCTCTACTCAAGTCTAAAATCGTCTCTTCTGTGATTAGTGGTGTGTCTTATGATGAATCGGCTAAATTGAATCTATTTCTTCGAAGGTATTGTAATCTTTCGGGTTATGTTTTTTCTCATGGAAAGGCTAGAATGGTGCTAGCCGGAATTGATTGGGTTCCTACTATCACTGGCGATGGTATCGTCACTTTGGTGGCAATAGCGGCATCCATTGCACTACTCGACATGATCTGAGGACCGCCCGGCGTCTGAATGGCATAGCGTTGTTCAGAGATGATCGGCAGGATAACCCGATGAGCTTTAACCTTCAAATGGAAGAGTCTATTGACCGGGCGGGCGATTCAGATCCCGGTCCATAAACACGACGAAATCATACATAGCAAAACAAGACGAATTCAAGCAATGGTGTCTTAGAAAAGGTTTCCTGAAGCGACCAGATTCACTGTATCCGGCCTAAATCATCATGAGATGCAGCAACGGCAGAAGGATTGGAAAATCTACAGTCGATTGTTACATTGCTGCTTATAGTTGATCTGTGCAATCTCCTTGTCCCAGCTGGAATGTAAATCAAATTCAAGTCTGTTTTCAAGCATTACTCAACAATACACGATGAACAAGAACGAGCAAAAAGATGCTAATTACGATGAGGGCGGGATCGCATGGAGCTTACAAGCAGCTGACCACATTCAAGCTTCTTCCATCAATCAAACATGACTATACTGTCCATAGACGACGCTTTCGGTGGACGAAGGCTTGAGCAAATTCCCAACCCGTCCGTCGAACAGGAATGATATCTCAGTCTTATTGTTGCTATAATAAGAATATGCGATATTCATAGCCAAAGTGCTCACGAAGTGCACGATTTTCTGATGCCATCAAATATACATAGCTTTCTTACACCAACTCGAATCGAAGTAGGAAATTGTTTATTTGTTCACTTGACAGCGATCTTACAACACGATCAATGCTGTATATGAAGGATAGTGTTAGGGTTTCCGGGTATAACATCAGGAGCTGATTGCTGAAATCGGGCCCGGTGCTTGCAGAAGGTCCACGAAAAGAACAACGTAGCCATCGCCCATACCACCAGATTCGATCCATAGAGTATCACGACGAACAATCCAGGGCGAAAATAATAAATGGAAGACGCATGCAGAAAGCAGTTGGTGAAGAATGTATGACACCATGATTGCAGGTTGAGAAACGCCTTCTTGCTCGACGATCCGCTTTGGGACGTGTTCTTCCAAATCCGGCGACATAGATGGACGAATATGACAACACAGACTGCATTCGATCCTAAGAACAGCCATTCGTTCCAGCGATAACGGCATGGAGGACGAAACCCGGCCACGAAATCGGCCGGGTCGGAATTACACGCCCACGGTTGGTCGATCATGAGCGCGCTCCAGATTGCGACAGCAGCACTGGAGATGACCCCGATCAATATCAGCAGACATGAGAAGACCTTCAACGCCATCGTATACTGCATGGTGATGGTTGGTTTCATATTCGGACAGATGCGATAATGATGGAATCCGGGTCTATGGGAGGCTTGGGAGCAGCTACAGGCGAGATTTGCAACAAATGCGGGATCCGGCAGACTCGGAAATGGGTTTGCTCGCTGACTGGCTTTCAGCAGGACCAATGTCCGACTTCATGTCGCTCTGGATCAGGTTGGTCCCTTGAACTACGAGAATCGGTTGCAGCCTTGGCAATGTACGCATCGAGAATCAGGCAAGGTCTGGTTCACGATCAATGATGCTTTAGTGAGCCCCCACAACTTTTTAAATGATCATCGTGTGGCACTTCCAGTTTGCGACACGCTGCTGGTTGTTGAACTGGTTGCGGCGAGCTCAGTACTTGGAGCTTAGGCTCGAGAATCTCTGTCCAGCTATGCGATCAGTAGCTGTTGTTTATGCAGATTGCTCCATCTATGGCCACATCCCTACAATTCGGTATTGAGAGGTGGATGGCAGCGAAAGAGAGGCTCATTCAATCAAGATGGACACCAAGCTCCGTTTGCAAATCCACAAACAATAGCTGAAAGTAAACCCATTATGATGTACCGTATTAATATTGTATGGCCATTACCGTATATCCCCGGCAAATACCCCTTATTTACCCATTTTTTTCATCCATTTTTCTCTGTAACCAAAGGCTGTATCAAAATATTTTTATATCCGCATGCGAAGTCCATTTTTCGTCTATTTGAAAAAAGTGCGTAGTGGTGGTTATTTCCCCGGGATACCGAATACGGTATCAGAGGCCGATCTTTCACTAACTTTATTATGGAAATAAAGGAAGTAAAAAAAGATGAATAATGAAAATGCCCGTCTTCTTCTCGACGATGTATATGATGTTTTTTTATAGTTTCTGCATGTAGAAATTGCGCCAGGACTTCACAGCAACTAACTGACCAAAAGGTACAACAACAGCTCCACAGCAGTTAGTCCAAGGCCTACTTAAGCAGTACTCCACAAGTTCCTACATGAATAAAATCAATAAATGAATCAAAATGCTTTCAGTATATTTGACTAACCTATTGATCAAGAAATGAAAATCATTAATGATTAAAAGAGTTGCCAGAAGAAATCTACATCTCGTCATCGACGATTAAATCACTGGCGCCTTTAATGATTCCGGACGTCACCAAAATCTCAGCCAACAGTTGCGGGGAGTATAAGTGATGGGGAAACACCACCTTGATCTTTCCATCCCATCTTTTTGGAATTATTCCGTGAAGATGGTCGTTGCAGAATTTTCGCAACTTGTTCAGGTACCGGTATTTAATCTGCGGATAAGTAAAGCGATCATGCAGTTGCACATCTGTTTTTTCCGTATTCTTAATTGTAGCGGTTTTCTTAACCATCAACGAATGCCTGAAAAACGCTTGACTTGTCCAGTACATTGATATCGTTGCATGATCCTGGAATACCAAAAAAAGCGTGCCATATCCACAGGTCTCCCGAAGCGACGGCTTCTAAAATGACTGTAGGGTATCCATAACGGCTTCGATACTGTCCCTGGCACGCTTTAGGGCAGTTTTTCCATGCCCAATGCATGCAATCAATGGAGCCCAGCATTCCAGGGAATCCTCGGGCAGCATTCATCTTAAATATTCGCTCCATATCCTCTGAAGTTGGAGATCTCAAATATTGTTCCCCAAAAACTGCAATCACTCCCGAACAAAAACGCTTTAAACTCTCCAAAGCCACCGTTTCCGACAATTCATGGTTTTCCTCAAGGGAATCTGCAGGCGTGGCGTAAGCTAACAATCGAATTGCTGCAGTTACTTTGAGATAGCTAGAGATTCCCAATTTTCCCAATGCATCGGGTTTGTGTACAAAATACTGGTCATGGAGAAGAAGCGCATCGTGGATCCGGATGAACAGGTCCTTGCACATTCGGAAACGACGTTGAAAATCTGCTTCAGGATACAATGGATTTTGGGCGAAATAATTTTTCCACAAACGTTCATGAGCTTGCTCGCGATTTCTAAGAATATTGCCATCCTTTCCTGGCAATGAACCGCCTCGGGAACCAGCAACTGGATCCTGCAAACGGAATTCATCCTCCAATTGTTGGTATTGGAATAGAAGCACCGAGAACTGCTCTATGTCTTCGTCAGGGGACGAGTCAATGACTTTCATTGTACGATAGAGGAATAGAAGTCCAAAATGGCAGCCTCCGCGCTGGCACCCCCACGCACACAGGCTGCCATTTTTTCTGCGCGCAGCCCTTTTCGCAGAAAAAGTAGCAGCCGGGATAGCCGCATTGAAAAACCCCCTTTTCCTTGGGTTTTCTCTTGTGATAGTGGAACTGCAAAAAGAGTCATATTCCGCAAACCATCATTTCTAACACTTACAATCATATAGTTCATACATTTCTTCGGCAACGTTATCACACACAAGTCGAGGATCGACTCGTGCTGTTTTTTCTTTGTAATCGTAGTATTTCATGCGTGAAGGCGTACCTGCTATTGAAATAATGAACACAGAATTTGAACAATAAATGACGATACTTACATTGTTTTAGCAGGAGATCATACAGCTTTATCAACTTGTTGTTTGCGATATTGATCATCTCAGCATACGCCAGAAGCAATGCTTCGCTGCCAGCGCCATTCAATCTCTTCTGGGCGTCTTCTATCTCGCGCAACAACCTTCTCAATCTTACGATGAAGATCATCTGTCGATAGCGACATCAAGAATGAGGAGATCTCCGATGACGTGCACACTTAAGCCGGCTACTTCTGGAAGGTTGCTCCCGATGAAAAGGCTACTCTAAGCGTAGCTTTCTCAGAGCCACCCTGGTAGACGATCGCGGTTACTTCTTGTCTTACATTCTCATCTGTTATTTTTGTGTGGGCTTATCTATTGTGCAGGCGACGCCGCTGCGGGGCTTATGTGAACGGGACAACGAGCGTTGAATGTGATCAGCGACAGGCGCGCCTGCCTGGAACGAGTGGCAAGTGGTCTAAGACAAACAAGCGGCCTTAGCTTCTTTCGAACCGGTTGCTAATGCGCGACCATTCTGCCTAAAGATTGCTTTTATGCCTCATCGTTTAATTGTGATCTCGTCGACACCGTTGAGCGATTGACACCACGTTTGCAGCGAAGCTCGGAACGTACCATAGGTCGTTGGGTTTGACGTACGCTGCCTGCGTTTGCCGATGATATTGAGTTCACCGGCATTGAAGACTCATCACCGATGATGATGGCTGAGTTGGTGACGGGACATGCGTCACTATCATCGAGATCAGGGCGGTCATTAGGGGGCGGCCGCGCCCTAACTCGATGTACCATAGTTTGTCGATCACTTTCGCCGCTGCTTCAGATGCATGAATTAATTATTTATATACATCAACAGCTTTCAAAGACACCAACCACAATATCATTACAGATACGAGTAAGTTGATGCTGCATAATCTCATGATCAAATCTCTCCTGGTTTTCTGGAAGTAGTTTAGATGGAGACTCCAGCATGATCTGCAACATGTTTTATCGAATCTGGCATGATGACCTATATGACAACAATGTCAATAGCAGAAGGGACCCTGCGCACCGATGCCGAAATCGTCCATGTCTGCCATTGCTCTTTGTTGATAAAGAACTAACGGGACCATTATATCATTTTTTTGACATGAGGACCTTGTTTACCATCCAATCTATAAACTTGGCCAAGTAGACAGAGCCGGGTCCCTTGATTCGCTTTCCAGTCAACCAAACAGAGATCATCCTAAGAATCACATATTCATGCTGTTAAATGTCTGACATAGTGATAATGCCATAATCGATATAATGACCAACAACTGGTGATTCTCGTCGTTGTGAAACGATGATTTTATTGGGGGGTTAAGGATTAGGGTTAGGGTTTAGCTGAGACCCATTGCAAGCAGGTCCAGAATGTAACATTACTAATAACGAAAACGCATTTATATATAGAGAGAGAGCTGTATAGATTGGTCATATCTCAGGGAGGGCGACATAGTCGTATGAATGGGTTCTGGTCAGGGCGCCTTCTTCCGGCATGTAATCGGCACGATCCAGCAGGTAGTCGCCGCAATCGGAACCGAGCTCGCCCAGCTCCATGGGCAGCTCGGCGGCACCCGGGACCAGCTCGTTGCCATCGGCATCGAGCAGGTCGCGTATCGATTCGTCCTGGTCGTAAATGTATTCGGAGATAGCATTGTCGAGGACGTTCTCTGCGATTCTCGACGCCATCTCGACGAGTCGCGGGATGGGCCCCGCCCTGATCCCCTCGGTCTCGAAATCCCAATAATTATCGTTTGCCATGTCGGGGGCGTTGATGGATTTGAGGGACGGTCAGGTCGTCATGACCCTGGCCCCCGGGAGTCCATCAGAATCGAGCTCCGGCCATGGATTCGTGATCAATCCGATATCAATCCCATCAATGCCGGGGTAGTATGACCAGTTCCTGCAGACTTGCCACGAAATCATCACGCTTCCTGTAAGCGATGAATGATCGCCATCATCTTGGAGGTATCGTCTATCGAAACAATTGACATAGAAAGGAATATTCCGAAATTCAACATTTCAATCTTGTAAGCGCCTGTCACATTGCGGTTTTTATTTCGTGAAAATCAGCCCTGCTGGTGCATTCAACCTGATCGGTGGTTTTCGGGTCGGAATTCAGGCGAAAGAATGGATTAGTTCGGAGTCTCATAGGTGACGGACTCGTTCAGTGTCCTGATTCCAGAGATATCCTGATGAGCTGTCGAATCTTAAACGACCTTGAGAAATTCATCAGCCTTGCCGTAGTTCTCCTGAAATCAAGCCAGACTTTTATCGTTCGTGGTCTTGTACGCCGAGACCCAGCTGGCTAGAATTCTATCCGCATAAGTTATTTATGCTGCCTCATCTTGTGTGAGCAGGCGTGCTGATGCGCTCCAACGCCCCGAATGGCTTTCGGGAAGTATTAGAAGGTCGTTCCGTTTGATCATTCGTTAACTGAGTGTTTAATCACCAAAAGGCTTTAGTAATCTCTTAATGCAAATATCGAAATGTATTGATGATGGTTTGGATGAAAAGATGAAGGCGATCAGCAGAAGCATGATTGGCGATAGGATTTCTTCGCCAAACCTAATCCCTGAAGGAGTTTTTGAAGAATGACAGCTTTACTATCGTACGACAATTCCCACATAAACATTCCTAGACGACACACATTTAGAGCTGCGATTCCTAAGCATAAATCGACGAAGACCGACCACGAAGCTTCTTCTGGAGAGCGTACTGGGCCTTGATGAAGGACGAATTCGGTGCCTCATACGTGACGAATTCGTTCGTCTCCTCATTATAGAGATATCCAGCATCAGCAGTCGGGTCCCAGATACGTTCGAATCCATTCGCCTTGGTGAAGTTCTCCTGAATATCGTCGAAACTGGGCGTTGCCTCCGGTGACGAATTATAGCCCGATCCGATCAGCTTGGATTTCGCCCCCAGAAACTCTTTTGCATACAGAGGAACACCCGTAACCAACTTAGACGGATCGACGCCGCCATCCAGATAGACTTTATGACAGTCAGCGACAGATTCAGATTCATCAATAATTCATACGTTGGACAGCATCGACGAAGCCAGGCTTGAAGGGTGCATTATGAGCGGTGACGTCCATCCATGGGCCAGCGAAATCCTGAGAAGGCATTAACAACAGGGAAACCCTAAACCCTAGCAATGTACATAGATCATGAGGTTGAACCAATCAAGAGTGCGAGCCATGGCCGGCAGGTCCAGATTCGCGGTCAGCGATTGGCTGATGGCGGTAGCGGCCGTCAACAGCAGCGGCGACTTGCGTTTGTAGAGCTTCTGGTAGCGGTCCAACTGACGGCGGAGCTCCTGCAGCAGCAGGACGAAGTTCTGCTTGTCGTCCGGCGAGACCGCATTCGTTTCAAGACCGCCTCCAACCGGGTACTCCCAACTACAATCAATCTGATCAACGATGATGACCAGAACATGAGAGGACGTTCATACTCGATATCAACACCATCAAACTTGTGCTTGTGAATGTATCGAATGACGCTGCGGGCGAACCTCCTGCGAGCCTTAGCTGAGCTAGCGACCGTGCTGAATTCTGTTCATGGGAGTGATTAGCGGAAGGGGATGGTCTCGGAACCCTAAAACCCTACCTCCGGAATCGGTCCAGCCACCGATAGCGATCAGCTTCTTAAGGTTGGGATTGCATCGCGAGATAGGACCACGAGGGTTGGTCAAGGCGTCGATCATACCCTGGAAGTATCGCGGCTGTCCAGGGCTCCATTTAGTGTTCTTAATGAGCAGATCAACATCGGTCGCAGGATCACCATAAGCTACGAAAGGGGTTTAGAGACAGCGAACGAAATTCCGATCGAAACGCTCACCTATGACGCCATTGGAGGGTTTTGCGAACGCCTGAGAAACGATCAGGTTATGAGCCGAACGTGTATTTTGCTTACATAGTTGACATGCGTGAGACATCGGGATGGGATATTAAGGGGCGACTGATTCTGAAAGTTCCATGATGCCAAGTACGCCATCACGACAGTCTTGAGAAGTTGGGCGACATCGACCATCTTGACTAGAACGATGCGATAGCGTAATGAAGGAGATTGTTGTCAAAGGAGAACGCCGTATTAACCTCTCGCATGATCCGACGCAAGTATACGTTGATTGCGTTACACTGGGGGACACCCTCAACGTTGATTGCGTTACACCGGGAGACTCATCCGTTAACGTTGAATGCGTTACACTGAGAGACTCAACCGTCAACGTCCACCAAGGCGAAGTGTGTGGGAAAAAAGTGCGTGACGGCATGAGATAAATAAATGCGTGCGCTTAGTCTATTTTGTTCGCATCTCTGGATCAATTCTTATTGTGGTTCTTCGTAGATCTGTTTCGTCATCTTCCAGCGTCTTCGCTCTTTTTCCGGTTCCCTCTCTATACCTCGGCACTTGCGTAGTGTTGGGTTTATTATACTCGAATCGTGATTGTTAGAAATCAGAGAACGAGACCCCTTACATAGATAATGAGGTTAAACCAGTCAAGGAGGCCAGCTATGGCCGGCAGGCGCCGCCAACGAGAGCGGTTGAATGATGATTCGCGTCGACCAAGTCCTTTATTACGGTTATCATTTGCATCCATTTCTACATGCGGTTACTTATCTCGATATCGGCCTCAGGTGTCATGATGTGGCCGAGAGAATATCTGGATGAGGTTTGAGACAAGATCGGGATTATAGAGAATCTGCAGTGATATCGGACCTCTATTTCATTTCTTGTGTGTTTAATTATTGTCAAATGCATTTTGTAATACAGATTCAAGATTCATCTTACCAGTTAATCATTGTTCAGAAGTTGTTCGTTCTTTTTCTTTATTTAAGTTCATGTTGAGCTGGGCCAAATGTAACAGATCGTTGGGTCTGCTCGATTTCATCTGCTTGTTGCGGTGCCGAACTCGTGCATTCGTCACAGAAGAATTTCGACAATTGCCTTCACAACTATCGTCATCATGGGTGACGATCTCGCCAACGACATTGTCCCGATATTCATTCCCGAGAAGAGCCTGGTCAAATATGGCATGAAACTATCCGACGACATTGGCCATTCGGTAATCCCTGCATGCATCTGTCAATATTAAACGTGAGATGGGCATCAGGTGCCAATGCATTCGTTCGATACGAAACAGATCCAGGACGAGCTCAGTGCTCTCGGGTTCATGTGCGATTTTCACGCCGTTCGAGATAAGGTGTTCGCCTGGACACAGCCCACCATTCTCGTCGTCAAAGACGATCAGGGTCGGGTCGTCCTGGCCCCCGTCGTCATGCAAATAGTGATGACTGGGATCCAGGGCTCTATGGCGAGAATTATTTCTGGGCGGCATCAGAGGCGCTGATGCAGCGATACAATCCCAGCGAGGCTGGGGGCGTTGTGCCCGGCGAGCCGCAGGTTGGTACTGATCCGAATCCAGCGATGATGGTGACGAATGCGTTGGCAGGAAACGGAAGCGGAATTGGCAGCGAGGCTGCAGAGAGAAGAGGAAGAACGCCTCGCTGAGACCAAGCTGCTGACGTACGAGGAACCCGATTGGACGCCGCGGCCATGGTTCAGCCTCGGAAGCGAAGCGGAGATCGACCAGCAATACGTTGAGGGCAGGTTGGTCTCTCTCGGGGGCGCTGCGACAATCGTGTATCGGCTGAGACGGCGATCAGGAACTCCCGGCCGCCGACCTCGTTGCAGTTCCTGCGCGCCAGGAAACATTTCGGCCGCAAATGCCAGTTCGACAACGTCGACGTGAAAGAGTCGCAGCTGATCACCTGCAATCGTCAGATCGACAAGAACTACGACCTTCGGAAACTGACGCTGAACGGCGAGTTCCAATCGGCGCCGTCACGAACCGATGCGGCCGTTCAGGTCATCATGTTCATGAGATCTGTTTCCGAGGCGTCTGAGACCTTGTTGCAGATATCGAATTTCCGATCGGTGAATAAAGCGACGATCTACAACGCCATCAGCATGACCGAGACCGAGCAAACCATGGCTCTGGAGAGCGCCGATCTGCAGCGCGCCGTCAAGCTGGCGTCGCCCATCATCCATAAAGCCATCGAGCAGAACCTGACCGTCAACATCTTCAAGGACGACTTGGAGATCGCCGATTCCCAGGAGATGTCGCTCGGGACGAAATCCGACAGCGTCAAGTAAGATTCCTTCGATCGAGCTCGTCGCCACCAGATCGTCATTGTTGAGCAGATTCTTCAATACGTTCGTCGACCTGGTCCATAGTAAGAATCGTCGCATCACGGCCATCGATTGGGACAAGTTCCGACCCGGTTCGATCGCCGTCAGCTGTGCTCGGTTTCGAACCGCCGATGAGGTCGAGCAGTTCGTTCGTCGTTGCGCGAACGTCGTATTGATCGTGGATGCAGAGAGTGGAGGTGTCCGGCAGTCCTCAACCGAGCTCGGTCCTGGTCTGGAATTTCAACGATCTCATTCATCCGGAGATGGTCCTGGAAGCGCCCGACGAGGTCGAACGCCGTCGTCGCCTCGCCTGCATCCTACTGACCGTGTTGAAGGTTTTCACATTTCGATCGAATCCGAAAGCGCCGCATCTCGTCATTGCAGGTCTCGCCAACGGTCAGCTCGTTCTTTGGAACACGAACAATCGGCGTCTGGTGGCGAAAACGAGCGACGTGCAGCGCGACCAAGATGCGGAAGGCGTCGATCATGGCTCGGTGTCTTCGATCGTCCATGTTGATCCAGTTATGATCTCTTATACAGGTATGGAATCTGCAACACGAAATCCACGAAATCACGAAGGTTTCTCTGAATCGTTGCAGAGAAGTCGCATAGTCGTCCTGTACAAGATCTGCAATGGTTGGCGACCGGATCAGAGGTCCATAAACGTGGCGATCTGCTGACGACGTCCGAGGCGTATAGCGTGCAGTTCGCATCGCTCGCCGGCGATGGTTATCTGCTGTTCTGGGATATTCGCGGTGATGTCGCTAATCAAGACCAGCATGGAGAATCGAATGAGGCATGGAAGTTGCTGGTTTGACGACGCCTGCATTGAACCTGGATGGAACAGAGCGATTTCCGATGGACGCCGGTCTTCTCTGTACAGATTAACGGGTTCAATGCGACGCGAATGCATCTCTGGAACGATTCCAAGTGCTCGGCGATCTATGCGAATGAGAACGGGACCATCGTCCTGGGAACGTGGCTCCCGAGAAAGGAATCGAACAACGCAGACGTATTCGTTGCTCATTATGGGTGAGATGGTTCTGATATAGATCTTAGGACCTGGCGGCTGAACAAACCAATAATAACGTGATCATCGCCAGCTCACAAGCTCATATGTTATCCATCAATGCTATTCAGGTAAGAGGATATCGCCCTTTTAAAGAGAAACATTCAGCTCTGCGATTCAGGTGTTGCCGGATTTTCCCGATCTCGTACTAACCGTCGGCGATTGGTCGTTCACGATCTTCCGAATTGTCGACAAGAAGAAACTGCAACGAATCTTCACATCTGGTTGCGCTGACGATTACGTCACTGGTTCATGAGATCGTTTTACGGTTTGATTCAGCTGATCCGTCTGCATAGATGCTGTGTTATGTCCAACTAGACCGGGGGTTGTTGTGGCATCAAAGGCGAATGGGTCGCTGGATGTCTGGGATCTCTGCGATCAGTCTCATAAACCCATCACTCACGATATGATGGTTTCATCGACAGCGATTTCTTGCATTCAATTCCGTCCGATGAAGTACCCCAATGCTGGCTCGCAGACGATCATTCCATATCTGGCTGTGGGCGATTGCTTTGGAACGTTGAATGTCATTCAGCTTCCAGTAAATTTCACAACGCCCGTTCCGAACGAGCTGCCGATTATGCAGGCGTTCTATGAGCGCGAAGGACGCCGCTTCGAGTATTTCGAGAGTTTGAGGCAAGATAAGAAGCAACAGCAGCAGCAGCAATCCGTTGCCGATTAAACTATATTACTTGTTCAATCCCTCATTTGTCGAAGCCTTTCAGCTCGGTTGCTTCCGGGCAGTTGGCCAAGTAGCCATTGGAGCGATTGAGCGAGTCCATCGCCATTTAATGCGACCACACCGACAGCTCTACAGACGGCGATTTCGTCTAAATCCAACAAATTTCTTATTATGTCTGGTGGTAATGCATCTGGAAGATCTTGCTTGTTAGCTAGAATGAGAACGGGCGCGTCGGACAGATCTGGATGTCCCATAACAGCCTTCAGTTCGGCTTTGACTTCCTCAATACGATGGCGATCAGAAGCATCAACGACGTAAATAATGCCATTAGCTTCCGAATAGTATTTATCCCAGATGACCTAAGCAATGATGGATGAAAATCATTCACATCAAGGGAACTTCGATACAGACCCGAAGCCCTGATTGGCCACCGACGTCCCAAATAGTTATATCACCAAGATCGCAAACAAAACGAGTCACTGTGCTAAGAGATTTCACAAACGGAAGCGCCGTTCAAACAATTTAGCATTACAGTTGAAGCCGATCGTTGGAGTGATTACGGGAAGATTCTCATTCGGCTTGGAATTCGGATCGAACAGCAATCGAAATTGTTCGAGGCAGGTCGTTTTTCCAGCATTGTCCAATCCTTAAAAAGAAACGATTACCAGGTCGGTACAACACTGGCAAGACGTCTGACCGATTATCAGAAGCTGGTATTGCTCCTGGCGGAAAAGCGACGTATACACATGCTTCAGAATGGCAAACATGCAAGTCTGGCTGCTGGTCCTGCAGCGTCGATTAGCCGCAGGGACCTCGAAAGCAGCAGGATGAAAGAGATATTCCACTAGAAGAGTGATGACTGAAGATTTTCCGGCGAGGCCTCATTTCTTGTAAAATGATGTTTATTATAACGTATGCAATTATTAGATTAGAATATCAAGACTGGCTTGCATGTACGCAGTTACTCAATAGAATATAATATTAAGGTTATTTTTGTCATTAAATGGTCAAACTGCTGGTGATTTCAAACTCGACAGTGATATTTGCCAATCCTGGAAATGATATTAGAATGAAGAATTCGTGTCTATACGATGTTCCTTTGATACCTCGGGCGTAAACAGGTTCGGAAGAATACGGAGGCGAACTAGTGGCGTCCATCGTTATGTTCTTGCTGTTAGCCAGATCCTGCATAATCTCGGCGACCTTTGCTATCTCTTTATCAGAGCTAGGAGCAATCATTCCAAGAATGGAAAGATCTTGATTCAAGCCTGGAACTATAGACCACGAATTGTTAGAGACCGCTTTGCCAATGTGAACCGCACTTGAATAGAGATCAAATGATAATACACCAATAGGGTCCAAAGCAAATATTGTCGGGTTGACAACATCGAAAGAAGATTCGATCTGGAAAACAGATTCATCGCCGCCAAGAATGTTGAAAGATTTCACGGTAGGCTTCATTCCACCAAAACCGGCCAAGACCATTCTCTTCTCCATTATCACAGAGCACTGAGTGAGATTCCCGAAAAGATTCGATAATGGAACGACCTCCAGATTTGAACGCAACCCAACTTCTATAAATGGATTAACCACAAGGTCCCTTGTAAAACTTGCAAATGCGTTTGCATCCCGAATGACAGAAGTGCTGTTCAGGAGCAGATTAACAGGGCCAGATATTTCCATGGCATCCATTCGAACCTCAGTGACGATAGAATTCCCATAAAGCAGCTCAACAGTTGCAGGCTTGGTATAGACGACGTAGGAATCCGGCAAGCTTAGAGAAGCATCAATGGCGATGGAAAACCCGATTTCCGTCGGATGTGTGATGGAAATGAAATTAGCTCGAAGATCGGCTTTTTGTAATTCGTTCTGCATGATTCGGGGAATGATCACAAACAGCCCCAATCCTACGATGATAATGACCGTCAAGCAAATCACACACAATGACGCGATCGTGATATAACAGATGCGACGGTTCTTGGTCGCTATCGAATTCGACACCGATTGTCGGAGCAGCAGCGGCTGGTCCAGGGTGGATCTCATCTGGGTCATCTCAGCTGTTCACGACAAATAACGCGCAACCACAATGAAGGACACCCCTTTGAAACTGATCTCTGTCAAAATTTCTCCAATACTGTAATCATGTTAACAGGCTGGCTATAATGTTACGTTATCCTATAGAAGATACAGCCAACAAGCTGTCTATAGTCTTGTAGTCATTTCGAATAGGCTGCTCTTGAACGAAGACATTACTATTGATGTCGTTGCGCACCCAGCCTTGCCTGCTGACCTTTCAAACGTACAGCATGCGAGGGACCCCATGTGGTGAAGCCTGGAAACATTATGTTTTGAAGTGCAACTGCAATGAATTCCTGTTTTCTTGTTGACACCTTGATTAGAATTGCTGAATCTTTATTCGATCATAACAGCGGCTGCATTTTCAGCTAAAGCGTATAAAAATGGAGTGAAGACGTTTAGTTAGTATGTTGAAAATAATAACGGACTCAGCTGTTTCCTTCAGCGCAAGGTTACTTCTGGAGTTTTGTCCAAGTTGTACTTGTAGGTAAGCAAGTAATTATAGAGCTGTGAGATATTGAAATCAATATGTGGTAACGACGATAGAGAGATCTGAGCTAATCTCGGCCAGAAATAGTGCATCTCACGTGCCGTAATGGATGGTGAGAGACTCTTGCATCGCTATGTCTCAGAGTCTGACGAACCGATCCGATTCAACAACTTTTTGACGTGCCACAACTTCAAACATTGAAGCGAATGTTGCTAATTAAGAACTTGTTGTTTTGCAATCTCGTTGCAGAGCACAACTTTTAATTTCAAGCTGTATGGTAAACTGTTTTTTGCCGATTATCACCGCATCCTCAGTAGCAAATTGAACGAAATACTATTGCAAAATTCATTGACTACAGTACCAATTAATGATGTCAGCCTGTGTTACGAATATGAAGTCACTATTGAGGCTGGCCGGGCAAGCTTTATCGTGAATTCGTGCTGCTAGGATGAATGAAGAATCAGTCTTCTAACACCATTTTGATTAGGGCGTTGTAGTTGTATATCCCTCTCGAGTCCGATTCGTCCTGAAGCTTTGTTCAGAGAGTGAGCTCATCCCAACACAGATCAACCATACATGCATTTTCTGTACGAGTTGCCTGGCTTTCTCTGGAGTGCAGACCTCGGTCCCATACATCATTAATGCCTAATTATGACTTCTCAGCTTGAGATAATCCTCACCGGAATCATCAAACCGATTCAATCGTTTCCACTTTCACAAACCCGTCAGGGTTTCCTTCTTGAAATAAGCGAAACGCTTTCCTAACATCTTCAGGGTTCTGTTGGGAGTTGACCTTTCGAGACATAACTGCAACGAATTCCTGTTGACTATGTTAGTCTGGATGACATCTTCTCCAAAAGGGCCACCTCGAACTGAATTTCACCATCGCTATTTTCGTCTATCTCTTTAATCATTTTGTCCAATTCTTCCTATAGGTATTTTGCAACAAGTTCTTCAACACAGAGTTTGTTTTTCTCACGCTGGTAACTCGCATTCCAAGCGTAGACAGGAGCTGCTCAAGTTCACCCTGACTAATGCTGCCTCCGTTGTCCACATCGACAAGCTAACAAGAATTAACAAATGACAGAAGATATCATTTAGCCAACTCGGAAAATTTGCTTCAGCTGCTCATATTCTTCAGAGGACATCTGACTAGGCTGGCCTGCTCTTTCTGTCATTATGATGAGCGAATTGTAATAACTGATGTGAACCGTTTATGGTACGATCACTTTAATCATTTTATGCACAGGTACAGATATTACGTTTGATGGGCATTGACCAGTCCAAACCAATTTTCCGCAATTCAGGCGATGCAGAGGATGTCCTTACTATAAATAGAATCATGATTCTGACAACCATATCTATCTTCTGTCTCATTCTGACAGGGGCAATGTCATCCGGTCATTGATGAGAATAAACACAATCTGAGCTGATTGCAAACCTCGCAACGCGTCGTCGACATTAATCTTACCAAATCTTCATAATTTGCATCTCCGGACCGGAAGTTCCTAACTCCGGGGGAAGCGCAATTTCGAGATTACGCAGTCCGAATCAATAGATAGGATCGTCGTTCTTTGAAGTTCAGGTCCACATTCCTAGAAATCCATTGTAACCACCACTGATTTCCAATCCCTCATACTATAAGCTATATCTAAATTTCTGTCAGTTACTAGTTCAACTAGGCGCCCAGTATGCCTGGACAGCAGGGTTCGTCGACTCCAGCGTCGACCGGATCGGAATCGCTTCGCGCAAATGCTGCTGAATTCGTTCCAAAGCTGCGAGCTACGGCTACTGCATTCGTCCCCAGCGGCAATTATAACGTATATGGTGCACCGAGGATGCAGCAGACATTTATACCGCCTATTCAGCGCCCTGCTTATTACGTGCCTCGCCAGCACCGGATGGATGTGCCCGGCCTAGTTCAGAACCCCAATATGATGAACCCTATGGTGGCCATGGGACAGGGTCCTTATCATTTCCAGCATGGTTTTATGGCCGGTCCAGTGGCTGCTCAATTCCATCCGGGAATGGCGCAAGTCCCGATGATGCCCATGCAGCATGAATCCCAGCCGCCGTCGCGTCGACAGACCATGTCTCCAGTTAAGGCAAAAGCTGAGCAGCGTAAGGAAGCTGTGCCTGCCGCCGAGCCTGCCTCTGAATCGACTGATGATAATCCAGCAGAGGCAATTGATAGAGAGACTGAAGACGCTGTCATTGAGGAGGCTACCGAACGGGTTCAAGAGGCCGCCCCTGCTGTTCAGTCTTCTGGTGGTGATCTGGATTACCAATCACATGATGGAGAGCTCGGTGAACCTCAACCTGAATCAGAAAACGACGAGGCTGTTGCAGAGAAGGAGGTAGAAGCAGCACCCGAAGCGGTCTCTATCCAGTCTGTAGAAGATGAATCTGCTTCGGTTCCCGAACAATCGGAAACGGAGGAGCCTGAAGCTAATGTCATTGAAGCCGAAGCAAGCGAATCGGAGGTTAAATCTGTTTCTGCCGCTGATGCGGCTGAAGCAGCCCCTTCTGAAGAAGTCTCGGCAGCAAACGACCTTTCTTCGGGTGGCGAGCCTGTTACTCAAGCTGATAATACCGCCATGCCGACAGAAGCTGAAGCTGCTACGGAAGAAAGCTCTGCTGAGGAAACCAGCGACAAAGACGAGCGCCGTTACACCGTTGATGAAATCCTGGAAGTGCATGCACAGCTTCAAGCAGAACAGGAAGCCTCACGCCCTCCATTGGTTGTTATTGAACCAGCTAGATATTCGGTTCAGGATCTGATGGTATTCCAACCTAAGTTCAATGACACGCCGGCGTTCACAAATCCATCGCTGGATTGCATTGGTTCTCCCACTGCCTCAAGGCCACATGCTGGTAGTGCCGGAGGTGGTCGCGATCGACGACCGTCTGTTGACCGTCGTGGATACCATGCGGGGGCGCAACGCGAACGGGGCGCTCGCGGTTACGACAAAGCCAAATCTCGTGACGCTTCTCGCTCGAGAGAGATTTCCCGAGCTAACTTCGGCCACTTGCAAGGCACCATCAAACCGATGGATGAACGTGAATCTCGTCGCCGTCAAGAACGTGAAAAAGATCGCTTCGACGGGCCTGTCCGGGCTCCTGAACCTCAGTTTGAGCCGCTTGCCATGACTGAAAATCGTTACGTTGTCAAGAAAGACGTTGAAGGAGAAGAACTGGTATCGTACTTGCCGCGAATCCCTCAACATCGTCCTTACTGTTATTAGGCAATTCGTCAAGTTCAATCTGTGTTAAACAAGCTAACACCAGAGAAATTCGATCGTCTTGTCACGCAGTTAATCGAGTTAATCATGAGCCACCTTGATCATCTGGAAAGGATTATCGGCCTGGTCTTCGACAAAGCAGTTAACGAGTTTAACTTTGCCCATATGTATGAAGGAACCCATTTACCTTTGCCTAAGATTTTCTCTAATCTCTTCGAAATCAGGTATAGTGATCTTTGCCACTGCCTGCACAAGCGTCTGGCTGGTCTTGAATCAGAAGTTGGCCGTTTCAGGGTAATTCTTCTTGAGCGCTGCCGTGTAGGTTTTCGGATGTTTTCTGTATTTACCGCTCATTTCTGAGTTTTAGTTGGAATTCGAATCAAGGAGTCAGTTTGCCGAAAAGATTGCTGGAATTACCGACGAAGATGAACGAGATACCGTTACCTTTTTGTCTCGGCGCCGTTCCCGTGGCCTGCTGACATTTATTGGACATCTTTTTAACAGGCAACTATTGCATTTCCAAGTTATCAACCGATGTAATCCCTTGCTTCCATTCAAATGTCCATCTTCTTACCTTGTTCAGGCTTGGCGCAATTGACTCCTCACACTTCTCTCCAATGTGGAAGAAATATCGAATGGGATATCGAGGATACCTGCACGCTCTGGACTGTTATGGGCAAGAAGTTTGCTACTTTACGTTACGAGGACGTCCAGAGGGTTGTTGACGTGTCTTTCCAAATTATTGAGGTATGCTACCTTATATCTGATCGGAATCTTTCCTTTGTAGTCTTATATGGGATTGCAGAATGTAATCGAGACTTGTGAAGTCAGTAGCCGTATGATTTTCATGCTCAAAGATCTGGTCGATCTTCGCAACAACCGTTGGGAGCCTCGTCGGGAGGTCGTGGTTGCATCTACACTTGCCGAAGTTCATAAGAAGGTTCCGTGATCTGTCTTGTTTGCTTCTATATTCTGAAAATCTGGGACAGGCGGCCCAAGAAGCTTTGGCCAAAGAGAGGGCGGCTCAGAAAGCCGACCGTGCCGATCGTCGGAAACGAGACGACCGAGATCCCCGGTTTGAAAACCGAAGATCAGCGTCGGTTGCCCTTGGCAACACATTTGGTTCTGGTGATGGAAGGTCGCGACTTAATACTGTTGATGGCTGGAGCCAGAAGATTTCCAAATCCAAGCGAGTTGCTGCACCTGACCAACCTGTAATTCTGCTGCTCTCTTTCTTGACCGGTTATTAATGACGTCGTTCAGATCAGGGCATCTGTGTCGGCGAAGGACTTAAGGTCTATTCCATCATCTTCGCGCACCGCCGAGGTTCAGGAAACTCAACCCGTAGTCAACGCTTACAGCGTATTGGGGCAATCTGAGGATGATGAGAGCCAATCCCCGGATATCACCTCAGAAGAGATTGAAGGCGAAGAGTCTTCATTTGAGGCATCCGCCAGCGATCAAGATATCCCTATTGATGAAAACGTGGGTGTTTTGTTGGTTTCTTTTGAGAGTTGCTAAGTGTCTCGTAGGCTGTTCGGGATAAGATCAAGCGAATGGTGGAAGAATTCGTCTCAATCGAAGATTACAAAGAAGTGATGCTGGCAATCGAAGATCTGCGTTGTCCGTCGCTGCATCATCTTATCGTTTCTGAAGGCTTGGCTATGGCTGCTGAGGGCAAGCCTAAGGACAGGGAGTTGATTCCCAAGATGCTTCTTCACATTTTTAACGGAGGAAGACTTTCAACCGACCAGATAGTCGCAGGCTTAAGCGAATTGCTTGAGCTTTTGGAAGACCTCGAGATTGATATTCCAAAGATCAGAGTGCACTTTGGTGAATTTATCGCCAAGTTCATTCTTGAAAAGGCGTTGCCGATTTCGTACTTGTCAAGCGTCACTAGTTTCAAGCACATTCCTTTGAAGACTTTTCAATCGATTCAGTCATTAGATGCCTCGGCGCTTCCAGATTTGATTCGAGAAGAGAATCTCGACTTACATGGCGTTTTATCGTCTTCCTTCGAACCGAAGGAAGGCTGTGGCCTGAGCTCATTCCTTTCAAATAACGGTCTCGAATCGCTTGTACAATGTTTACGGTAATCGACTAATCGCATCCTGCTCATAGCATAATCCCCTCCAACCTATGCATCATTAAACTCCCAATTCATTTATCACAATTTTAGTTCTAAGAAAGATTGGAGCTATCACTATCTTGACCAGAAGCAGTCATGGGTCGGTGTGAAGCGGGTTGCTCCGCTGCCAGTGAGACATTTCACCGGCAACAGGCTCCCCACGGAAATCAGTTTATGTACGTACATACAAGTCGATTGATATGTAAAGTGTGCACTAAGTCTGATACGCGTGGTTGCAACACATTCGTGGGGGACAACGACATTGTCACTTATCCGGCCTCCTCTTTCATTTTGGTATCATCATGCGCTTATTGCTTCCCCTCTGCTTTCTGGGATCTTTGGCCCTTGTCAGTGCTGGGAGCTGGGGGCCTGAATCATCCCAACAATATTCTGGCTACTTTACGGTTAACACGAAACAAGATAATGGTGGGATGGTGAAGAGAAGCTTTACTCAACTTACTTGGATCTTAGGTGGTCATATATTCTACTGGATGTTCGAAAGTCGATCCAAGCCTGAAACCGATCCTGTGATCCTCTGGATGACTGGAGGGTAAACTGATAACTTTTGGAAACTTTCAAGCTACTAAAGCAATTATTAGGCCCGGTTGCAGCTCTCAACTTGCTGTCTTCTATGAAAACGGTTTGTGCTTTGGCTCCACTTAGCTCACTCAGTAAACATCTTGCCAGGACCATATGTCTTCAATTCTACTGGCGACGTGGATATCAATCCTTATTCGTGGAATGAAGTTGCAAATGTCATTTATGTTGATCAGCCAGTAAGCTTGCCATTTTTGACCTCCGCCATTATGGTAAAAGAAGATTGATTGGTTTTAGGTCGGAACTGGATTCTCCTATGCCGACAACCACAGCGATTATGTCAAGAATGAAGATCAAGTTGGAGAAGACATGTACGAGTTTCTTCAGGCATTCTTTGATCTGTACCCTAAATTCAGAGATGCACCGTTCTTTGTTACTGGAGAATCCTACGCTGGGCATTACGTTCCAGCTGTAGCTAACCGAATTTGGAAAGGGAATCAGAATAACGAAGGGATAATGATTAACCTTGCTGGGGCGGCAATCGGCAACGGTTTCGTCAATGCCGAATTGCAGTATCCCGAGTATGTCAATTTTGCTAAGGATAACCATTTGGTTAAATCCGAATTTGCATTGGCAATTGTGGAGAAGGAGACGGAAATGTGCAAGAGCATGCTGCATAACAAGCAGCAAGGCGCCATTCTCGAATGTGATCTAATTGTGACATCAGTACAGAAATTTGGCCACAATTTCAACGTTTATGATATTCGCAAAAAGGTTCTCTCATTTGATTCTTTTACTAACAAGCTGACCGCGTTGTTAGTGTGAAGGAGCTCTCTGCTACGACTTCTCTCCGTTGGATAAGCTGATGGGAAGAAAAGATTTCAGAGACGCTTTAAATGTTTCAGAAAAAGCTCATTGGACAGAATGCAACAAACTCGTTTATGCTGAGTTGGCTAATGACTGGATTCTGAAGTGTGACAAATACCTTGTTTCCTTGTTAGACAATGGAGTTCCTGTTTTGGTATACTCTGGAGACCAAGACTTCATCTGCAACTACTATGGAGGTCGTGCATGGGTTAATGCTCTCAAGGTATTACAAGTTGCCTCATACGTCTAAAAATATTTATGAATGGTGCTCAGTGGTCTGGAGCCGAAGGATATAAGCAGCAAGATGAAAAGGATTTCATGCATAAGTCTCAAAAATCTGGGACCATTAGATCCTATGGCCCATTAACCTTCCTGGTTGTCAATGAGGCTGGGCATATGGTAAACTGCAAGGCCCAACTTCATTCGGCAGATAATGATGATTGTGTTTCAGGTCCCGATGGATCAGCCAGATGTATCTTTGAAGATGATTGATGCTTTCATCCATAATCAGCTTCCAACAAGTCTCATTTCATTATCTGTCGGAAAAGAATTTGTTTCTGTTGCCTAGTTTTTGTACTTTCCGTGTCGTTATCCCTTAGTTGCCATTTTAAACAGGATCGAAATAAAGCGTTAATCGTAAACATAGTGGCTTGCTAACCACGAATGATTGTGGACGTGATCGTCCGGAAAATAGGTCTGCAGTGTCACAGAGTAGAGAAGCTGTTGCTTAATCGGACTTTCAAAATAACGGAGTCGTTTAAGATTGTCTTGGCCCTTGCCATCGTCAATCGCTTAACTTCTCCGTAGCCAAAGCATGTTGAAAGCCGTTGCTGGATATGGCATGCGGACGTATGAAAAAACGTTGTTGAAAGCGACATGGAACGATGACACACCGACCTCAGACGACCATATCGAATATCTGATACAGTACTCTCAAAGGCCAACTAGAGGCAATATCGCTTCTGCAATTCAGAATAGAATAACAGACCGAGTACAGTGGAAGGTGACATTTATTAACCTCCTTTTAGTGAACAATACTAATGAAGTAAGTTAGGTCGTTTTAAAAGCGATTGGGTTGATCCATCGGTTGATTCGAGATGGTGACGAGTCTTTTACTAAAGATTTGCTCCATCTGCCTAAGCTATTCACAAACAAGGATTTTCTAGACCGATCGACTTCAGAGGCAGTAGCTGAATCCCAGTTCATAGTCCAGTATACACAGTACATGAGCCATAAGCTTCATATTTATGACGAGCTTGGGTACTGGATTGAGAGAAGGTTTCGTGAAAGCTCCTCTCCGATGGATTGGATTAGCTCTTTACCAATTCAGGTCGGGACTAGATGCCTAACTTGTTTCAACTGACAGTGGCTCTAAACTTATATTAGGAGCTCCAGAGGATCTTCCCTCTACTCATGGCATCATTCGATAAGTTAACAGGTTGCGAACCCAATGTCACCTTCGATTCCGTCCATCCGATTGAAGGCAAGGTGCTTCTAATGCTTCTAAAAGACTCTTTGCGAGCGTATTCGTTTCTAACAATATCAATTTTCTACATGATTGGTATGCATAATCTCCTTCTAGTTGGTTAATTATTCATACGCTTTTAGACAAGGTGGATCAGTTTGATACTTCTGTTTGTGAATGGATGATCACACAAATTGCTCACTTCACCAAACTCAATTCCAAGTATAAATCATGGGCCCAGAAGCTTGTTTCGCTGCATCTGGTGGAAACTCAGTATCTTCCAAATTTTGAAACAATACCGACTTCGACAATAGCAAACCTGCAAACTTTGCTGGTTGACAGGAGTCAACAAGCTGCCAAAAGCAAAGCCAGTAAGATCTGCACTGTTGGCGATCTGGGTGAAGCCTAATTTGATTACAGGAAGCCGAAGCGCCACTCCAAAAGGAAGGTCGGCAAACCGTACGCCAAAAAAAGCTGAACGACCTTCTACGAACGAGAAAGACCCGCTTTCAACTATCAATTCAGAATTCGATCTTCTTGGACTTGGCTCTTTTGAGACATCAAAAGCCGCTTCGAAAGGTCAAAGCTTTCATTCGTCTACACCGAATTCTAAAAGCCCCCGTGATAATCCGGCATTCGATGCGTTTGACTTCACAAACGCCACATATGAATGAATTACTCTTGGAATCCCAGCTTCAGTTTATTTCTAACCCTGCGATTCCCTCATCTCTCTGATTTCCAGAAGAATCCGACGCCGTTGGAAAGCACTTGCAATCCCCAATTCTTCCAGGTCTGCATCTTCCAATGACATTAGTAGCTTCCCTGTGCAATTGCATAAGTAAGAATGTCGTTAGCCTTCTATTCCTAAGTAATTACCATCTATTTTTTGATCTCTTACACTTCGTAAAAAATCCTCCTTTAAGCGATCAGGCCAGTTCATTTCTTTTACCATTTCACAAACTTCATCCACAGTCATGGTTGCAGTCCTGCTTGTGCGATCTTCACCATCAGTATCTTTTCGATTTGTATGTGAATCATCGTTTTTGTCTTGAATGGAGGACAGAGTATTCGCTGAAGCTGGAACAACCCGCTTGGTTGCATCATTTAACTGAAAGTTTGTATCAAAGATTTCACGTAGACTGCCTCTTCTGCTGAACGTATCAGGCTCGTTTTCTATAGCCAGTTGAATCTTGGGAGGCTCCGGTAGCTTCGTTTGACGCATCTGGACAGGAATTTTCAGTGCAATAGATTGCAGGAGTTCGCAAGCCCCTGAAACAAAGTCAATTAATTGCAAATTAACAGTAACTGCTACCAACTTGTCAATTTCGGATCAAGCCTTGCAGCTATCTGCAAATCCTTCAGCCCTTGTTTAAAAGTGGATGGTTGTCGGCACCGAGCAGCACCGCGCAAGAACCACAGATGTCCTATGTCTTGCCATATATCGATAGCTTTCGAGCAGTTCACAATGGCTGCTTCGTAATCACCAACAAGACAAGATATCGAAGCCCGAATCATGACGGCAATGGAAGAATCTGGAGACTCGACACTAGCTAGCTCTACAAAACAAATTTCAATGAAGAGGTGGCAACTTTCAATGGCAAGTCTCACCTAATACACGTTCCGAATCTTTGATAGCATCAGACAGATTCCCCATATTTAAACTAGCGATTGCTCTTACTATCATGGCAGATGTCATCTTGCTATCCAAATCAATTGCAATTGTGGCTTGCCTGATCGCTTCGCTGGAGAAAATTCAACAGAAAAAATAATCAAATGATGAAATTCTTACCTGAACTGTTTCTGAGATTCCCGAACGACAGCCATTCCTGCAAAAACCTTGGCATCAGTAGAGTTAAGAACCTTGGATGCTTCAAAAATAGCCATCGCTTCATCAAATCGCTGCGCTTTGTTCAGGACTTGAGCACATTTAAATCTTAAACGTGCATCGTTTGGATTCTTCCTCGTAGCCTGTACTAAATCATTTGCACTCGAGTTATAATCGCCAATTGTGTAGTAGGTGAAGCTTCTTCCAATGAGGCCAGCTACTCCATCAGTATCAGCTTGAACGGCGAGATTCATATCAAATAACGACTCATTATATCTCCCGATCTCAGCCAGCGCTATACCTCGATTGACCAGAAAGGATGCATTCGGTCTATCTGCAAAGGATTTATAATGAGTAACTATCGTTGAACAGAAGCTCACCGGATTCTTCAATAATTTCGTTGAAATCCAGGATCGCCAAGTTAACCTTTCCTAGACGCTTGTAAACCGCAGCTCTGGAAGCTAAAGCTGAATCTCGCTTCTCTTTACCCTACAACGGGACTCAGGAACGCGAAATAACGCTTCCTTATTACTTACCGGATTGCTATTCAGGAAAGTATTCAGATCAGCCAATGCTTCCGGGTAAAGGCCAGCCTGGTATTTCACTGACGCCGATTGCAACAAAGCATCCATCAGCAAAGCCAGTCAAAGTGAAGCTCTAAACAACCAAGTTGAATGTGTATGGCCCCATCTCTCTTCCCGAATCTTCTGGATTTTTGGATGAGTAGAACTCGTTGCTTCCCATAGCTGGTCAAACACGTCGATATCGTCCGAAATCGCAGTCATCAGGCCGTCTTGACTTGGGAACTACGACGTTTGGAGACTAATAATGATAATGGAACTGTGATATAGTTGTATTCAGGGGGGTGGGATGAGGGGGTCATGGGGTGAATGGGCTTGGCTCGTTACAAGTGTGGTAACATCATCACCGGCTGATCTGATAATGTAGTTGTGAGGGTTGTGGCGCCACGGTACTGACTGTAAGGTTCCTCCTGATCTGCGGTTCTCTGCCCTCTTCATTTGTCTAATTGCTGTTGGGGTGCAGACAGAGCTGGCGTCGTCATGATGCGGCGATCACGATCAAATTCGCTGCCGTTCAGGTCAGCGCTTTGGGCAGTAGCGCTCGCTGCGATCAGCTGGCTGGCGATTTCGTTTGGGATCCTGTATGCCGCCGATATATTTCTGGCCTCTGCACCGGATTTGCTGGAAATGACTATCACTGCTTTCACCGTGTTTATTCTCTGGATGGTGCTCGTTTCTGTTTCTTTAAGGTTCCTGTGGAATCGATTTTCGGGCTGTGCTTCAGAAATTTCTAGCCCACTGTTAGAGAGCGAAGAATCTGATTGTGATGGGGCTCAGTTACGATGGATCAGCTCTGGCTTTGCAGTGTTTGCAATTATTATCAACCTTATCTTTATAGCTTGGCAAGTCTCATTTATGTCTGAATCAGATTTTAGTTTTGCTTACCAGAAGAGCTCTGTGATGTTGAGAACTGCTTTAACCTGTGCTTTAATTGTGTTTAGCCCATTGTCAACATTCAGCCAGGGAGTTATTATGGCGGTAGTTCTCAATCAGTTCCTCTTAATCTTAGATATGTACACCCTTCGAGACATTTCGATTGCCTACGTTTTGCTAGCTTTTGCGAATTCGGCTTGCTTCATATTTACCAAGCTAGAGCAACTCATTCCTTCCAAAAAACTCAATGGTTTTGACGGTTCGACCGTTTTTACAATGTATACTTTTTGGTGGGTTTACCCTTCACTTCTGAAATCCAAGACTCAGGGAAAATTAGATTTGAGCGATTTTCCGCAACTGTCTGCTCTGGATAATCCGAAGCTCCTGATTAACAAATTTCGCGACGTCTATCGCAGAATTCCTTCATGGATATCAAGATCTGTTAATCTTTTAGTTGCCACGAGTTATTCTGTTCAGAAGTCGGTTTTCCTGTCATCATACTTCAATGGAATTGCCTTTTTATGTTGCATGTTTACCGATCCGATTCTGCTGTCAGCGCTTCTATCGCAACCTTCTTCTCGTACATCCTGGCTTTTGATGGTGGGCTTAACACTAAGTATGTTGGTTCGCGTTTCTTGTATGGAGGTTTCTTTCTTCTTATCTGCTAGAGTTGCGAACAATGTTCGAACGGTTATTTGCCAAGCTCTATTTTCTGCTTCCATTCGCAGCCGAAAAGTCTGCGACCCAGCGAAACTTGCCAACTTAATGGCAACAGATGCCGATAAACTAGGCGAATGGCGGTGGGGAGTCTTTTTCCTAGCCCAATGGACATGGGCCGTTTTATCTCTGCCATTTGTTGTCTACTTTCTTCGCAAAGTCGTTGGAAATGGCGCCTTCTTAGGCATCACGTGTCTTCTCCTTACTGGTTTAGTGTCCTGGGCAATTGGCAAATATCTCACTGTACTGGGGTTTCGATTGCAGACCTGCAGGGATGAGCGAGCGCGTTGTTTACGGTCGTTTCTGGCGTCAGTGAAGATCATGAAGCTGGAGAATTTGCAATCTGTTTGGATAGACCGACTGGAAAACACACGCCAGCAAGAACTGCACCAACTAACCAAAATCAGATATGTAGGAGCTGCTTGTGACATGATCTGCTCATTTCTTTCTCTTTCTGTCCCTGTCTCGATGTTCGCCTGGAGAATCTGTATCGATAAGTTACCGCTGACGGCTGAAGCCGCATTTGTGTCTTTGGCATGGATTGCACAAATGCAATGGTCGATCAGCACATTGCCTGCGATATACGGAGCTTGGTCTGCTCTTCAGCCGTCATTTGACCGGCTCGCAGTCGCAGTCCACGATGCTGAGGACGCTCCGTCGTTGCCTCCTAAATCTTCCCCAACCATCGACAATCAGATGCTGAAAGGGTTGATTATCATCGTTGGACCCACCGGAAGCGGTAAATCGACTCTTCTGGCTGATTTAGCTTCGAAGAAATGCGCAGCTTATGTTCGACAGCGTCCATTTCTGATGAACGGCACGGTTAGCGAAAATATTACATTCGGTTTGGATGTCGATCAGCACCAACTACAGAACGCTATTGAAAGAACTAATCTTGAGCTTGATATTCTGGCGTTGCCTAACGGATTGGAAACCCAGATTGGACCAAACGGGGTGCAGTTATCTGGTGGACAGAAAGCCCGAGTTTGCCTAGCTCGGGCAATCTATGCGAATTCTGATTTGCTGCTTTTGGACGACATCTTTTCTGCCGTTGACAAAAGCACAGGATCTCATATTTGGAAGCACGTGGTCTGCCATCTAAAGCAAACCAACAAGACCGTCGTTTTAGTAACTCACGAGCTTCGGTTTCTGTCGTCACCGGTTGTTGACAATGTCATTTTGATGTGCGATGGACACATTGTTACTTCGGGTCCGTTCAGCTCTTTCAACAAAGAGATTTTGGAGGAATATTCAAAACATCTATCGCAACAGGACGCGAAGCAAGAAATGCAAGTTGAACGCAAACCTTTATCAACTGTTAGAAATTCAATTGAAGACACCGATGGCCCTAGCTTGAAAGAAACGTACAGGTTCTTCGAGAGACTGCTGAAGTTGCTTAAAGGGAAGGTTATCAGTGATTCTCTCATTTACGATCATATTCTGATCCATCTGAAACCTGACTTCTCTGATTCTGAACAGTCGAGCAGAAATAAGGGGTTCATCTCTTTGAACGATCTTGCCATCTATTTTCGCGAGTTCGGATGGTTCTTCATTCCCGTGATTGTGTTAGCAGTTTGTGAAGCAGCTGCATCTGTATTGTCAAATGTTTGGCTGTCCACATGGTCAGGGCCATCGAGTATTGACAGCAACAGGACACAAAAATACTTTCTTCTCATTTACTTTTTAATCGGAGTCTTCTATTTAGTGTTGGTATTTTTTCAAGCGCTTGTTAGAGCAAAATGCTCTTTAATTGTGTCTCGCAAAATCCATCGTAAAATGATCACCCGCTTGGTCGAGGTAAACTTTTCTGGGTCGATTTCAACTGTCTGAAATTTCTGATAGGCCTCGCTATCGTTCTTCGATACGCATTCATCGGGAATGATTTTGAATCGGTTCTTGCAAGATCTCTCCGAGATAGATGGCTCGGTTCCAAGTTCATTATTCGAGCAAATATCCAGGTCGTTTGGTCTTGTTGTTCAGTTTATGTTGATAGCATCATATGCACCTATCGTGCTCACCATTCTTCCAATTATGATTCTCGTCTACGTCTCAATATTTCAGATGATCAGAACTGCAGTTCGTGATACAAGAAGGGTTGATGCAGAAGCAAAAAGCCCTGTCTATCAGCTGCTCCATGACGTTCTTGAAGGACGTGAAGTAATTCAATGTGCAAATGCAGAATCTCGATTCGAGACTATCAATCGCAATAAGGTTCATGACATGTCTACAGCAAGAATCGCAAATGAAGCTGTTACCAAATGGGCACAGGCTTTAACAACTCAGGTAATATGGAAATCATTTTGCCGTTATAAGAATTTCCTGAATCAATGTTAAGTCTAGTTGCATTCTTTACTTGCTGACTGGATGTCTCAGCTTGATGCTGGTCGACCGTGGAGAGATGAATTTGGGGCAGTTTGGTCTGGTGCTCTATTATGCAGCAGTTATTCAGCGAGGCATGATGGAATTCTTGAACGGGCTGACCAAAGTTGAGACAAACTTCGTTTCTGTGGAACGCATCGGGCAAATATTAAGAATTCCAGTTGAAGATGCACCAACCCAAGTTTGCGTTGACAAAGACCTTGACGGATGGCCAAGAAAAGGAAACCTGGAACTTAAGGATGTTGCTCTGCGATATGCCTTCAACAGATCAGAGGCATTAAAGGGTCTGACCATCCAGTTCCCCGCAGGTGTCAAAGTCGCCATAATTGGCAGGTAGCTTCGCTTCCGCTCTTTGTGCTGGTGTTTCAACTAAATATTTCTCCATAGAACTGGATGTGGAAAAAGCTCGCTCGTATCAGCTCTAGCGTCTCTTTATCCGATTTCTCGAGGGTCCATTGAAGTGGATGACGTCAGTCTAGATCAGGTCCCACTTTCAATTGCGAGACAGGTTGTTCGTGTTATTCCGCAAGATCCTATTCTGTTTTCTGGTTCCATCCGTTCAAACATTGTCATCAACAAAGAAATTGCAGACAATATTATATGGTCCATTTTGAAAAAGACAAATCTGTCATCATTAATAAGTCGACTCGGTGGCCTTGATGCACAGTTAATGCACGATGGTATAAATTTAAGTGCTGGCGAACGACAGCTGTTATGTATGGCGAGAGCTTTTGTCATGGGTATTCCTAAAATCCTGCTCTGTGACGAACCTACATCCAACATTGACAGACATACCGGCACCATCATCACAGATCTGCTTCTTTCGCTGGATATAACGGTTCTAATGGTTATGCATCGTTTGGAGAGTTTGCACAAGTTTGATCGGGTGTTGCTCTTGGAAAATGGCAAGATTGCAGCTTATGGCGATACGAAGCAGTTATTAGGTGATCCAGACTCTCCTGTGAGAGTCTTCATTGATCAACAGCATGTATGAATCATTGTTAAACACTGAATTGATTGACGAGACAAACATTGGACATGATAACAAGAGACTATTGGTTTCATGGATTTTGATTTATTAGTTAGAAGTGTCAGGTTGTGGGGTTTTGTAAATCATGCGATTGCCACAGCGATGAACGACATGATCATTTTTGGACGACGGACCACGTTTGGCAGACAATTTGACAGGAATCAAATTTTGAGGATTGTTGACAACATAATACAAAGAAACGTCAACATGAACATTAAACTTTGGCCTAGCAGATAGCTGCTCGGTGCGCTTTTCTGACAGCACAACGTCTTGAGGAACAATGACACGTTGGGTCTCCATGGTTCTAGAGATAACGGGAGACTTCTTTGGATCCCAAAGCACTTCGATCCGAGGGTGCATCGTCCTGCTTCCCGATTCGTGCTGCCGTATTCTCACCATAATACAGTCAAACAACCTCAAGGTAAAACACTGCCCCGTAGACGTGATTTCAGCTTTTAGGCAAGTTCCTGAAGGGTTCAAATCTGCCTTGCAAAACAAATCTTGTGAAGGTCCATCATTTCCAAGACGCAGCCTACCATCGCTATGGATAAGGCCAAATGAGGCCTTTCGACCAAATTTAGGAATAAATATGCCAATCCGGTTGGACTTAGTAAATGATATAACAATGGCACTTGTGACAATCTCGTTTCGACCAGATATAAAAAGAGCCCAGAACAAATCGGAGCAGTCACGTTGAGCCAATTTTGCTGAGCGATTGCGATCGTTGATGTGTTGGCAGACAACGGCGAGACTTTCGGAAGACAGCATTTGTGTCCTCTCGTCGGCGATGGCGGATAATAGCAATCGATGTACAATAATATCAGCATAACGACGAATTGGAGATGTGAAATGTGTGTAGAATTCAGCTGCCAAACCGTAATGGCTGAATTGTGCAGGAGGTATTCCCGCCGAGCAAATGTACTGAGCCTCTGTTAGACAGCGAGCTGTAAACGATCTTACAACTTTAACTATCCATTCATTTCCAGCAGTCGACGAGAGCTTTCTCATCGAGTCTGCTAGCGACTTGTTCGAAGATGTATCCAGTGAACCTCCTAACAATTTAACCATTTGCTGCAATTCGGCGAACTTGTGTGAATCCGGAGGTAGATGTCTACGAAGTAGGGATTGGGCAGAGTAGCATTCCCAGATTCTGTGAGCGACCGCACTGTTTGCAGCTATCATCAGCTCGGCAACGATTGAATGGAATTCCAAATCTTCATGAAGTTCCATATCGATGTTCGACCTTCCATCTTGATCTTCAATGTTGAAATGAGCTTCGAAGCTGTCAATCTCCAGAGCGCCCTTGGAAATACGCTCAGAGCGTAACCAGCGTCCGATACGTTGAAGGTTCTTTAAATCCGGCAGCATTTCAACGGCCGATGCATGACGGCCAGAAGGAGTCTTTCCTTGAACGATTGCTTCCGCTTCTGAGTACGAGAGTGCATATCGAGACCGAATAACAGAGCGCCCGAACCAATTCACTTTCATTTCGTTATTTTTGCTAAAAGTACATAAAACGCTGACCTAGAATTTGCAATAAGAACGATTCCCGAATTCGACGAACATTATCATACGGCCAGTCTATCAACGTTCTCATGAAGCGAGCAGAGATTCTCACTTAGAAGTTCCGGAATCATATTTAAACGTCGATCGCTGAGATAAACGGTTGTGGACCGGTTCAAGGCCTCCTTGTCCAGACGGGAGCCAGGCTTCAAGAAAGCGGTCACATCAGCTATATGAACGCCGAATTCTAAGTCGCCATTCGGCAATTCTCGAACCGATAATGCATCGTCGATATCGACACATCCTCTACAGCAAAAGTTCAATATGAATTGACGAAATTGAATGGTGATTGCATACGGTGGATCGATACTGCAAACACGAAGCGATTCACGAAAATCGCGACGATTTTCTAGATCTTTCTCCGAAACAGTCCAATCATTAGCAGGAAGCTGATCGTACCAATTGGCATGAACATAGGGCTTCTGATGGATTCCATGCTCATTCAGGATCGCGTCCACTTCGACATCGATATCGCCGGATTCGCCCAAATACGACACGATATGGCCTTCCGGAAGGCGAGAAGTCTCCAACCATCTGTCTAATCTAACGACAAGCTTCTGATTAATCAGTTGATCGGCTTGTCGTGTGAACACCCGGATTCGCGGGATTCGCTTATCGATGGGAACGAAAAGCGGACGGCGATGATCGCCATCTTCGGCAGTGATCGTCCCAACGTAAGGGCGCCAGCAACGCTGCAGAATACCAACGACACGTCCGCACAATTCAGTGGCGCTTTCAAGCAAAACGTCATCATCGAGCTCTTCGTCTTCGTCGTCATCAGACAATAAATGCGATTCGTAAAGAGGCTCCTCTGCGACGGGCTCATCAATCAGCTGGACAGCAACGACATCACCATCGATAGCTCGATTGAAATGAGCGGCGTCGATGATGACATCGACGGTTCCACAAGTGACGACAGCACTTCGGCGATGCTTCCGAACTTTGATGCGACCTTGCAGAATTTCGCATTTCCGAAGAGCGAGACGCATCTTCGATTCGGTCCAGTGCTCAGGGAAGATGGTCGCTTTTTCCGAAGCGGAAACATCCAGGACGGCTGGTTGAATGATCTCTTGCAGAGTGCGATCTGATGACTGAAATGTCTTCAGATATTCTTGAAGATCGCCAACAACTACGATGGGTTTCGTCACAAGTGGCTGCAAAGCTTCGCGAATCGCGCTGATGCTTTCAGCAGTGAAATGATCACGGGTTTGGTCAGGTAAGCGAGGCTTCCATACATCTGCATCAAAGACGTTTTCAACCGGGACGAATAGCGATTGCTGCTCTGTCGATATCGACTTCAACCAGAGATTTCGTGCCGACGACCACTGAACGCCATCGCCAAGAATGGCGAGTCCTTCGACAACGCTCCGGCAGAGCAGAACGACAGGCGGATCAGGCCATTGGTTGAGTTCTTCGAGAGCTGGCAGCAACGACAGCAGCGTCACCGAATCTGAGCTGATGTTCACGAGACTGACCGGGGACCGCCTCCAGCCTCCATACCACAAAGTATAATATGCGATGCATGCAGGGCATTGATTCGGAACGCCTGAGCTGTGACCAGCCCCGGCCTCAGGTAAGCTTCTCTGGCTAGACGGATAACCCGGCCGCGATGGTTTCGACGATGCCAGACGTAAAGACGAGTTTCTGGTAGACAGCTCATAATGAAATGGAATACGCAATCTTCTCAAAGGCGACTTTTGCCTTTCAGCAATCTCTTAAAGGGAGACTGCTTTTACAGTGTCTCTCGATAATTCGTTCTGAGTCACATTGGCTGTATACGCAGGAAAGCCAGAGAAAATCCTATTCGGAAGCGAAAAAGAGTGACCGTAGCTCGATAAGGTATGCTATTTAATCAAAACGCTTCGTGTGTTCTAGACTATAAATCGATCGCTCCGACGATATTCGGATTAGTTCATCTTAGTTAAATGTAGTGAATGGGTGTTATAGAGATCCATACAATTGCAAATGGAAAGGGTTTGAAAAACCTATAGAGGAAAGAGAGAGAGAAACCCCAGGACCCCCCAGTTGGGCGCGGACTTGCTCTTGTAATTAAATTCTTGAAGTTACCGCTGGTCGTCATCTTGTCATCTGCCCGTCCACATTGTATATCTCATATTGTGACCTATCCATTCCGCACGTCTGATTACGTGCAGATATGCTCAAGAGGCCTACGCCTCTCGACCAGATGACCGCCCGATTTTCAAGGACTGCTCCTTCGTCGTCGACTGCGGCTTCGAAGCGTCCTGCAAATAGCGAAAATGTTCCACCTACGAATCGGATAACCTCTAGGGTAACTTCAAGGACGGAGCAAGCTGTAGGACATCTGAAACTTCGCTTTCCTGCTTTAAATGTGGTTAGAAAAAGCCGCCGATTCCGACAACTTCATCCATTTCTAAGAAGCGGTTGACTCCTCAAGAGGTAGGAACACATTTCGGTTTTGGGTCATATTGAAAGTATGATGTTCAGCTCCGAGATAAATTATCGGAAGCACGGGCGAAAATCAAGGGCCATGTTCAAGAGACGGCGGATGCTAAAACTGAGATATCGGCTTTGAAAGCGAACATCAATGAGCTGGAAGAGAGTACAAAGACTTTTTCTGAGACCAATGCTGCTCTTATGAAAGATGTTGTTGAAAAGGGTTCGAAAATCGCCTATTTAGAGCAGCAATTGCGTGATTCGGAAGCTAAAGTTACCGACCTCAACCGAATTGTATGGAAGGATCATCTTTTGCTGAAGTGATTTGTGATTATTATTGCAGATCGAGGACAATAAGAAAGAGCGTGATGATCTGAACAACAAAGTCGCTTCCGGTTTACAGCTGATCTGCTCGTTGCAACAAGAGATCGTTCTGAAGACCACTCAGTTATCTGCAATGCAGTCGTTGTCTGAAACCCAAAATTTGAAGATTTTGAACCTGCAAACCGAAAACCAGCAATTGAACGATCTTGTTAAGGTGGGCCTTTACCGTTCTGTTTCGATTGCTTTTCTTAAGCCACAATGCAGGAGCTGGAAGAAGCCGCTCATGCTGACGAAATCAAGAGAAAGCAATTACATAACCAGGTTCAGGAACTGAAAGGCAACATTCGCGTCTTCTGCCGTGTTCGTCCATGTTCAGATGAATCTCCACCGACTGCATTATCATTCCCTGATATGGACAGTATAGAGATTATGGGTCGCAGTGATACGTCTGTGGATGGGTCGTCTACTTCCAGGTTCGCCAGGTTTAGTTAAGGCCCATAATCGAGCTCACATTGCATATAGGCGAATGCATTCCTTCCAGTTCGATCGCGTATTCAGTCCATCGTGTACACAGGAGGATGTCTGGCAAGAAATCTCCCAGGTTTGACCTTGCCGTCGATGAAATCGCAAATGTTAATCTGAGCGGATCTAGCTGTGCACGAGCGCCATTGATGGATACAAGGTCGCCGTATTCGCTTGTATATACTTTTTAGGATTGCTGTTGTAATATACTTAACTGGTTTCCAGATGGGCAAACTGGGTCTGGTAAGACGTTCACCATGGAAGGCCCATCGGATAGCAGTGATTCCTCACGCCAGGGCATGATCCCGAGGTCCTCTCGTAAAGTTCTATCGTCATGGGATTTACCGATAGCACAGAGCGATCAGCCAGATTTTCGAATGTTTCACTCGGTTGGCGGAAAGAAGCTGGTCGTTTGTATGTTCGGCATCCTATGTGGAGATTTATAACGAGCAGATATTCGATCTTCTGATTATTGGTCCATCTGGTGAAGATGACCTTAAAATCAAACACGGACCTGATGGATCTACTGAAATTGTCGGTATGTATATACTCTGTTGTAAATCGCATTTAACAAGTTGACTTACTTTTAATTCAGGAGCTGTTGTCCAACAAGTGACCTGCAAAGAAGATCTTGAGCCGGTGAATTCTGGTCGCGCTTCTCCATTATTCCATCTATTAACCCTCTTGATAGCTGCTTCTTCGAGCGAGCAAGAATCGGTCGACAGCAATCACGAAGCAAAACGAAAGGTCTTCTCGTTCACACTCGGTCTTCCAGTTAACTATTCGAGGGCACAATGAGGTTCGTATTTTTTTGGTCAAGATCCAGTTCATTTCTTAAACATCGCATTGTAGTTTTCTGGGCAAGATACTGTTGGTGTTTTGAACTTGATTGATCTAGCTGGTAGTGAAAGATTGAAAAGATCGGAATCTACTGGAGACACTCTCAAGGAAACTCAGAATATCAACAAAAGCTTAAGCTGTTTAGGAGATGTCATCTGTGCACTTTCAAACAAGTATGTCGTTACTAGCGATTTCTTCCTATTTTGATCACGTTTTCTCAGATCCAAACATGTACCATATCGTAACAGTAAACTTACCTATTTGTTGCAAAACTGCTTTGGTGGTGACTCCAAATGTTTGATGGTAAATGACTCTCATTTGACTGCAACATACTGACTGATTGGTGTTTGAAACAGTTTGTGAATATCGCTCCTGAGGATGAGAACATATCTGAAAGCTTATGCAGTCTCAGATTCGCCAGCAAAGTGAATTCCTGCCATATCGGTACAGCGAAAAGGACAATAAAACAGCAATAAATGTCTTGCTTAATATCCCAGAGAAATCTGTCATTGGCCTTCATGCGAGCCTTTAAATCGTCAGCCCTGTAACTTGAACGCACCCTTTTCATGCCTGTTAGGGTATTTCCTGAATCTCCGCTTCATAGCTTATCAACGAGGTCGCAGATATCGCTTTGTAGCTGGGGGTTCCATGCCACCCAATGGCAGCTCAGAAATCAGAATGGGACACCGCAGCTTATCGCTGACAATGATTTGACCATGGATTGGATCATCAACGGAGAGCTCAACAGCGACAGATATGATGAACTACTACCTGCGGTCTGCGGTTTATGTATGAGACCTTCGTCCGGCTTCTTTGCGCCTCTAAACCTAAACACATATTGCCGGGTCCAGTTGGCCGGTGTCACTATACAATCATTTCTGAATGTTGACAAGCATAACAGTATTTGAATTCGGCCCATTTTATTTGTTAGATAACTTCTATTCACGACCACGATCGAATCGGTTTGCCATGAGATGATTCTGGAATCGATCAGCAATCCTCTGCCTTCACGACTTTACTGTATACTGGAACACTACCAGTTGGCCGATATTGTACTTCATAACAGAAGTTTGCCCAATCTGGAGGGGCGCTGGAATGCTGGAGTGGTCACGAACCTACAGTCGATATCTGAACTGTGTCATGTTGCGGACTTCGTAGCAATTAGTATATGGTGAGGCCCCTAATTCTTTATCGACACATACGTGCAACATTGCGCACATGAAGGTCGTTGCCGATTATTTCCCTCGCTACATTGTCGTCATTCTGTATATTGCTCGCTCACGTCTCATAGAGCCATGTGTCGGGATACTAAACCTAACCCTGAATTGTTCGGGATCACAGGAGGGCAGCGGCGAATGTTACCCGGCCTGCTCATTATCATGTTCTTGGTCATGTCTATGATGTCGCAGCTCCCATTGGCTCTCTCTAACCATAATTCATATCTGATCCTGTCTCATAGTAACGGTATGCTATTGAACCCCGGAACATTCGCATCTGGCCAGTTATCTGGATCACCAACCACTTCTATAGTCCAAGCGATGCCTGGTCAGTCTACTAACATGACATCTTTTATGGTTATGTTCGGCGCTCTCGCCACGCTGTTCTACGGTCTCTTTGGACGTTAACTCTTATCAACCTGACATGCCTCAATATTGCTCTGAAACCTGAAACATTGATCATCGTGAACAATAAAAACGAACAGAATTGTCGGAACTGGTTTTGAATCAATTATTGAGAGGAGATTGTCTGTTTGATGCTGATTAATCAATCAATAACCAGCTCTCACATTTTCATAAATTTGCTTAAGCCCTGAGAGATCCAGAGCAGACGCCTTGCATCAGATATCAATCAAGATCATCTCAATGACTAAAGGTAATGGTATGCTGGAATCATTCCACTTATTGGCAAGATTTTTGTCATCGGCATCCATAACAGTTTGTTCCAGTCAATTATCCTATAAAGCATGCCCTGATATGATACAGTAAACAGATAGAGGTGCAACCCGCTCGACCTCATGGCTCATGAAGTCATGATCGATCATCATCGCTGAAATCTTTTTCATCTTTCTCTAATTTTGACGCCGCCGCGTGGCCCGGGTCCCTGGATGAGCCGAGCGCTGGATTGAGACTCTGGGGATCGTCAGTGAGAACAACGATGCTGCCAGGAGTGTGTCATTCATCTCGGATACTCCGATATCAATGGAATGGATAATATTCCTGATAATTCTGGAACATAGCTGGAACGCCAGAAATAGTTTTGTGCTGCAGTAACAGCACCGCACGTTGATTCGCTCTATCCAGTAAATCAGGCGATTCCCATTCGGATACGATTTCAGGCAATCGACTCCAATGGAATCGCCTGAGACAGCTGAACATGTATCTTATTTCATTATCTGTCGAAGAAATTGCTTTGGGCACGGCTCACCCATCTTCGGGTTAGCACGAATGCATATTCGCTCCAGTCTTAACATGCATAAAGCTGTTTCCAAATATATATAATGTATTGCCTGTTGCTTGACAAAGCAAGGACGCTTGATATTAAGACAAGGTCTTTCCGAGCTGCGGTAATTAATACCACCTGCAACTCCCATTCCATTTTCGATGACGTCGTCGCCGACAACCGCCACCACTTGGGATCCGTTCCCTGACGGAGAGCGACTTAGAGTTCCAGCATCGGCGCCCGGACGCGGCGGATTTCGTCGGCCGTCGCCTTCGGTCGCGAGTCGTCCGGGTAAATCTACGAACGAAGGTGGAAGTTCTGGAATGAATCGAGACTGATGTTACCAGCTGTGTGTCTTCTCATCACACTCACTCCATCTCTATCTTATCCAACACCCTACTTCTGGCCTGTATGGCCCCACGACCCCACCCACAAACCCTCTTTACCTCTCTCCCACTTCGTCTCTCATTGTTTTGATTCGTCGCGCATGGAGCTCAGCGACCGCGAGCGCTTGCCGCCGCCTTCCATCGTCGTCGATATCGACAGCGACGAGGCGATCGCTCGCCAGCTACACGAGATGGAAATGGAGAGGGCTGTGCAGCTCGCTCGCCGGAACGATCCTCTAGCGCTGCCGTCGCCAAGGCTTTTCTGCATCACCAGGCGAGCAATGAACTGGGCCTATTTTGTTTATTTAATACTGGAATTTGCTGCCATGATTCCAGTCATGATATTATCGGCTAGGGAACGCTTCGTCTGCGAGCATTCCAATCTTCGGGTGTGGATTCTATTATGGGAGTCAAGGATCCTGGTTGCATTGCCATTAGTTGCTGTGAAGCTCCGCAAACGTCGACGTCAAAGTTTCGCCTTTGATTTAATCAATTCCTTACTGTCCGTTTATATCATCGTGATGTTCTTCTGGGGCAACCTTCTTCTGTTCGGGCCGGGCGCCTCACAATGCTATGGGAAATCGCCAATCAGCCTTGCTTTTGTCATAGCGGTTATCTCTATTCTCTACGCTTACCTTGCAGTGCCGGTTATTGCTCTTACTTTGATATGCCTTTGCTTACCGGTATATTTCATTGTTTGTAAGCTGGCTGTATCTGGCAGATTGTCCTTTGCTCAACGCAATCACAGCCACGTTTATCAAAAGCAGCTTGGATCGACGCAATTCGGATCCCATCGATATGGCGAGTTTGCAGACCCGAAAATTCACGAAAGGAGCGGAAACTGAAGGAGAAGATCCAAAGTACGACAGCAACGACGATTCCCGGATCATCTGGTGAAATGTTTTAGGTGCGCCATTTGCATGAATGACTTTGTGCCCGAAGAAAGCACAGTGACGACGTTGCCCTGCGGCCATGAATTCGATCGCGAATGCATCGAATATTGGCTGTCGATCAAGAAGCAATGTGCCATCTGCCGGCAAGATATCGGCGAGAGCATGCGTCTTCGTCCAGATCCATCTCAACCGGCATCGTAGCCGAACTGTGGCTGCACCTTTACCAACGACATTTCGTTGCCGGAATCCTGCAACGGTAATCAGTACGAATCGCTGAGCTAATATATCCCCATCGATGAATAAATCTATGGAGCGATGTCCATGTTTGAAAACCTGTTGGTATTGGACCTTGATCGATAGAGGTACTCATCCCATTTTATGTCCTGATTGATCTGTTACTAGCGGCGCCTTCCCCGGATCCTAAATCATGGTCAGTTATATCCCATCTTCTATTCCAATCCAATACTGAACTGTGTTCTCTTTCTCCCAACTTCAGAGACAGATAGTAAGACGAAAATGTGACGAGAAGATCCGCTGATTTCTAATGACGAATTTCAGAGGTTGATTCCAAGCGGATGTCGTGTTCAGGCCGCCCGTGTCCTGGACTCGTCTCGAAATCAGTTCGGGTATTGCGCCACGATGGCCATCTACATTTTCAATCTGAACAATTTTACGGTCGAGAAGCTGATCGCTGTCCAGGGCAGGTCGTTCGTACTGTTTTCTCCCGCAATGAGGCATCGGGCAGGCAATTGAGACACTCATCTCTGCAGGTCGATTCTCAGTTTCGCCTGGTGTCCGACCGACAGCAACATCCTGGCGTCGGCATCGGGAGATGGGACGGCCATTCTCTGGAACATCCAGGACGAATGCGTTGTCAAAGAGATCACGATAGGCCATCATATCATGCTCGGTTCGTTCCAGCCCTCAAACCGCCATCACTCGTTAATCAATCAATCCTTCAGGCCAAATCGATTGGTGCCCGCAAGACACGACCAAGGTCGCCATCCAGACGACGGCCGTACTGATCCCCGTTATTTCCGAGCGCTCTGTTGGGACTAAAATCGAATCAGGGCGAGATCTATCTCTGGAGCACGACAGCGACGGAGTCCCCGAAAATCAAGTTGATTTATAAAGGCGACGCGACGACGATGCGGTTCTGTCAGAAGGGGTCGAACGCCCGCCTGGCGCTGGGTACCCAGTCGGGTATGTCGCTGCGTTCAGCTTTCGTAGCGCCATGTCACCGATATTTATAATCGATAGGACGCGTCCTGATTCTGAACGTCGATGATGGCAACCGTATTGCAACGATGCCAACACCAGCTGATCTGCGCGAAGGAATTTCCGTCCATGATGTGCGCTGGGATCCCTGTAGCAGCGCCTATCTGCTCGTGCTGTATTCAGACGGACGCCTGGCCCTGCTCGATACAGAGACGGCGAAGGTCGCCATGGAGTTCGACCAGCAGGTTCCAACAAGTTTCGGAGGTTGAAAGTTTCAGCCGCGCTGACTGTTTCAATCTCAGAAACGGACGTCCGGCATCGCCTGGAACCCGTTCGTTCCCGGTCAGTTCTTCACGATCACCACATTACGTTCGTCGATCGATGTCTGGAACGTTTCGCAAAAGTACCCCGGGGGCAGCACGGCTCGGCTGATGCGTGTTTATTGATGATCGCCGTCGCAGGTCAATGTTGAGCCGACACAAACTGAGCGAGAATCAGGCTGGTGCGCTGACCATCGAGGTGTCGACACACAAGCCGCAGGTTTTTGTGTCGCTGACGGACGGCAGCATCGCTTTCTTCGACAGCAGATCGAAACGAACACGCTTCGTGACGCAGCCTGGCCATTGGGAGACCATCTTCGATTGTAAATTCAAACGTGAGCCCGGCCCCCGGAGCCACCCATCCCTTCATGACATGATGCCTTCGTAGCGCACGATCCCAACGTGATCGCAACGGCGTCATTTGACGGCAGTATCAAGATATGGGACGTGGTGACCGGCGAGTTCCGCCTGGAGATGAACGGCCGCCACGGATGCATCTACGCCATCTCATGGGATGCAGCCACACCTGGCTCATCGTTGCTCAGCTCTGCTGCTGTCGACGGCTCCATTGATATCTGGGACACAGGCAACGGCGCCTTGCTGCGCACTCTGCAGCATCACAATCAGGTCCGTTAAAACGGGCCCCGTACCGGCCCATCCGGCGCTTCGCTGATGACTTGGTTTTGCAGCCGTGCTTCCGACTTTGCTGGAACCCGCGCAATTCATCACAGATCGTGTCGACATCCAGCGATGGGACGGCGTACGTTAGCGTTTAGGGTTTGGGAGGGTTGGATCGCTGATACCAGGACAGGGTGGTGTTCAGCCCGATCGGCAGCATTCATACGATGCTCAGGCATCCAGAGGCCGTGTACGGCTGTGATTTCAACCCGTTCAATGAGAACCTGTTGGTAACCGGCTGCCAAGACGGAATTGTGAGGACATTCGACTCGATGGAATCCGCTCACTCTTATGATGGCAGGTTCGCGTCTTCGACCTGGCCATGTCGTCGAATTCGCCGGTCTGTGAGCTACGCGGCCATCGTCAACGAGTGTTCAACACGATCTGGTCCCCGCTCCTGCCCAACACGCTAGCAAGCGGCAGCGACGACAAAACCATCCGAGTCTGGAACACGACCGCGCAGACCTCGGTCGTGTTCGAGGGCCATCACGACCGGGTCCGGGCTCTGGTCTGGAACCCCGAGGTGGACATTGGTGAGGCCTCGAGTTTAGGTTTTCTGATACCTTTCCGATCTAGATCCCGTTCTTGCTGATCTCAGGATCGTGGGACTCCACGATCAGGGTCTGGGACACGCGCAGCGCTACCTGCGTGTCGGTCGTGCAGGACCACCAGTCGGACATCTACGGGCTGGCGACGCATTCGCTGCGTCCGTTCCTGGTAGCGTCGTCTAGCCGCGACACATCGCTTCGGTTCTGGAATCTGGACGAGGATGTCGTCATGCGCTTGTTCTTGGCCTCGGCCATCGATCTACGTAATGGCATCGGAAGGTACTGCGACGCCCGTGCTGAAATCGGTATCACTGGTTGAGAAGATAACGCTCAGATTGCGCGACAAACCCGAGAATGTCATGGCCAGTACGGCTGGGAATCGCGTCTTATGCGGATCGGCGTCTCTGGCCGCCCAAAAACTGCTGTTATCGCCACAGACCACGACGTTGACGATGGCGGCGGTCGTGTCGCAGCTCTTCTCGTTCTCAGCTGGGACTGAATACCTCTGGAGGCTCGCCGACACCGTAAGTTACCGCTGTCAGCATCTACGCACGTAATTCAAATGGTCGTTTTGTGATGTAGATCTTGTACGGGACGCCGTCAACCGATTGCCCCATCCTGCATTATAGTCAAATTCGAAATTCAATACTGAACCGAGCTAAAGCCCTGGATAAGACACTCTCAGCTCCGTTGGGAAGGTGACTCTAGTTATAGTTTTCAATTTTAACAACATAGTTGGTTGAATTGCCGCGGGTTGGTTTTTCATTTAAATTCGTTCCTAAAAATGATTCAGAGCGAGGCAACGTGAGGTGCTTCTGCAGCAAGCTGAGCTGCTTTTGAAGGCGAGTCAGTTTACAGACTACTGCAAGATCATGATCGGGTTGGGTGAATGGCAGAAAGCGATCTGTATTGCGCCAGCCATCTCAATACAGTACTGGAGGTGCATGAACGGTTAAACCCTAAAATCCTCCTAAACGCCCTCATGCAGAGATCTGTGCCAACAATACGCCAATCAACTCGCTGCCGAATCCAACATTGAGGCTATCCCCTTTCTATTATCGATTGACGATCGCCAGCAGGCCATCGACTTCTACGAGCAGCTCGGTGACCTCGAGTCCGCCGCTGCCGTGGCCGTCTGCGGTCAGAGAAGCTTGCCTTCGGCTGCCTCCGATTCCGCAAATCAGCCAACACCATCAGGTTCGCGTCAGATTGTAATTGAATCTTCTCTATATTGATCACCATTCACAGAACCGAATTCAAAGCTAATCGAAGACGTGGTTCGGAAGCGAGCAACGCAGCTGTTCGTAGCTGGAGAGGCGGTCCTTGCTGCATGCCAATATCTGTCCATCTCGCAAATTTCGGTATAATTCCAGACTTCGTCGTATCCGCTGTAGTTCTGAATGTCGTTTTCAATCACCAGCTTGCGATTGACAGGCTTCTGGCTGGATGTGAGTTCCTGACTGCTTTTGTCTTGGCGAGAGCCCTGGACCCGAAATGCGTTATGCGATCATCGTATTTCGTCTTAAGAATGGCAGAACGACTTCAGATGTGGTAGGAGACCAAGTCAAAGGCCGATTTCCGTATCTCAAGATAATTATTAGGAACGAAATCGACGCCGTTTGGGAGATCAGCTCGCTACCAGCGGCTGATCGGATCTCGCTCTGCCTTCGATATAGTGGCGATAAACCGATCGAGGCCTTTTGCAAAGAAGTCAGCTCAAAACGAAATACCGTTATGGAGGGCCTTAACTTTTAATGTGCAGAAGGGCGTCCGAATTCCGGACCTCAAAGAGGGCGTTGGTAGATCGGATCTTTGCACCCGATTACGTTGGATGATATTCAGCCGAAAATACGACGATGCTGTCGAATTGGGTATGCAGGAAATCAAACGTAAGCGATGCATAATAGCGAATATCGTTGCCATCTAATTGGCGGGTTCCTAGTTCTAACTAGGGGTGATCATTGGAGCTTCGAATCTTGTTGGAACATCATCGAGATTTTACACAATGCAGATGCTTTGCAGCTCAATGAAAGGTTGGTTCCATTGAACTGGCCCCCCTTCGCTGACAACTAAGGGTTTTTCTCAAGGAATCGAATATCGTTGCTTTGCCACTGTTCGTATTTTGGAGGAATCATGGCGAATCGGAGAGGGTTTTCTTCGATTTCGGCTAAACTTTTCGAAAATGCTAGGTGGAGTGTTGTTCCTTTATAAACGTTTAGGTTATTAAAGGTCCATATGTTAGGTTCTTTTTGAACACCCACGATTGGCTTCAGAACGATTTTCCGGTTGAGGATATCGTGATCGCAATGCAGCAACTGCTTCAAATGTCGAATCATGAAAGCACTTCTGCGCTGGCGAGAACAGTTTTAAATATGTCTTCGAAATCATCAGATCTGACCGGCTTGATCCATAAGGCCGCAGAGTCTATCCTAAAAGAGTTCGAATCTAGTGGGTTTATCCGGAATTCACTTGTTTATCGTCACTGATATTAGACGAAGATGGAAGAGCCGACAAAAGAGGCGAAGTAAACCAAAGTTTGATTCCATCGTATTCTCGTATTCCCTCCGCCCGTCACTCAAAGTTTCCATTAATATCTCGGATCTCTGGCCGCATCATTCACGGCGTTCCATTTCCTTTACCAGATGGCAGTGGCTGTGTTGAAAGGTCGGAAGCCATGATGTGGGCGATGGTCAATTCGTTTTCTCCATTGAGCTCTGGCAAAAGACTGAATCCTTTCTGAAGTATATTTATAATCTGTAAAATTACACAAATTGAATTTCTAGAATTGTCGGTAAAAGTTACTGTTTCACAATTGCAGACAGCTTTTCATTGTTAGTACTGATCGATCGATCTTCTCCATACTGTATCAAGAAGCTCAACTCCTTGTCCTATGCAACCGTCGTCTTACGTTCTATGTGACCCGCTAAATCGATCGACTCGGGATCCGTCAGTTCAAGCTGCAAACCAGATGGCCCTCATAACGCTATTCCAGAGACAGATTGGCACCTTTGGAAAGAATATTCAAGGACTTCGGGACAAGATGAATAAGTGGGATGACGATATTAAGCTGAATCAATCACCGACCAAATTCAAGTTCCGGGAAAACCTCTGGAAATAGGACTGATTATACTACATTTATTCAATTTGGAGGTGCTGTAACTTGTCCAGGATCTTAGATCTAAGCTCAAACTCTGCATCTCGAAAGGCATCGAGGGTTCTCCAGGGTAGCGTCGATGTGACATTGATGACCAGAATCTGACGGCCCGGCGGACTTGGGGCCACGCCAGGAACCGCTGGACGACGATATCGAAACTGAACGTTCGGTCGCCAGTGGAAGGAATCCTTTGCGGCCAGTTTCCTCACAAACTTTCGTAACCTCTCGATCTTGTCTCTGGACGTCTTGATATCGATTTCGATTTCGATTGTCGCTGAAGCATTTGTTGAACGAGATAGATTTATTATCCTATCCTGAAAAAAGCACGCATTAGGTGCTGGTCATTTCCAGATACAAAAACATACCGTTCGAAGAACAGAATGATGGATCATGCATAATTTCCCTGATTGTGCTTTAAACGTCGTCTGCATCAAATTTAAAGTATGGACCCGATACACCACTCCGTTGATCTCCACTAAATCATTGACTAGAGAACGCTTCAATACGGATTCTAGTGAGGGACTATTTCAAACCTTCATAAGGTTTTGATCCAAATATGAAAGAGATAGAAGAAACGATTCTCTCGATTGAAGGACCAAGAGCGAAAGAAAAAGAAACGACCAATGCCTGGAGAAAGCAAGTCAACATATGCGAGGTTTTTCAATATGAGTGTCTACAGAGCACGAAACAGCCACCACGCTTAGAGACAAGCCAGCTAAGAGTGCAACCGTTAAAATGAAGAGAAGAAAATACGGTATATCGGCAATATTTAGCAGCAATTTGGCAGTGTTCTGCATCTAGTCAATAAAGGACAATCGTTTATGCAGCCCTCACCTCAAATTTTCGTAATTGATCTTTCAACTGATTCCGCCTCTGAAAGAGGCGAACAAACGATTTGGCGAACTCGGTTTCATCAAAGCACTGTCTCGCCCAGCACTCGTTACTGAAAAACAACTGGAATGCACGACCAGCTTCAGCCGAATTCTATTTTACACGAATGAAATCAGGAACATTTTAAGAACAATTTGAACGATACCGAGAAGTAGCGGGACCAATGATCGAATGGCACAGTTTCGGAACCAGCTGTGACAAGGAAATTGTCAAAGACTATTAGAGCGACCACAACCATTTCTCTTTCAGTCGTAATAGTCACTTCATGAGTGCTAGAGCGACTCCAGACAGAATCTTCGTGACATTGAAGAGGAAATTTCATATTGCCATTGATAACAGAATCGACACGATCCATGATATGTGTGCTAAAGGCAACTTAATGCTTATTACAAGAATGTTTCTGAGAGTTTACTTTCTTTGAAGTTGACCACGAATTTTTAAAGCCTGGCTGATTGATGTCGCACATAGACGATCAGAAACGTTCTCCATAAACCCCAAATCATTAATTGCATGTTTATAAGATTCAGAAGTAATTCTAAGCCTGTAAAATATTTCAGTGTTCAGCCCAGCAATATTTGATACGACTAACTTAATCGCCAAATATATAACATCTCGAACGACCAAGAACCAGCACCATAAAGGGATGACAGAAATCACAAGCAGAATTTTATCTAGAACGTCATCGCCAGATTTAGTGATCGAGTCGGGATCAGCAAGTTTCATCGTAGGAAATATGAGACTGTTTATGATGACACCTTAATGGAATTTAATGTATGAACTGACAACAGAAACAGACTCGTACAAAACGCTATCACTCCAAAGAAGCGTCGAAAAGAGGCAATAAACCCTCGGATGTTCCATGATTTGTCTTGCAAAGCATAGCTAATCAGACACAATAATAGAAACTCAACAGTATCGCAGATATTGTCGGTTACTATCACCTGGATCTCATGAATAGCAATGCCATGCGCCATCAGTCAATATTACCACAAATGGAAGCCCTGTCCAAATCCATAATGCTAATCCATAACAGATAAATTGTGATAAGACGAATTTACAGAAAACTGAAATTATGAGACTGATGACAGCTGGAATGCTCCATCGATATATCCTTGACGCGATTTTTCTCCATTGGGACCAATTTACAGTCTTATCAACATATACACGCTTTTCAATTGGACGAGAAACTAAGGTTTTGACCTAAGATTCATTAAGCGAACATTCGTTGCAATCTAAGATCTTTAACCGAATCATCCTCACTTAAATCATCGTCTTCTTCATCAATAAGGGATTGCGTCGATAACTTTTTCATCATTAGCATTGAACGGCTTTCAAGCTTATTTTTCGGTATAGGATTGGGCTGTGCATTTTTATCTTGATCCTGACCGCGTTCTATATCAGTGTTGGAATGATAGGAGACCTCCTCACTCGAGTCTTCCATTACGATTTTGACCACGTGTAGCGGAAATATCTTGGGCTCACGTGATTCAGCTCATCCATGTTCTATATGTTAGCCAGCCCGAGCGGCCGATGCACAAAACTGCCAAGCTGATTCCCTCCTGGTTCTCTCTACAGCGTCGATTCATATTGTAGTCTGACCCCTATATAACGACAATCTTTACAACGATTGAAGAAAACACCGTTTCGTTATGACGTCTTAGAGTGGAGCAGCCTGATTGTATCATTACATACAGTCGCGATTGCACTGTATGGTCATCTTGGTCTTTAGATTGCTATGCCTTCTTCAACCCCGTCAGATCAGGATGTTGAACGTTATCTCAGCAAGACTGGGGTCGGCGTCTTCATACAAGATGCACTCACGCTTATGCTGGAGAACCGACCGGAGCATCCGATCCGTTTTCTAGCCGAGTAGTCAGTTGCACGCTAGATGAAGTATTAGCTCTGATAACGACAGCTTCCAGGCGGCAGTCAAACCTGGATCTGCACTTTCCAGAGGGTACCGGTATATCAGAACGACGCCAAGAAATCGCCCAGCTTTCATGAGCAACTTGGTGTCAGCATTTGTTGTCTTAGACACCAGCAAGAGTAATAACTGCTGATTGGCAATACGAAAGAGCTGACGATTTGTCTATTCAGCTGGAACGAAATCCTGTGGACTAACATTCAAGGAGATGCAGAAATTGCTGCGGCTTCTGGCGAACGATTTTCCAATTGATATTCTGTCTCCGATGATACATGTAAATCGAAGTTTCGTTGAGATATTCAACATTAAACCTAGCTTTAGAGCATGAAAATATGTGACTCTGATTTGGTGGATTTCGAGCTGTTTCACTTGTCAGTTGTCGCTGTTTTGGAGTTTGAAGGTATAGTTGTACGGAAGGAGATGACAGAAAGTTTCCAACATTAATTTAACAGAGCTGTTTGAAAAATTAGAATGGGTTTTTAAGGGCTATGATCCTGAATCTAGCGGGTATATATCAGGCTCTATGCTTAACGAAATTATCGCAATCATGAGAAGGAACGAAAATTTTTGTCAGCAGTATGATTGATTAGCTCACTGAATATTGTCATGACCATTTTGGTAGATGTATTGACAGGAGTCCGAAGAAACTCTTAGCTGATCTGCCAAAACAAGCGCTATCGTACAAAGAATTCCTAGCTTTAACTCTACAAATATTATCATTTCTTCCAACGGAATCCACAAAAATATAATACAATCTTATTCCTTAATGCATTAAAAAGGCGTATAAACAATAACTTAGAAATTTTCCTAGATAAAATGAGTGATTTTTTCTGTGTCCAGGTTCTAGTAAATTACCTTGTGCAAGCGGAAGAAAGTCTTCGTGGTCGAATTGCTCCAGTGCACGCACTGCTCCTTCAGATTCGAAGCTATCACCGGATTACCACAATATGCGACCCCAATGTCATTAGCGGGATGAGTGTTGGCAACATTTTCGAACTGCTTGCTCCAATCCGGGCGCCCACGATGAACATATATGTTCCCAAGCCGTTGCGTCTTTTTAGGTGGACATTGAAGTGCATTGAGCAATTCAATTTCTGTCCATTCTGCGTTGACTAGCACAAGATTTTCATCGGCATGTAATTTGGAACCCCAGAACTTTACGTCGTCCTCAATCTGTGGATAACGTTAGAACGTATAGTTGATAAGCATCCGAATTACATTGATGGGTCCGAAAGGCTTACAGTTGTCTGGAGCTGAAGTTACATAAATATGGAACTGGAAAGTCTTGTTGTCGACAAAGTTCTTATTAACAGCCCAAAGATTATGCACCTATTCAATGTCAAAGAAACAGAAGGCTCTCAAGTCTCTACAAAACCTCATCATCGGCCTCTTTCAACATACGGATGACCCATCGGAATGAGTTGATTTCCTTATGCGAGGTAACAAAGAAGAAATAGACATGATCTGGGTATGAGCGACCAATGCTAAATTTCCACCTGTTCCGAACCATTATTGTCAAGGTAGCAACATCCTGATGTGGATTGCCTGTAGTGTGCTATATTCTTCATGGTTGCACAAACGGGAGTGACACCGATTCCAGCCCCGATGACCATTGCGATTGAGTATTCAGAAACATGTTGGGTTGGGGCTGAGTGTGGGCCGTAAATTCGAAACAACTTCGTCCCATCTGGACCCACAATCTTCACCTGATTAACAGACTTCTATTCTAGCTCCGCGCTATTGTACCTTTCCCCTCGTTCCAGATTTATTGTTGCTGTTAGCGAACGAGATGAACGCTGTTTTAACTGGCATTAAAACCGAGCAAAAATCAGCTAATTTAGCAGTCCAGCTCATTCCATTTTCGGCATCCAGAACTCGAATATGCACAGTGACATCGTTTTCCTGAAATCAACTCAGATAGTAAAACAGACTCTGTATGCGCTGCCACCTGCGGAGCAGATGAAATCGTGAAAGGATGCCATTCGCCTCGGGATATGGATGGAGCGTTTAGGTATAAATACTGGCCTTCTTTATAGCCACTGGGAAAAGCCGACTTACGATCGAAACCAAGAGAAATCACGTTATCTGAAGATATCTCAATGACCGCAATCGAGTTATGGATCATCTAACCCATATTGGTAATGGAGGTCAGGGCTACAGTACGGTATGCAGAATATGTACGGTATAGTCGCTCAAGCAAATAAATCGGAATGACGATGATCAATGACTTCCACACATTACGATTAAATCCGCCTCGGCCGTGCGGAAGCAGGAAGATAAAGAACCCAATGAAGAAGTGATGTGAATACCAGAAAATCTATGTCGCCTTGAACTCGCTAGCTAACTGAGTAAATATGACTTACTTCGAAATGAGACCATTTCACATTATGAGGCGCTGCACCATACATGAACATCATGCAGATGAAAATCGCAACTCCTGTTGTCCAGGGCCAAATTCCGTAGAATTGCCAGGTGTAATCTGGCGACAAACCATAATTGACCAAATGCATGATTGTATGCATAACGGCCGCGAATAGCACCATCCAAGCAACAATTTTGTGAAATTCCAAAGCCTTGTCCAATGGGATGAATGCCAGAATGCTACGTAGGAATCGTTGGCCTCGTGTCTGTCCGTGCGTAAATGCAACAGCGTTCAAAGCGAAATCAAAACGAACCTGCGATTGGGTGGAGTAGTCGTACAAATATCTGATAAACGTTCGACAGACAGGTAGGAGAATCAGGCCACAGTTAAAGTCCAGGATGGCTCCCCATGCTTTCGCCCAAGCGACGAACTGTGATGCAGCGAAATCGATAGGCATCTGGTCGATCTGGTCAAACCTAGGCGCCCGCCGTTGGAACACCGACAATGCAGACAGATATCACCGAACCAGAAGAAGAGAACGAGGAAGAACAGGGCGCCATTGATTGCGATCCAAACAGATAATGCCGTCAACTCTCCCACTTTGCCAGGCTCATTGAAATAGAACTTGAGGTTGTCCCACCATCCCTATAAGATCAGTTAACCCGCAGTGAATTGGGTCGAGTCGGTTCAATTGACATTTGTTGTCTCGACTTTCCGAGTTGCATCCTGTTTCACTTTCCGTTCCTGGACAAACGATTCACTCTTGGCCGCCGAAACCAGGTGAGCACCGGCAGCGATAATCAGGTGAGCAGCAGCGACTAGTGTGATGATGGAAAAAAGCGCCGGAATCGCCAGTCTGAACCCAGAGGATCAATCTGCTGCCATTTCGGTTTAGCATTTATCATTACAGGGTATAGATCAAAGCGCGCCAAGGGAAATTTGTCGGCAAACGCCTTGTCCAGCGCGCTTCGTAGACTGTGATTGCCGATCCAATGATTCTTTTACACTAGTAAGAAACATGAATGACTAAATGCTTAACCTACAGCCCATAGACAGCAAGGATGATGTCGCGAGTCGACATGAAGACGGCATCAAGATAAAGCCAATAGAAGATAACAGTGGCGCTCCCAACCATTCCAATAGAACATGCCAGGGTCATGTTAGACGCCCACATGCCATATCTGGTGGAAGAACTCAAGGGCGCGACGGCCGGGCCAACAATCTCAGGGGCTACAGGTTTTTCGGGTTCCTGAGGGTCCAATAGTGGTATCGATTGGTTATCTTTAACATTCGTCCTATCAAACGCTGTCGGAGACAATTCGGTAGGAAAATTCTTCTTTGGTCCTGGTGATAAGCGACGATCGCAGCTCTGTCGGCGGTCTCGTAGATGTTCTTCGAAGATTAAACTTACTTGATCCTTAACCAGTGAACGCATAGCTTGCGCCATTACGAAGCCAGGTTCGTAAATGAGTCGTCTAGCGTTTTTGTGCCGGCAACAAGACCAGTGTTTCTAGAACGTCCTAGATTTTAGTGATTGATAAATTAGGAGTAAGGACATTCTCATCTTTCTCGAAATGAGTGCATATTAACTAAGTTATAGTGGCAGGTGATGTTGAAAGAGAACATGCTTCAGCAATGTGACAGAGTAGGACCACACGAAATGCCCAAAATAAGGTACAGAACCGCCTATGACGCAATTGAAAAACAACAGTGTTATTGTTGAAAAAGGCACTCACCAATACGCCAAAGCCTCCTAATGCAAACAATTTAGCGTTCTTCCACCATAAGGATCTAGTAATGAGGTTATAAATTGATCAGTACAAAGTACACTTTGATGTGCGGAAACCTCTTAAGTCTCGTCGACCTCTTCTTAAACTGTAAAGCGCTTGCATCCAGTTGATCAGACTTGTCCACTAAAAGCTCTACAGATAATAAACATCTATTATCACTATGATTGAGGGGTAACATACCGATTTTATCACCGCGTTCCAGTACTCGATCAATGTTATCAGCCTTCGTATCATGTCATGAAAAAGATGACAAAAAATGTGTAGCTTTTACCATCACATTCCTTGCCTGGGATAATTCGGTTTGTACGGCGCTCAATTTCGACGGGTTATACTTTGCATTGTTGTAATAATCCATTCTGGATTGTAGAATAGTGGAGAATTCAGAATTGAAAGAATAGGCTATCGCTGTATTGGCGGATGCTCCATATGCAGCTAGAACCCATGGTTGGATAGTAAATCATACCAACTATTTTTTAATTTACCTGAAAACCGCAGTTTCACATCTTCCAAGAAATCGAAGGGAATCTGATTGCCAAAATTTTCATCGGCCATGCAAAGATATATCAGATTTTTGACAACAATATAGTGAAACTGATATCTATACAAAGCAGTCAAATGAACAGCTTCGAACGAGATGACAGAGACAACCCATCAAGCATATAGGACGCACGATCCTGCTCGGGATCGATCCTTGCCAGGAGGACTCTGGTGACCTGGGCGAAATTCCCAGCCAGTCCATGTGGGATGTATTCGGCGAGAACGTCGGTGCCTCGCGCGACCAATGCATAAAGGATGCCGCCTTGCTGAGGGATAGCCATATTCAAATGAGTTTATCAAAGTATTCACTTTAGTATGGCATCGGACATTTTTTCACAGCCCTTAAATTGAAAGCTGCATCAATGGGCTCCATTGTTTATTCGGGCTGTCTGAACAAGGCGATTCAATTAGAAGCGGCTGCTGCGACCCGTTTCAGTTTAATGTCTCAGAGTGGGCAGCCGGCAACTTTTGGGCAGTTTCCTGGTTTCGTCACGGATTGGCGAGGATCTTACACTTTCTTCCATTCTTTTCAGCCGTTTTGTTCTTTTTGCAATTGCAATGCTGGATAAAAATGCCTTCGCCTTCATTTCGCCACAGTAAAATCGGTTTTGGAGTTTTCCTGACTACCTATAGTCCTATACGGAGTGCGGAGTCTCATTTTGATTTAAAGAGACATTTTCAGGGACGTCTGCCGATATCAGGCTGTTTAATCAGTAATGGCTAAGCACCATCCCGATTTGATTATGTGCCGAAAGCAACCGGGCATTGCTATTGGTCGCCTGTGCTCTAAATGCGATGGCAAATGTGTCATCTGTGATTCTTATGTCAAGCCCAACACACTGGTTCGAATCTGCGACGAATGCAATTATGGCAGTTTCCAAGGTCGCTGTGTGATTTGTGGTGGCCAAGGAATTTCTGATGCTTATTATTGCTCGGAATGTACATTGCAAGAGAAGGATAGAGACGGTATTTGTTTCCACTATCATCAGCGATTGTTGCTAACTGCATCATTAGGTTGTCCTAAGATCGTGAACTTGGGCTCGGCTAAAACAGATCTGTTCTATGAAAGAAAAAGTAATGTTATTTTTCAATCATCGTCTTTGAAAAGCTAATTATGTGCTCAGAGTATGGTTTCAAACCACACTAACCTTCGGTCGGATGCAAGGTTATGCTTGCATCCTGAACAATATCATTGCCGCTTTATCATAAACATATAATTCCACATTATCTGTCATCTATTATGATGGTTCTGTAAAATCCTATCCTTCCGGCTAGTTGCAGCCGAGGCCTTGAATATTTTATGGGTTTCCTGTTCCATTGCTCTCTCCCAATGCCGGCCTTGATGGCTATTAACCGTTTCGTCATCTCAACAAGCTTTTTACTTCGCTCGTTCAGTGGGCTTGTTTTATTTTGTATTCTTTCTGGCATTCTGCGCGCCGTTGTTTCGTATCGAGGGGTTTCGCTCGAACTTCTAAACCGATGGATATTTTGGGGCTCGTCGGAGTTCTTCAGAGCGAGTTGAACTTCGGTTTGTGTCTGCTTCTGAATTGTTGTCAGCGCTTTCAATCTGCCGTTAATGTGGCATTGTTCTTGTAAATTTGTTGCCCAAGCCGATGTCCAACTGTCGTCATATTTCTTCCGACGGCGGTGAGTTCTGCCCTCACTTTTGGATTCTACAAAATCGCGATCGGGATCTCCCTGTGAAGAAATTATCAGTTTTTTTATAAACCTTCCGGACAGAACTGACATAAAGCAAATGTCGGTTAGCCCTCAGAAATCGTGATATTGTTGACAAAGTTGTCATATGTTATTAATAAATAGAAAAGCTCGACCTCAGATAGGCTTAAGAGGGTTTGTACGCGTTCTCGATCGAAAATGTTAATATGCAGGTGGCAACTCTTGTCACTGATAATCAAGAACCAGTAAAGTCGCTATTGATTGTAAATTGTTTATGTCGACAGTATCTTGCATATCGATGCTGGTATCGGATATTGAACGAATACAGGCATCTAAACCAAACACACTCAACGATATTTATAGTATCACTTGCCTGATTACCTAATATGAACTGGTTTATTAACTCGGTAACCATAGCGATCGCTTCTTTTTTGACTGTCATCGGTATTAGCGAATAGATATTAGTTACGAGATGGCAATACATTTGAGCGGTCTTTGCTGGTCGATTTCAGATGCAACACTAGCAATCAGTTTCTTGGAAACTTCAACCCCAACACGCGAACGCTCGAGATCCATGCTGCTAAACGCTGGGCTGGTTTTTTAATTGTAGGAAACTACGCACAAGTCCACAACACCAAATGTAACGTTACCTAATCTTCTTGTAATACTTCTATTATTAATGTATCAATATCATTGTATATTATTTGTCAAATTCTGCATTGATGGTTATTCTGTCATCAAAATTTTCACATGCTTGGGTGAGTTAACAAATGCTTTAGCAGGCGGTGGCTCGCCAAACACTTTTGACGGTTTTGGGTGAGCTTTCTGCATTTGTAAATCTTCGTGCTTGACCCCGAAAACCTTCGAAGTCTTGGAAGGTGGTTCTGATGTGCTGGTGTCCTCTAGATTCTCTATCTGCTTATCTGTCAGGTGAGTTAATTTGGATTGTTCCAGAACTCTCTCGATTCGAACATCGTTTGTATGAGCTTGCATTTCAATCAGCTCATCTAGGTCAGGAATTTGACCAAAAACCTGTTGTGGTTTTCCGTTCCTGTATTCCTTTACAGATATCAATTTTTAAGCAATAGAGCGTTCTGGCGTTTACCTGGATGGTTTCGTAAACATTGACTTCCTGATTTTGCATTCCTAACATTTTCTTGACTTTCGAGTAGGATCTTTCCTGTTTGGACTCCTCGTCTTCCTCTGAGATTTGTTCGACACCCGCACCTGAGGACAACGATGATGATTCATCACTCTCGTAAAGGATATCCTGGGCCAATGATGGATGCATTCTATGACAGAATGCATTCTGTTCTTGAGGGCAGCCTGACCACGAGCCGACAAAGATATCACACTGATAAATCAAATTTCTCATTAATAATTCTAGAAACTGAATTCTATTGCAACAGTCCTAGCAATCGTCAATGCAATAATATGTTTGCTAACGTGGGTACACTTCAGCTCTGAAAACCTTACAATCCATCCGTTATAATCACTAAAGCTTATTGTTAGTCATAGAATTCAGTACATCTTCGATATTCGTCCATCAGTAGATTTGAAGTTGTAGAATTTTTATGATTAACCAAATAGATTGAAGAAAGTGATCTGCCCAGAATGTCAATCGAAATTTCAGTTTGTGTTTGAAAGTTACGGACTGCGTATCAAGCTTGCTTGGCTTATTCTTGTTGAAGGAAGAGCAACATTCTCCTGCTCCTGCTTCTTTGCAGCGTTCAAACGGAAGGAACGCGATGGCAGAGACCAACACCGCAGATGCTTTCCCCATTCTCTGCGATGGCTGTTTAGGCCCAAACAAGTTTCTGCGAATGGTCGGCCTCAGATTCGAACACGAATAGTTGGTATCTAATTCCTGATTCCCAGTCCAAAGACATATTAGGGGCTGCCTGCAAAGTATGTGGTCGTCCATATGATGTATTCAAATGGAGAGCTGATAACGACGGGCATATCAGGCAAACTGAATGCTGTCAACTTGTACGTTGAAAACCGTTTTGCAAAACGATTTTCCTGATTTCGGATCAGTGCGCGAAAATCAAAAATATGTGCTCGACATGTTTATTGGATTTGGAATTTCGACTGCCTGCTCATATAAGGGACGCTGTCTTAGAGCCTGATGAAGTTATGCGAGTTCCGACTAATCAGGCTAACCGAGAGTAATCCGATTAGGATTTTCTAAACATACCATTGACTGATTTTTGATAGATTTCTCTATGAGCAGCATGAAAAACTAATCGCCAGCGCAGGCAAAGATGCTTCTGATCATATGCTAGCTCTGCCTTATGGGAAATCTAACCCTGCTTCTATATTGGAGCGCCTGGAATCACGGAAACCCTACAACAGAAAACGAGACCTTCAGAATATTTGTAAAGTAATTGCTTTGCAGCTTCCTTGCCATCATGAAGTAATTTCATGTCTAGGATTATATGAAGGGTACATGCCCTCGAGGATCTAACTGCCCTTATCGGCACGAGACGCCTTTAAGTCATAAAACTTCCGACCAAGTTCTCGTCGAAAGGTTTCGCATTGAAAACACTCCAAGAACGTATACGCCAGATGGCTTACCTCCGCCACCTCCAGTAGATCCAACAATCACAACGCTTTTCGTTGGTGGCAACGACAACTCTATCGACGACAACGATCTCGTCGACCATTTCTCTCAGTTTGGGCATGTCGCTAGTGTCCGAGCTATTCCTGCCAAGGCCTGCGCCTTTGTCGAATTCATGGATCGCTCCGGTGCTGAGAACGCGGTTATGAAGAATTGGGAGAAATGTGTGATCAGGGGAATACCTCTAAGGATCGCTTGGGCTCGTCCTCGAGGTATTGTTTTTGTTGGTCGCTTTTGAGGAATTGATATTGGGTTTAAGTCATTCGCCCGGAAGCCTTAATGGCCCAGGAAGCGCAAGCTGCAACTGAATCTCAGAAGCCACTGCCTGATGCGACAAAGTTTATGAAGATTCCTCCCCCTCCAGCTCCTGCTGCCCATATCCTGCCTCCCCCAGGGATGTACCCTGGCAAGCGAAAATTGTATCCATCACAAGATCCCAAAGCTGGCGCAGCGAAGATGTTTTAAGACGCTGCCTTTTAGAACTATATTTAACTAGATGTCATTTGTTGAATTATACAGCTGCCGTTCTGGTTGATCTACATTTATTTCTTCACGCTCCACATGGAGAATGTGGCAGGTTTCTTGTTAACACTTAAGCCTTCTGGCTCGATTTGAATGGAGGCTAAATTATCATCTTGCCTTGCCAATATATCATCGGAAACAATTTCTTGTTTACGTTGAACAGATGGTGATCGGGTCGAATTGTCATCAATCAAGGATGTTCTGTCTTTTCTTTTGCGTTTCCTCTCAGGACGTTCCAAAACAAGCTGCTGATCAGAAAGCAGTTCTGAGAGAATTGCTGGCCGAGGTCCAAGTCTGGGTAAAGTATCGTGTTTGTCAATGACTTCATTTACTGGCTTTTGCGGTATGAAACGTTCCCACTGCGATTTAGCATCAGTAGTGGATTTTAATGGATCAATTTCTTCCTACAAAGTTCTTCATCAATGATCTTTGAGAATCATGTACGCCAATCCAGCATTACCCAGAAACTACTGCCATCTTCCAAAGGTTCTTCGGCAGCAACACTTTCAGCTTCAGCAATTTTATGCTCGTTCTCCTGCATTCCGGCTTTCATATTTAATTCCTGAACGACTGCACTCAAATGACATCAGAAGTCAAACGCGAACTGGGTGTTGAAAGAACCTGGACGAAGAGCACTCGCTGATGACGACCTTGAATACACTTTTCTCACTGATTGCTTCGTACAGCATAATACGCAAGCGAACTTGCTGTCTTTGCGAGCCTGCTTGATCTGGAACTGTTTACATTCGACACAGCGAGCAATAATAAATTCTGGCATTGGGGCACTGCGCTTTGATGACGAATGATATACAGAGGCAAGCCAGCAAGACTGACGCAAATTTGTAAGACGATTTATTTGTCACTTTTTCGAGCCCATCGTCGACGAGTTGGAGAGGAAACTTCTCATTTTGAAGTCGCGCAACTATCCAAAATTCATCTTTGCGGTATTCACGCGCCAATCTTCGAGGCGTCGGCGAGATGTCTCATCCAGGTTCGGACCCAGCGCCTTCTTCATACAGAAGTTCGCTCAACGATGTATTGTGACACGGATGCTATCGGTTGTGCAGGGTTTTTTGAGAATCACTGTAGTTCGAGGAGTTGGATAGCGATGCGATTTTCGAAAAATGGGCCAGGCCTGCAGTTCCAAGCACTTTCATTGCAGAAAACGAGAATTTAGGTATGGCATTGTCATATCGCTTCATTATTCCCTGAATCGTTGTAGACATTCAAGTGGTCGATATATCGTCAAGCTCAGGAACGATTCCGAGCGGGCTTAAGCATCATTATCCTTCGCTCGCCATAAATCCTATCGTTCGATTATTTGGTGTGACGAAAAATGGCAATTCAGTACTTGTGCACTGCCATGGGTTCTATCCATATCTGTATATTCAAGCTTGGCCTGTTTTTACTCATTCTGATATCAACCCCTTCATGGTTACTCTTAATGTCAGCGAAATGTTTTCGGGCCTGGAATCCTCTCAGATTGATCACACAGAATGCACTCTCTCACACCCACGCTTCTGTACTTAATGTTGAATTGGTCGCCAAGAAATCAATCTGGGGATACTCTGTGAACCAAGACCTTGTACGATTCTGCTGGAATTCGTATTGCCCCGTTAACTCCTGTTCAGGACAATTTCCTCCGAATCACAGCTGGTTCACCAACGCATCTGTCAGCTATCAGAAAGGTGTTAGAGGATGGCCTTCAGTATAACAATAGGGCTGTGCCGTCTACTACATACGAATCCACTCTGGGTTTCGATCTTAGGTTGAATATTTTGCTTTTTTAATTTGATACTGTCTTGACACCTGCAAAGGTTCATGATTGACAACAGCATTGTTGGTGGGGGTTGGGTTCGAATTCCCTCGAATAAGTATCACCAATCTCAGGTATTTCAAGTAGCTGCTGAATATCTGGATTGGTGATTTGTGTAGGAGAAAGTATCGGGCTGTCAATTAGAGTTAGTTTGTGATTATTCGAGCCTGGAAGCCCTTCCTATGAACGACCCTGAATGGCTCGCATTAGCCCCATTGCGGGTTATGTCGTTCGATATCGAGTGTGCTGGCCGGAAAGATGTATTTCCCGATCCCGACATCGACCCCGTTATTCAAATCGCTACGATTGTTAAAGTCAGACCTCCTTTAATGTCTTGTCGTAAGAGCTTTTAAAACTAAAACGGCTCTAGGTTCACGGTCAAGAAACTCCTATGGTCAACACCGTCTTCACCTTGGGCAGCTGCTCTCCAATTGCCGGCGCTACTGTAATCGAGTTCAAGACTGAAGAAAAGATGCTCGAAGCCTGGCAGGTAACAATACCCATAGGCGTCTCTTCTTGATCGTTTCTCAATCTCTGTTTTCAGAAAATGGTGCAAAAAGTCGACCCAGATGTCTTCGTCGGGTAATCGTTTCCGGACTGGTGAAAATTTCCTGTCGGCTGAATTTGCCTGCAGATACAACATTGTTAATTTCGATTTTCCGTATCTGCTAAACCGGGCTGCTTTTCTGAAACGGCGATCGTTCCCTTTTCTTTCACGGTTGACAAATCTCGAAACAAAAGTCAAAGATTCGACGTTCTCTTCAAAAGCATATGGCACAAGGGAATCCAAAGATATGAACATCGACGGTCGCATCCAGTCTGTTTCTGTTTAATTTGCAGCTTTAGTCCGCGTAACTGTTTGGCAGGTTTGATTTATATCAAATAGTCCAGCGTGAGTATAAACTCAGCAGCTATACATTGAATGCCGTTTGTGCACATTTCCTGAAACAGCAAAAAGAGGATGTACACCACTCCATCATTACCGATCTTTTCAACGGTTTGCGATTCTGCTTTCATCACCAATAGCGATCTTATTGGTTTGGACAGGTTCAAATGAAACTCGGCGTCGTCTGGCTGTGTACTGTTTGAAAGATGCCCTGCTACCGCTGACCTTATGTGATACATTGCTGCTTCTCATCAATTATATTGAGATGGCTCGTGTCACTGGCGTCCCTATCTCGTTTCTTCTAACGCGGGGACAACAAATTAAAGTTGTATCGCAGCTGCACCGACATGTATCTGGTTTCGTATTCGCTTTAATCAATTCTAATCACGACTTCAGGCTCGTCGTTATAATTACGTCATTCCAAACCGGCCTCGAGTAGAGGGCGATGCTACTTATGAAGGTGCCACTGTTCTTGAGGTGCGAACTGGGCTTTTATGCTCCTAAACTGACTCTGATATTCCTGATTAGCCTCGTAAAGGATTCTACAGGCAACCGATAGCGACTCTGGACTTTAGTTCTCTGTATCCAAGTATCATGATCGCCCATAACTTCTGCTATTCGACTTTAGTAGCTTCTTCGCTAGTCTCTTCTTTGGATCCTGATACTTATGTTCGCACGCCGACTGGAGATGTTTTCATCAAATCCTCCGGTTAGAAATATAGTGTCGTTCTAGATTGCAACTTAGATTGTTTCTTAGTCAAACTTGGACTGCTTCCTGAAATTTTGAAGGATTTGCTCTCAGCCAGAAGTCGAGCTAAGAAAGACATGGCTACCGCTACTGATCCGTTGCTTAAGCAGGTATCTCTCGTATTAACAGTAATTATAGAACATTATGTCTAATGTTTTCAGGTTTTAAACGGTCGACAGCTTGCCTTAAAAATTTCAGCGAATTCGGTTTATGGTTTCACTGGGGCTGTCGCCGGTTCACTGCCGTGCTTGGAGATATCGTCGTCTGTCACTGCCTTCGGTCGAGAGATGATTGAAAAAACGAAGGTGAATTTGCATATGTTCTTTTGGGTTTTCTAAAATCGTTTAGACTGTCGTCGAAGAAAAATTTACAATCGAGAACAATTATCCACATAATGCTGAAGTAGTTTATGGTGATACCGATTCAGGTCAGCAAATTTCTCGCTCATCTTTTTCGTAGCTTAAAAAGCTTCAGTTTTTGTGCGATTTGGCGTTGAGACCGTTGCCGAGGCGATGGAACTTGGCAAAGAAGCCGCTAGCATCGTATCCCAAGTCTTTCAGAAGCCAATATCTTTGGAATTTGAAAAAGTATGTCGCCTAAATTGTTGAAAAGTTTGTTGAATTAATCATTGATGCCAGGTATATTATCCGTTCTTGTTGATGAACAAGAAAAGATACGCCGGGCTTTACTGGACTAATCCCGATAAATACAGTAAAATGGATGTCAAGGGGATGGAAACTGTTCGCCGAGATAACTGTCCAATGGTCCAAACAGTCATCTCAACCTGCCTGAAAAAGATCCTAATTAATAGCGATACTGACGGTTGGCATCCAAATTTGAATGTACATTCAGCAGCCTAATTAAGTTTCCAGGAGCAATTGCGTATGCTAAGCAGATTATTAGTGATCTTTTAACGAACAATATCGATATGAGTCAATTGGTATTCCCTTAAACGGAATACTGTTGGGAATTCTCACATATTTAACAGGTATTGACGAAACAACTTGGGAAAGATCCAATGAAGGAGGGAGGATATGCTGCGAAACAGGTTCATTCTTGCTTATCTAAACGCTCGTTCTTTCTTGGCATTAATCCCCGTGAAAGGCCCATGTGGAATTGGCTCGCCGTATGCATCAGCGTGATCCAACATCTGCTCCTCATGTTGGAGACCGTGTAGCTTATGTCATAATCAAAGGCTCCAAAAGTGGGATAACTTCATTAACCCGTGCGCCATTATTGACATTCGAGATAGATGCCAAAGCCCATGAAAAGGCGGAAGATCCAATATACGTGCTTGAGCATGGCATCCCTATTGATACACAGCACTATTTGGAACATCAACTGAAATTGCCATTGGAAAGGTTGTTCGAACCTATTATCAGCAATGTCGACAAACTCCTTGTTGGTACGAATCATGATTTTGACCTGCAGTTTGATGCTGAGATTTTGTTCAGGCGATCATACGCGTTCTATCAAGATATCGACGCCTTCAGCTGCACTTGGCGGGATGATGAAATTCGCCGTTGTTCGTGAAACTTGTATGGGTTGCAAGACGCCGCTTTCCAAAAACGGTCCGTTTTCAGTTTATTCCTGAGAATCGCATTCTTATTTTGTTTCCAGAGAGTGTCACCTGTAGACACTGCAAGCCAATGCTACCTGACCTTCTCGAAGCTCAGATTCAGTCATGTCGAGCAACAGAGCAGGCCTTCGCCAAACTGTGGACCCAATGTCAGAGATGTCAAGGATCAGTACATCAGGAGGTTATACAGACCGATTGATTCTCTTCAGCGTTCTTAGCTCTGTCAGGTGTTATGTTCCTCTCGTGATTGTCCGATCTTTTACCGCCGAAGAAAAGTACAAAAGGATCTGGCCGATATTAGGGCAACACTAGAAAGGTTCGATTTTTAAAAATTGATCTGATTAAACGGCATAATCCACATTGTTTTATTGACAATCGGCTTTCTTTCCGGGAAGCTGTTCGCGACGCCAAACCCAATATTTCGCACGAATCGTATCGACTTTTGTTTCTAATAAGTTCGACAACTGGCAACAGGATGTTAAAACGTTGTTCAATAAGCCGAGAGTCCATACCTCGATGGTTCTATCGATTCGTTCAGGTAAGTAAGCTGCTTCATACAACTCGAACAAGGTTGCAGCCGCGAATCTGCACTTTGGGTTCGCCTCTAGAATAGATTTCGTCCAAACAGTAACCTGATATTCATTGAATGAAATACATCCAGCAGCACAGAATGATATTACAGGATCAACGGCAGCCTTTCTGAAATCGACTTTTTCCAGAATGCCGAAGATGTAATTCCAAGGGCTCTCATTGTTGACAACTTTCTCCAAATGCTTCATGGCGAACTCGACCTCTCTCTGCACGATGGTCTCATCATCCCATACCGGAATGCTGTTATTTCTGGTCACAGCGAACCATCTCTGGTTCCATGCCGAGTTGTTGTATGGATCTTGAACTAGCAGTTCTTCTATATATTCAAGTTCTCCCTCCCAGAGATTGAATTCTTCAATAACCCATTGACGATGGCCCCAGGCGTGATAGTTCTTCGGGTCTTCTGCAAAAACCTTTCCTCATCGAATAAACAAGCTGCCTGCATTTTGACAGCGAGACAGTTACCTCTGCTGTATGAGAGAGCTCTCTTGATGGGTCTCGGAGGCGTTTAACTGACTCTCGCCTATGACACCAAAGCTGGTAGTTTTTCGAGGAGCTTTCTGCAATCGAATTGCAAAGCTTCAGCTCGGCAAGCCAATCGCCGCCAAGGGCGTCGATAGTCTGGCGACGAAATTGCCACGCCGTATAATTAGCAGAATTGATTCGAATGATATGCTCCGATAGCAGCAGCGATCGCTGGCTGAACTCCTTCGCCTTCAATACAGCTCGGAATATGTCCATGGCCGCCACGACTACGACAATCTCTTCAGTCAAGGCTCTTGCCTCGATCAACCAACACCTACAATCGGCTGGATACTGGATGGCGACGACCGGCTCGGGTCCATCGTCCTGTGGTATCGGAGTCAAATCCGAGAACAGATCGCGAATGTGATCGATCTGTAGCGACATTCTGCTATGAACCTATCACGCAGCGCCTTTTTCGCGATTTCATCTTACAGAAGGCATCATCATTAAGCAAAAGGAGCATTTTATACGATAAAATAAATATTAAATAAGGAGAGGTTAGACGGTTTGGAAAGCGTATGGAAAAACGGATTCCATCATGATGAGAAAATCGGCAAGATTCGCGCTGCCGTTTCGATCGCCACGACGATCCGCTTCTCGTAGCATCTCGATGGCGTCCTGGTCGGTAAGAGGATCGCCGCCAAGTTCGGCCATGGCGGTCTGCAGGTCTTTTCGGGTCAGGATCCCTTTCAAATCGCAGTCCAGCAGACAGAATGCTTTTTGCAGCTGCTCTAGCGTGATATTATCTCCATCAACTTTTTTGGATTTTCTCGATGTCGGTTTCCTTTTTTTCGGAGCCTTTTTTGGAGGCTGAGCTGGTTCGCCTCTATCATCAACAAGTATGGGTTCCGGCTTTGGTTCTGTTTTCGCAGAACTGTTTCGTGTTCTATTTGGTTTCGATCTTTTGGGTTGCTTTCTGATCGCAGAATCACTTTCAAAATCATTGTCGGCTGGGATCTCGGTACGATTTTCGATGGGGATGGGTTCCCGCTTTGGTTCTGTATCAACAGCAGGTTTTCTCTTTCTATTCCGATTCGATTTCTTTGTTCGCCTTCTGATCGCAGAATCACTTTCAAAATCGCTATCCGGTGGGCTGCCGATACTGTCCTGGTCGCAATCGGGTTCTTGATAATCGCTTTCTTCATTGTCAGAGCCCGCTTTCGATTTTTGTTTTTTGAGTTTGACAGGATTCGGTTTCAACAGTTCAGCATTACGCCCATGTCGTGCTCGCAATCGCGACAGCATTCAGTTGCTTTTGAGGATTTTTCACGACATTTTTCAGGAAACAGCGAGGCGCGGCCTTCATGGTCTCCGAATAATATCCGAAAAAAATGTCACAATTTTTTTTTTAGCTTGCTGTGAGTGTCTCTTGTCATTCGATTTCCCTCATGTCAAGCGCTTACAAGGCTGTCGTTCCCGGGAAACTGAAATTAAAGAAATCTGTATGATGTTTGATTTGTTAAATCTCCAAGAGCTGACTTAATAATAGGACTCGGGCCCAACAAAATCAATCAAGAAACACAAGAAGAAGAAGGATCCTGTAGACTCGAGCGACAATACTGTTGAAAAAGATAAAGTCGCTACTATTGAGAAGACAACCAACGCTGTCGACCAGCGTGAGAAGAAGAAAAGCGATAGATACTGCAAATAATTTTAACCAATATATATTATGCATGTTTGATATGCATCCGCTCTGCAATAAACAAGGTATAAACCAGATCAACATATCTTGTCCGATTCGTTCCTTAATCGTTTGCTTTGTGATAGATCTTTCGCTTTTTACTCTCTGTCGTCTGCGGCTCTTGAGATGACTCAAACTGGGTCATCGATTTTGATTGGTGTTTTGGCTGTTCGTCGACCAACTCAACGGTGGCATTGGCCCGATCCTCAGGCTCAACCCAGACGATGCCCAAATGTTTAAATATATCTTTCTCAGTTGGACATGGCAGCGATGGGCCCAGAATCTGTTTCCCTTCTGGACCGCGACTTACTGGCTCCAGCCCATGATCGCTCAGCGAATATCCCTAAAAGCAGTTCACAGAAAGTTCGCGTCAATTGCAGAATACTGTACCATATGTCTGGCGTGCAATCTCATCTTGCGAACAAATTGGGAATCACCGGTAAAGTATGCCAATGCGAATGGCATCATCTCTTCTGGGTAGATCTTGATATCAATCCGACGATGTAAAGAATCAGGTGTTAGCTGGGCGATGCCCATGTAAGAATAATGGTCCTCTTCGCCTTTGTGCGGCGATGGTAATGCCAAATGGTCGGTCAAGAAACCGGTCGCGGTCAAATCTGAAATGAGTCTCGACAGGATCTCGTATCTGTGCTTGCTGTCGGACTCGCCAGTCGGATTGATAATCATATCGATATCGCCACACATGAGCTCACTACGCCGATATGAGCCACAAACTGTTAAAACAGTCTTCAGGAAGCGATTATGCAAAGTAGTCTCGACCACATCGGCCAACTTTCGAACTTCTTCGCGGGGCATTTTTACTTGTAGCTCCTCGTGGACGCGAAGCGATTTTTGTACGGCTGATGGCAGCTGGGTTTGGATCTTGCGAACATCATCCAGAGTTCGACAACCTTTCTGGTAAAGCTCGTTGGCGAGTTTCTGACCAACGCCCCAGATTTGCATGAAGGCTGCGATAGCCCGAACCCTCTCGTCGCTTTCCAGATTGTCAAGCTTCTCGCTACCGCCGGTTCTTACAACTTCCTTGATTCGCGAGAGCAACTTCGTCCCGATACCTTTGCGGCCGCTCAGAAGACGGTCTACATCGGATTCCGTTCGTAAGGGTTCACGTAATGCTCGGACGATGTTCCGAGCTCGCTCGTATGCGATGCCTTCATAAACTAGAAAGCTCAATAAGAAAATTGGAACCAGTTTCCTAAAAAATGACAATTTCCAAGCGCATTTTCAGCAGATGCAAGCTTATCCAAGACGTCAGTGACAATCGGGTTCAAATCTTTCTTTGTCACAGAGGCAGGTTCATCCGGAGAACTGTCCCGAGGCGACAATGGCTCCGATGCTGGTGATGGAGTTGGCGATTCGGGCCGTTGTATGTCAAGAGCTTCAGGCGGTGGCGTCGGCGGCCGCCAGCGATGCCGTCCAGGGTCTGGAAGCTTCTTCTCCTTGAGAGCTTCGACAACCCATTCGGGTGTGTAGATGTTGTTGGGGTCTGCCCCAATGATGTCCTTGGGCTGAACCTGGATACTCTGTATGATATGGCTGACTTCATTGCTGAGTGACTCGGCCACCTCACCACCTGAACCATATCACTTTATAAATTCTCGAACAGCGCTTAAGATTCTCTCTACCATTCTTTATAATGTTTTTTGCTAGAAGCGCTCGGCGAGCCGTTGTGAAGTCTGGACCCGGCGTCGTCGACAGATAGAGTATTAGTCCAGAGAAGATGCCCTGGCCGTCCAGTTCTGGTGGCGTCGACCTTGGTCGAGCCCGACCCCGTCTTGACCCCATTCCTAGCTGACGATGCGAAGATTCGTGGAGTTCATTTAATTAATGTCGGATTCACTTGGTTTTATTTGGTCTTACGGCTGCATTTGGCTATCGCAGCGTCAATTCCCGCTGTGACTGTTTTAAGCTGCTCTTCGTCGAGGTTATCCTGTATGTGGGATTTTAACTTTTCGAGTCGACTGACATCGTTCATCTTCAATAACGCCTAAAACCTGATAAGATGAAAGCATCTCTATTTCTGGAATAATTACTTCAGTTGCAACCTCGAAAATGTCGTATTTCATACACAGATCATATCTGTGTTCAAGGTCTGACACTTTGGATGCGTAATTGACCATCTCATTGCGAGGCCCATTAAATCTACATCTTGGTTATTATGCCGATTATTGATTAAATTTGTGCTCACTTTGCATATGCATTCACAAACGCATTGAAGCCGATGACGCATTTCGATTTTCTGGTAAAAGTAGTCTATACCAACAGAGGCGATTAGTTGAAGGGCAGGTTGCAATTTTCAATTCTATCACCTTCTGAACAAGTTTCGAAACTGCCGCCCAGTCTCCAAGCTCAGCCTTAGTTTCAAGGTTGATCCATGCCCATTCTTTCTCTGATACCTGGTCGCAGTAAGCACAAACATTTCTCTATCTGCGATTGCTTTTGCCTTAAATGCATCCCTGACTCCTTTGGCGTTAGATAGCTTGTTTTTCTGAGCATTAGGATGATATAAAATGCAGTATCTGGATATTATGGTCAAAAAGTTTGCTCTTTTGTTCTCAAGGATGCTTAATTAAACCTGAGTAAGTGGTTGACCGAATGCCCGATAATGTTGCTTCTTGGAAATTTGACCCAGATCTGATCACCACCAGCTTGCGATAGTTCAAAGTCTCTTTCCTAGATTCCAGTTTCTCATCAATGTGTCATATCGTCTCAATGTGCTAAATTACTTCGATTGCAATTTGTCTAGTTAGCAGCGAATGAAGGTCGGCCACATGCAATGTGTAAAAATGGGTTTCTCCCAATTTGGATTGAAGAAATGCTTTGCACTCACCAATCGAAGCCAGTCTGGTATGCGCCTGATTGGACGCTTGGTCGGGTCAAGTCACAAATGATCGTTTTCGTCTTACGTCCTTTTTAGCACATGCGATATTCAGCATATGCATTCCCGCCTCTTCAAATCGGTTTAATACTGTATATCTAACATGACAGTTTGACATGTTTGATGCAAAATCAGGGTACTGTTTTTACATATCGGCCAGTTTGCTGCTATCTCGTTTTCTCTCCAAATGTGACAGCAGAGCATTTAGTGCTATCGGTTGGGATGACAGCAGCTGCAGTAAAAGGTGTTGCCGAAGAGTCTCTTGAAGAAACAGCACCACTTCAACAATGATATCAGTATCCCCTAAATGATCATTGAAATTTCAGAAAGGGTTATTCCGCGACTCTGCTAACACGTATCGATCGCAGCAGCTAACAATGCCCTTTTTCGGTGTAAACTTCGACAAGATCTAATAGCAGAGAAATCTCCCAGCGATGCACGTTCAATGATGCTCTGAATCGAATCCTGCGCTTCATTCCTGGATGGTTTAGCAGCATGTAGTTGATCTTGACCGAAACAGTCAGAATCAAACAGGTAGCTATTAAAATCGAACGGTTACCTTGTAAATTAGGGTAGATATGGCTGTCGAGCAGATTCATTTCTGAGCTTGGTTTGCGATCTCGACCGGTAGGTGAGGCTGACCTCGCCCTTGGTGCACTGATCTTAGTTTTATTAGCTGGAGAGGATGCTTGTTGTTGCATCAGGACGTCGAAGGGGTTGGCAGCAGAATTACTGATGGCCGTATTTTCGGGCCCATTGAACAAGCTTTTATCAGAACAAGCAGAAATATCGTCGAATCCGCTGTTCACGTTCTTTATCGGATTCTGGGCGCCATGTTGAACAGCCATAACATCCCATTCGAAACCTTTGTCGTCTTTCTTCAGGGTTGTGCCTTGCATCAGTTTATTATTCGCTAAAGCAGCAAACGGCTCTGGTTGTTCGGTGGGCGCAGACGGCTTGTTAACCAATGGATTGCTGAACATGGCGGCGAAAGGATCTTCATTAGCAGGCTGCTGCTGCCTGGGTTGTGAGCTCCATCGCCCGCCCTGGCCATGCATAGTGACGATCTGTACTAATGAAGGTCTGAACCTCAGGTAAAGCGCAACACGTCATTGATTTCAGCAATCAGCACAGCACGAGTAACATTATTCAACAGAGTAAAGCGAGTTTCTCCTAACAGCTCCATGCATCACAGCTGAATAGAAATCGGATTTGCATATTCACCCTTATTTCTGTCAATACGCCATAGTCACTTGAATGAATATCGCTGGTTGTGCAGACGGAGCATATTTCGGTTGTAATCACGTTTTTATTAGTTAAAGCAGTAATCAATTTGACGGCACCCCTGATCGCTTCAATCGTATCGCGTTCGAGCAACTACGCAAGCTTGAAAACACCACCGTCACCAGCGTCCAAGAAGCCTGCATCCGCAGACTTCAAGAAACCCGCTGAGGGCGACAGCGACGCCGGAAACAGCGAGCAGATCGCCGTCACTCCACTCGATCCTGCCGCTGGTCCACTGAAACGGATCGATTATATCGAGTGAAATCCTGGAAGTAATCATCTTTAGACACTCTGAAGGCGATTGTAATGAATTCCTAAAAATCGCCGTCGGGGCCCAACGAAGGAGGCAATCGCCTCAGTTTCATCAGTAGATCGAAGAGACAGAAATCATCCTAAGAAGAAAGATCACTCATAGTCATTACCAAGAATCGACCTTATTAAGGGCCTTCAATTTTATGTGACAAAGAAAGGCATTACATTCATTCATCGCTCACTCTCTCTCTCCCAGTTTCTCTGCTAAGGCGAACAGAAAGTTGTTCGATCCCGTGTCGAATGCGGTTTCAGTCTTCTCAGGTTGGATTCCAACGCCCTGACAGCAGCAATATGACCTGCAAATACAAAGTAATCATTCGTGTTCATCGAATTGCACGATTTCGGGATTGGTTCCCGGCTCGCCGCGATGGTTTCTCCTTTGCTGGCTTACTTCCTTGGGCGGGATCAGATTGTCCAGTATTAGATCATTCCTAAAGTGTTTATAACAACCGTAGATAAAACCAGTTTTGATTTGAGGTCGATGCCTAACATCCAGTATGCTGAATTTTACGCATTGAGTTCTATGGAATCTGAAGACTTCATAGTTTATGTTCGAACCTTTAAAGAACATTTTCACTAAGAACGTTGAATTTAATAGAAATCGTCAAAGGTATAATATAGGTTCAATCAGATTCAAAAAACAGAACGAGTGTAATGAGGAACTCCACATTGACAGCATGCATTAGTTGTCGCAATATTCATCATTTTCACATCATCTTGATAGGTCCTGGACATTCCAGCCTTTCTTTCGACCAAGTCGGTTCTAGCTGGGTTACCGCTATCCCAGGCTTGCTGTTTAACCCTGCAACGGACTCGAGATGACCGATCCCAATCGCCAGCAGCGTGATATTCGGTCATTTTTCGGTCAGAATGCATCGAAGACCGAATCAACCAAGGCTTCGGCGCCTGTAGCTAAGAAATCGGAGTCTCATAAAAGCGATGATAACAATCAGAAAATGAAACCTGCAAAGACGTCAACGGCGAAGCGTGCTCCTGCCAAATCCAAAGAGAAACCAGCATCTGGTAAAAAAGGAGTGGCTGTCACCAGGAAGAAAACCGCCAAAACCGCCAAAGCCAAACAGCCCAAGAAAAAACCTGTGAAACGTTCCAGGAAGAAAAGGAGTCGCGATGAAGAAGAAGAGTATGATAGCGATTTCGTGACAAGCGACGATTCGGAGTCTGAAGAAAGCAGCGAAGACGAGCTCGAGCCAAAACAGAAGGGTCGCAAACGGATCATTTGTAGCGATGGCGAAAGCGACGTTGAAGTCATTGAAGCTCGATCTGATGAACCAGAAGAGAAGCGTCTTGTCAACCAAACGATAACCGACTTCGTATCAGCAGGCTCTCAGAAGCCTATTGAAAGGAAAGAAACTCGTTCCGCTGCCCCTCTAAAAAAGCAAGAAATGTCGAGCGAAAGCTTTTTCGGGGCTTCGTCAAAGCCCAAATTAGTCAAGGCTTCCAGGTGTTTGCTTTATGGATTCTGACGCGAATCTCAATCTTAACAAAATTGCAGCAATCCTCCATCGGAAGTTCTTCTAAAGGAGTCGATTCCCAAACATGAGGAGCTCCCAGATGATTACAATGTTGTTGATGACAGTAAAATGTCAGCAAATTGGTTTTCTCCTTGCTGCTCTGATCTGTTTCAAAGGATAACTGCCCAGGCCATTGTTTCCGAAGAAGATGAGGCTTCTCCTGAAGTGACTTCCAGGTTGCTTCATCGTGGCACATTTTCTTGCGAAGTATTCATTTATTTGCGTTCAGCATTGATTTGAAAGAAAATATCGCACCTTCTGATATTGCGATGGATTCTGCTGCGAGTCTACCGCCATCAGTTACTGAAGCTGCCGATGTCGATTCCATGTAGGATTTCTCCATATCTCGTTTTCTTTTTAGTACTCACATGTAATTATTTCTAGAATGGTCAATGGACCTGTTCCAGCTCCTGCTGCTCCGGCAGCCAAACCCGCCCCCAAGAAATGGTTTTTTATCCCATTTAATTACCTCGTGCTGGTTTTAATCCGCAATTAGGTTCCCTGGCCAACAGCGAGCAGCGCCTAAACATTTGGGACAGAAAGAAATCCCCAAAGTAAGTTACTAACAACGTTCTGTCGACCTGCTATATATCAATTGTTCCGTCAAGGGAGAACCTAATTGTTTAGCTGGAAAACGCTTTGTAAGTTGCGCGTTGAACTAGTCTCATGGCTGGTTTCGAATCGTGCATAGGTCATTACTGGTGTGCTTGAGTCTTTGGAAAGAGATCCCTGTATCGACTTAATCAGAAGCCTTGGAGGGTTAGTTCCGAAACAGTTCTGGTTCTGTGAACCTGATCATCATGTCTTTCTAGGGCTGTGACCACAGCGGTATCTGGAAAGACCACCCATCTACTTATCGGCGAAGAACCAAGAAGTGAAAAGAAAATAGAGGAAGCTAAAAAGAAGAAGATCGAAATCTTGGACGAGGACGGGCTGTTCCGTTTGATATCAACATGCAAATCTGTCCCAATGGCTGAAGTGGTAAGGCAACATTCAGGGTCGCCTCACAGAGTCGTCATGATATCGCCTCAGCCCACTATCGAGATCAAGTTGCAATCCGGCAATCAGTCTCGTTCGAGCGTGAACATCGATTCTCCAAGCTTGATGTGGGTTGACAAATACAAACCTGCTACGTCTGAAGATTTATGTGCCAATCCTGGTGTTATTGGGAAGCTGAGACAATTCTTGAACAAATGGTAATTCCATCAATCTGGTCTGAGTTGCTGCCTAATGGTTATTGTTTAAGGCCGAATACAGAGGAAGGGAAGCACGCTGTGTTATTGAGCGGTCCGCCTGGTATTGGAAAATCATCATCCGCTGCTATCTGTGCTAAGGAGGCTGGTTATAATGTTGTTGAGTTAAACGCAAGCACTGCTCGATCTAAGAAAGCTCTGCATGAGCACGTTAAGGAGGTTTTTTTTGCTGCCCGTTTCTTTCATTAACGGCTCTGAAGCTGTCGTCAGCTTCTTCAATGCCATTCGATCTCAGAATATTTTGGCGGAAATCTTAAGCCGAAAAAGCAGAATCTGCACAAGGTCTGCCCCCATTTGATGTCTGTTTCTATATGTTGATCGATGTTTGTAGACCGTTTTAATTATGGACGAAGTCGATGGTATGTCTGGTGGTGACAGAGGTGGTATGCAAGAGCTATATTCTTTGATTAAGACAACGAAGGTAACCCTCTCCGCCTTTAGTGAATGAAATTCGGTAAACGAACCTAATAGGTTCCTATCATCTGTATTTGTAATGATAGAGCTAGCCCCAAAGTTAAGACCTTGGCCAATTACTGTATTGATTTACGATTTAGAAGGTATTCTTAGCGTTGGATTTAATGCCGTTTTACATTTTCTAAATTCTTATGAAGGCCCATGGCCAATCAAGTCGCGCAGAGGCTACTTTCTATTGCCAAGGGAGAAGGTATATGATGCCCTAATGTCTTTTTGATAGCTGCTCACTCCTGTATAGGGTTGAATGTTGACATAACTGTTCTGACGAAACTGGTGGAAACCACCAGAGGTGACATTCGCCAGATGCTTAATACGATGCAGTTATGGAGAACCAGGTACTTCTTGATTTGCTATCATCGTGTCCATTTTAACGGTCGCGGAAGTTCCCAGACAATCACGTTTGAAGATGCCATGAATGCTCCAACTAAGGACTTCGAAAATAGTCCATTCGATCTGGCTCCGGAGCTGTTCCGCTCCATATCGCCCCATCAAACGGTATTTGAGTTATGGGTGCTGCGTATCGACAGATCTTCATTTGTGACAGGACTGGATGGCAAGCCGAATGGATGTTTACTTTTCTGATCCGAGCTTGATACCGTTAATGGTTCAAAGCAACTATCTTAATTGTATTCCTCAGTTAACTCCAGCGGAGACATCGCAAAGTGATGACAGGCGGCAGGTAACCCGAGATAAATGCCAAAATGTTTTTTCTTCTGACAACTTTCAGATCTGTTATCTGGAGCGTTATGCCAAAGCTGCTTGCTCAATGTCAGATGGTGATATCGTGGAAACAAATATTCGTGGCCGCCAATCGTGGTCTTTGATGCCAGTTCATGCTGTGATGTCATCGGTCGCTCCTGGAATTCACATTTCTGGTCGCTTACAAGGTCTGCCGGCGTATATTTCTGCTTCGTTATTTAAATGTCGGCAGGACGCGTTGAATTTCCTCAATGGCTTGGAAAGAATGCCACCTATGGCAAGAATGTACGGTTACTGTCCGAATTACATAGTCATGTGATGAGCAAGCTGCTGGGAACATCTGCTCAAGACTTGAACCTTGACTATCTACCAGCTCTACGTCGCCGTATTGTCAATTCCTTAACAGAGCACGGAACCGATGGAATCGATGAGACCGTTCGCCTGATGAACAGATATAACCTGATCAGATCTGATCTTGACATAATCTTTGAGCTTGGCGAGCCCATCTCTGGCAAGGTGACGTTGAACACGAAAGTCAAAACAGCATTGACTCGTGCCTTAACTCAACGATCAACGGCCGTGGTGAGCGCACGAAAAGGTCGTGCTGTACCTGTGGAATCGGAACCTCCCCTGCCTCAAGACGATGAAATCGCGGATTCGTATGAGGATCTTGCCGCAGAAGAAATTGAAGAGAAGCCCGAAGAGCCGCCTGTTCCAACCAAACCTACCAAGTCCAAAGCTGCTACTTCGAAGCGGAAATCTACAGCCAAAGCTTCATCATCATCGTCTAAAAAATCACGTTCGAAGTAGTTTAGCCTTCGTTCCTGCACTCTTAAACATCTTTATTAAAACATTGTTCAAATTTTTCTAGGATTTTTTTCTAGTGTCCAATGTCATTTCAATGCGATGCGGTTCCATGGCGTCATCATCGAGCCTGATCTGATGGCGAGTCCGTCATCTGGCAGTATCTGATGGTCAGCTCATTGATGGTACAGGCGTGTTATCGACGCTGGATCGTCTTTCCTCCGACTTCTGCCTGGTCATGTCCCCAACTCATTGGCAGTTTCGCCTCAGGACCAGCTATGTTGGAGATGATCGCGTCTTTATCGATTTTGCAGTGGTATTCGCTTGCTTCAATGGTTCTTCTTCTATCTTATTTTCATACGCTGCTACTGATGGATTAGTTTTTTGTCATTTGTGGTTCTTTCACGACAACATTTAGCGTATTAGATGACATCAAAGATAGTCGACAATGTTCTGCCAATATGTCATTGAATCGCGAGCTGATAATCTCATCCCGTTGATCGGAAAGCTAAGCAACCTCTGCCGAGCATTAAGATCGGCTCGCGGCGCTCACGAAACTCGCGTCTTCCTCGATTGCAAAGACGGCCAGGCTCTGCTTTGTTTTCAGATCAGCAAGGTCGATTCACTCGAAATCGTATCTTCTCGATTTGAATCGTTCTCGCAGGATCGTGGCCAACCATGTTTGTATCAGAAGATTCCCATCCTAATTCAGCCTCCGTCTTCTATTCAGGTTCGCAATCATTTATCGATATCCTGTCAATTGTTCCAATTCTTTGCTAGGACGGAGCAGAGCCGTCTTTGGAATCCCCTCAGGTTCGAATTCGCATGCCGAATCTCAAAGTTCTGAGTCGGATTGTTGACCGAATGAAGAAGGTTGCTGATCTCATTCGTGATTGGATGCTCATACTTACTGGATGTTCTCCAGATTGATGATACCCTCATCATTCAAGCCAATACGAACGGTGAAGCTGTAATCATGTCCACGATTTCGTTATTGAGAGTTTTAAGCTGTCGTTTTCCAGATTTTCTCTGTTCGTAACGATATGGCACATATTCGAACAATGTACCGGGACCTGAAATTTCATTCAAAAAGTCAGTAGGAGATTCGCTGTCTGCTACGAATTACTGATTGGGCACACAGATCCGAATTCTCAGGTGCCTGAATCTGTTTCAGCTACGTGTAAAGTCGCAGCGAAATGTTTCTGTATGAGGCTTCATCTAATACGATTCACTCTCTGATTTGTTGATAGCGAAAATGCTTTCGTGCTGTACATTGGATCCTTCGATTGTTGTCGGATGTCAGCTGCCATTTTTGTTGCTTTTCTTGAATCTCCGTTGTTGATCGTATGGCAGGTGTTGCTGAAGGTCACTGGTTCGTAGTATTCTTGGAGCTTGGCGATCGTCTGGCCACGATAACTTATTATATTCCGCTCATTGTCGATGACGACTGATGACTCATCAAGGCGTCAATTTCGCTGGCAATGAAGCTTTCCAGACAGATAGTCGCGGCCCATCACCGTTCAACACGCTATTTGATACCTTGTGCTGAATCTGCCAATGCGTTGCACCAATAAAGTTGTATATATCTACAGTCTACTTATAATCCTTCACATCGAAACGATGCAAAATTTATTTCAATAACAGAGTCCTTTTCAGTTTTCGCTTCCTGGCGATCTTTTTCCCAATCGATTTGTTGGCAACCTTTACTGTTGCCCTGGCCTCGTCCACCGTTTCGAGAGCTCCACTCGAGCCACAATCATCAGCATTCGTCATTTCCTTCTTAGCGAATAATGCGACGAAAAAGCCATGCGTTTGATATTCGGCAGACGACCGGATGCAGAGATCTGCATTCGGGAACGATTCGTTCGGGATGCCGCGCCCAGGAAACGACGGCATCGCGGTGGCAAGCTCCCAGCCCGATTGCCGCCTCAGCACCTTCTCCACGACGTCCTCGTTCTCGATGCGATGCGTTGAGCAGGTCGAGTACGTGATACGAAAGACATTCGGGAAGCGCATCGCATGCAGAATCAGCTCGATCTGCTGCGATTGCAGGCGCTGTATGTCGCCCTCGGACATTGTTGCGTTCTGCAGCATCGCATCGACACGATAACCGGACAGCCCCGATCTGAAATCCGCCATTTAGCAACCGACGCCTTCGATCAAGATCGAATTACCCGGAGCAGCTCGGGTCGATCAAAACGGCGTCGACATCGGCGAACTGATCGTCCCTGGGAGAGCACGATCGGAAGTCAGCGCAGCGCGTCTCGATGCGATCGGCGGCGCCGGCCTGAGCAACGCGCCGGCAGAGCGTGTTGTAGCGTATCCGATCGCGTTCGAACGCCGTTAGTTTCGCTCCCGACGCCAACCCGGCTGCCAGCTGCAGCGTCTTATTACCTGGTTGAAGCAAACATTCAGAAAGCGAAACCTTTTGTCAGGAAACTATTTGGTAAGAAAACAATTTGTAAAAACAAAATCGGTGAAACTGTCGGACCAGGTGCCGAACAGGCGTCGATCAGATGGCGCAAAGGACGATCGGTGTCCAAGAGGATTTGTGCTGGAAAGCACGACGCTTTATCCTGCAGGATAAGATGCGATGATTGGACCAGCGCGTGGTCGTACATCTCGACGTCGGCGGGTACGACCAGCAGATCGCGAACGTGTTCGTCGACGACGATCTCATACTGTGAAAGCTGTTTGAGGACGTCATCCTGGTTCGTCAACAGTGTGTTGATGCGGGCGTAACGAGGTAGGCGAGGGCGCTCTCGGAACTCAACAGGGATCAGGTCGGAGTTCGACGTCGCCCCGATCGTTTTCTTACGCCGTTCGAGAAGCTGGTTGAGAAGGGTGGCGCGAGCCATGATCGCCTTTTTGAGCGAGCCGCCGCTGTTGATACGTTTTTGACCGAATAACAGGTCGTAGATCATGATCATGACGGTATAGCGATTCTTCGGGTTCTTGGCGATGTCGTTGAGCTTCGTTGTCAGCATGAGCTGATCGATAACAGATCTATCTGAATTGGTGTCAGAAAGTCGGTTCCACAACGATGAGTTTCTTTACAGGAAATCGTCTGCGAGACGAGCGCGTAAACTTTTCGATACATTTCGGGTTTAACTTTGGAGGCATAGAGCAAGGTTTTCAGGCCTTGTTTGTGATCTAGAACACCAGCCAGCACATCTGCTGCTGTTCCATAAAGACTGGACATGCCTCAGACAATTTACCAAAGAAATCTTCCAGGAGCCCGCAGTCCAATCTTGAAGTAAAGTGCGCATGCGCAGTTTTTTATGCGTGACTGTTGACATAGAAAAGTGACGATTTTTCTGCTTTGCCTTTGTCTTCAAACCAGCTTTCGATTTGCCTCATATCAGCTTGTTGTGATTCGTTTACAGTTTTGACGGGTGAAATGATGAACAGCTCCCTCTGAAATTGGTAGTAGGAGCACTGGTAGCTATCACGGGCATTGCCTGAGTACTATAGACCTTGCGCTTACGATCCAGCGCCGCCACACGATCAACGAACTAGGCAAATCCAATCCAATCCAATCCAATCCGTTTACAGGTTTTTGTATTAACAATCTTACTATCGCAGGTGTTTTCTCCTATCTTACTGACATTGGGCAATAAACATACTGTACGCAAGATATTTTCTGGAACCCTCCTATTGGAAATGCCTCATTTGATTTCTCTTATCTGTACAATCGCTGGAGATGGCAGTATGTACAGCAGTTTTACGATTTCATGTGGAACATTCGAGATCGCTCAGGTCAAGAACTTCGTTGACATCGTCACTGCCAAGTGACAGAATCTTCCAAAAGAATCTTCTGAGAATGTTCTAAGCACATGTTCAAAAGTGCGATATTTTGTTACCCGCCATGTCACTTTCAAATTCATACGTATCATTAACACAAGCGATTAACGACACAAATTCTCTCTCGTGATCATTCTATCCTGAGACCATGACATACCAATTCACAAACAAGACCCATGAAGTCATTGCTGCTGCCCAGCAGCTGGCCTTTGACAATAGCCATATCGAGCTAACGCCGGCCCATATCGCAATCGCCTTGTTTGCCCCCAACATCGACGGTGTCGCCCAACGATTATGCAGTCGTGTCGGTGTCATCCTGAGCCAGGTCAGTTCATTTCGATCGGTCGGTTTCTATAATGCTGATTCCATCACTATAGGTGATGAACCAGCTAAACCCCTTACTTTCCAAGATTCCCTCACAAACGCCTGGACCTCAAGTTCCAGGCGATGTTCAGCCTAGTCGGGCAACACAGAAGGTGATTGCCGATAACCGATCTGCGATCATGTCTTCATTAAGTGACATAGGTGTTGCAAGCAGCTCAAACCAACCAGAAGAACAGCAAAGATTCTCATATGAGTATCGATCACTTGCTACTTGGTTTATATTCCGATCCTCTCGTAAGCGGAGCGCTTGAGAAAGCTGGCCTTCCGCAAGATAAGGTTCGTTTATGATGGTTTTCGATTTGACATCAGAGTAATGTGTATCAAGGTTACATCCACGCTGGCCTCCATTCGAGGGTCGTCGCGAGTGACCGACGCTCATGCTGAGGATTCGTTCGACGCCCTGGAGAAGTACGGCATCAACATGACGAAATTGGCGATGGAAGGGAAACTCGACCCTGTCATCGGGCGTGACGACGAAATCCGTCGTACTATCCAGGTACGTTTCATGCCTCCGCTAATGAATGGCGATTTATTGGTTTGTATTCAGGTTCTTTGCCGTCGAACGAAAAACAACCCTGTTTTGCTGGGTCAGCCTGGAGTCGGTAAAACAGCAATCGTTGAAGGCCTCGCTATTCGGTATGCTCGAGTTGATAATCGTAGTCTATCTTTGTTTTTACTTTTCTGAATAGAATGGCGAATGGCGATGTACCAACCAATCTTCAGCAATTCACGATTATTAGTTTGGATCTCGGTGCTCTTATCGCCGGGGCATCACATCGTGGCGAATTTGAACAGCGTCTGAAAGCTGTGTTATCCGAGGCACGATTCCAATTCTACTGGTTGCAACCCCATTGTCTAATCTGTGGTTTCAGATCAAAACGAGCGGCCGAGTGGTATTATTTATTGATGAAATTCATCTGCTTCTTGGAGCTGGGCGAGCTGAAGGTGCCATGGATGCGGCAAACCTTCTCAAACCTATGCTGGCTCGAGGTGAACTTCGATGTATCGGAGCAACGGTTTGTATCATTAAAAACATATTTGTTCTCCTTATAAATAATATATTCACAGACTCTGGATGAATACCGAAAATATGTCGAGAAGGATGCAGCATTCGAGCGCCGCTTTCAGCAAGTTATGGTGCTCGAGCCTTCCATTGAGGCATCTATCTCGATCTTGCGAGGAATCAAAGACAAGTATGTGAAGGCGTTTATTTTTCTTATTTGCTCTGCTTAATATTGCACAGATACGAGGCCCATCATGGCGTGACCATCCTCGACACAGCACTTGTGGCCGCCGTTCAGCTCTCTCACCGATACATCACGACCCGATTTCTTCCTGATAAGGCTATCGATTTAGTTGACGAGGTGATTTGACGTTGCGCACCTATCAAATGTTGGTTCTAAACGAATGTTCAGGCTTGTGCGAGCACCCGTGTTCAGTTGGATTCTCAACCAGAAATCATCGACCAACTCGAACGTCGCCAATTGCAGCTTGATGTTGAAGCGACTGCATTGTCTCAAGAAAAAGACGAAGCCAGTCGTCACCGTTTGGCAATCGTACAGGCAGAACTTGCCAAGATTGCTGACGAACTTCAGCCCTTGAAATTACGCCACCAAACAGGTAATTCAATCCATATCGTCATGAACGAACCCTCTAATGACCAATGGCAGAGAAATCGCGGGTTGATGAGATTCGTACGTTTAGACGCAAACTCGATGAGGTTCATCGTAAGATCGAAAAAGCGGAACGAATGAAGGATTTAGCCATGGTAAGACGTACACTGGGAGTCGATTAGAAATCGCTAATTTCCGATCAGGTCGCCGATCTTCGATACGGTGCCGTCCCAGAGCTGGAACGCAAAATCGCCAAACTCGAAGAAGAAAATCGCAATCGCCTAGTAATGGGTGGTATGTTTATATTTCTTTATCGCGATCTCTATCTAAGGGTTTTTTTCTAGATGACGAACGTCTTCTATCGGAAGTGGTTCGTCCTCAACAAGTTGCCGAGATTGTCAGCAGGTTTGTAAAGCGATTGATTCTTCTGAACTTATATTGATTTCCGATTTTAGATGGACTGGAATTCCTGTACAAAATCTGACCCGAACTGAGCGAGATCGCTTACTTGGGTTGAAAGAAGCCTTACACAAGCGCGTCGTTGGCCAAGATGAAGCAATCGAAGCCGTTTCGGACGCCGTTTTACGATCAAGAGCTGGAATGAGCCGTCCTGGTCAACCATTGGGATCGTTCCTGCTTCTAGGTCGGTGCCTTCTTCTGATCGTTGGCATCGTTATTTACATTAAACCATTAGGTCCGACCGGCACTGGTAAAACAGAACTTGCGAAAGCTCTCAGCGAACAGCTGTTTGATGATGAACGAAACATGGTTCGCCTGGATATGTCTGAATATTCAGAGCAGCATTCTGGAGCAAGGCTAAGTATGAATCTCGTACATTGAACTTTTGCAATTTTTTTAATGGGTGTTTCTTTAGTTGGAGCTCCGCCAGGATATGTTGGCTATGATGAAGGTGGCCAGCTCACCGAAGCAGTTCGGCGCCGGCCATTCTCTGTTGTTCTTGTAAGCTATATTAGACAGTTTCATATTTCACATTTTCTAATGGTGTCGTAGTTGGATGAAATCGAGAAAGCACATCCTCAGATCTCAAACATTTTGTTGCAAGTTCTTGATGATGGTCGACTTACCGATGGCAAAGGCCGAACTGTCGATTTCTCTAATACGGTCATCATCATGACATCCAACCTCGGGTCCCAGTATCTGCTCACTGCTATTGCCAACCCATCAGATTTCACTCTGAAATCAGCCAAAGATAGAGTCATGGATTCAGTTCGCAAGCATTTCCGTCCCGAATTCATCAACAGACTCGATGACACCGTCGTCTTCCTGCCATTGCAACACGATCAGCTGAAACAGATTGCCGAGATTCAATTACGCTACGTTCAGAAACGATTGGATGACAAGAGCATTACATTGCATGTCGATTCGTCTGCCATGGACATGATCGTCGAGAACGGTTACGATGCGGTTTATGGCGCACGGCCTCTGAAGCGTTATTTGGAGAAGAACGTAGTGACCGAGCTCAGTCGTCTATTGATCTCTGGCCAGCTACTGGACTATGGAAAAGTATTTGTCAGTGCCAACAGACAAGCCAATAAGCTAATGTTCACATGCGAGAACCAGCAAAACAGCACAAGTGCAGAAGCAACTATGGACGTAGATCGATACTAATCAATTGTACATATCTCAATAAATATATAAGTACTAGGATATATCTTTCGTGTAGTGCGAAATTGTTTGCACTTTCTCCTCCGACATCACGGAAGCGGTTTCGAGTGATTGAGGCCCACAGAGTTTACCTGAAAACAATAGAACCTCCAAGACATACTTCTTCTGAAGTACTGCAAATCCTACTCCTGCACAATGCTTACCGGTACAGCAACAGGAAAATTGGTAGCAGAAGCACTACTGTAGATGGGGTTTTCAAGTGCTCTTTTAAAAAAAGAGATCGGCAACTGTTACTTGAAATGAGCTTGTTACACGTTTAGAGTTTGGACCAAAACCGCTCCTTAACTCCAGCCTAGAGTGAGACGGTTCGTTTATTGAGGATGCAAGCTGAAATTCCGTGTCTACAACAATTGTCACCATGATGGAATCTTGTTTCTGAACAGTAGACATTAACATGCTAGCTCCATGTTGTAAATAGTTGTGGTTCTGCTGGACTGAATTCGGCGACAGTAATTTGTTGGACTTTCCAGGAAGTCATGCGCGAAAACCCAACGACAACCCATCTCAGAGTTTGAAGAATGCTTTCAGATATTTTTGGCTCTTGATAGCGACATGATGTGTGAAGAATTTAATGAAGGACATGACTGGAGATAGGCGAGAGTATTAGATGTTTGAAGCCGAAGCTGGTTAACAAAGTTGCTGCTCTCGATTGCTTGCTTTCCAACGACGCCTGCTACCCAAGAAGCGATCAGCGATGCGATAATCGATCTTTGCTTTGTCGCCGATATCATGGTACGAGTTCCGCAAGCAATCTCGTCGCTCAAGCAGCTGGTTTGATAAGCATCTGTCACAGAGCAGGACGTCGCATTGAGGATTTCCACGTATGTCTTGCAAGTTCTGGGTGTTCGTCGGATAGCATTATAAGCAGGAACTGCGTTTAGCAGCGTAGGATGGACACAATCGTTGGAGGCGCCGAATACCAAAGCTGGCGATATGCTATAGAATGCGGCTTCTTGCAGCCCCAGACCGTTTTGCATCGTTGGACTCAACGAGATAATGGCAGATACATTCACCTGATTGTTATATTGCAATAGTTCCTGAGATGATGATAGTATAGGGGCTGTACTAGCCAGGCCTTGTCCCATTAAACATAGCTGGCTGGTCGCTATCTAAATTTCATTCTGTTAGTGAAACGCTTAGTACGACATACAGCAGGCCGTACTGTATTCCAGAGCGGAGAGGTCGGCGAAACATTCTCATAGGTCAACTCTTTCGCGACGAACAGCAGGTCTCTGGCGATATCTAATCGATGGTTCAAGTCGTATACCGGAAAAGCAGCGACGATAATGCTAGCACGATTGGGCGAATAGAAATGAGATCACCATTTCGAATTACCCTGAAGATGAGATTGCATTACTGAGAATAGCAACTTGATCTGGATATTCGTATGCGAAAATGATCAGAGCTGACTGATTCATTTTGTTTCGAGGGGCGTAAACAGCGACATTGATTCTCCTTCCGAATCGCAATTGGTATTCAAGGCCGAGATTGCATTGAGGATATGTAGAGCATCGGTCGATATCGACAAACGTCAAATTAACAGTATCGACGCCGTACGAGCCAACCTTTGCTCCGATTCCTGTTTGTAAAATGACAGCAATAACTGAAATTGCTATCAATATGGCGAGCATTGACAGTTCTTTGATTTTCAGCAAAAGTCAATCTCGCAGGAGTACCAGAAAGTAATCTTGATAGGTACCCTTAAGATGAAATAGCATCGACACTTCATTTTATGCAGAGATTTCGTTTTCAGAGATGAATGAAAACTCCTTATTGGCGGCAGTAGCCCACTTCGACATTTTTTCAATCAGGACGTCCTTGCTGACAGTTCCTTTAACAGTAACTGTCTTTCCTGGGACATCACAATCGAACGACGAGACGCCGTCCGTCTTGGAGAGAATCCTGGAAATGGCATTCTTACAGCCATCACACTAATCGCAGCTGTCAAACGAAAGACAATCCTTGATCGAGATTAGACGAACCGTCATACCGACGTTGAAAATCATCTCCTTGGGAAACATCACGGCAATGTATGAATGCTGGGTATATAATGATGATGAGCACAATGGTTAAGTTGAGAAGGAGGCCGTATTGATGTGATTATGATACGTAATGAAGCGGCCAATCCTCAACATGACGTGACTCATGAGTGATAAAAAAAACAATATTGTGCGAGAATATTCTTTATATATTCGTTGGGTGTTTATTGCAGCTACAGTTATCTATAGTCGAGCGAACGGTGGCTTCGTTAAAGCATCGCAGGACTGTAGGATGGAGCAATTCAGATTGGCGATATGATCCAAGCCGTCCCGGACAGAATGATCACGGCTGAAGGTTAGTGATTGTTTGACAGCAGCTACAGCAACCTAGAAGACGCGAATCATTTATTATGCTGTCTGATTGCTGATAGAACCGACCGGGCTTTTGCCAGCGATCTCGCTCGCCATTTGAAGAGCACGCTGGAGAACTTGGGTTGGTCCTCCAGATACTAGAACACTGCAGAATCCAGCTGCATAAGATTCCTTTCCTGAAATGAAATTTTTTTGGTTATGCAGCGCATTGCTGGCTTAAGTGATTACCATTAAATTTCCTTCCTGTCAGGGCAATCTCTCTGCAAAATGACCCATTTCCTGTTGAAAGCTCAGCTGTTGAACAGATCTCACAGGATATTGCTTCACCTATAATCTTTGGCAATCTCTGCAATGTCCCGAGATCAGCCGGAATGCCCAGGTTGATTTCGAAAACTGAGAAGACGGCGTCCTCCGAACAAATTCGAATATCGGCTGAACAGATCAAATCCACAGCGCCTCCAATACATGCTCCTATACCACAATCAGAGTCCCAGGAGTTCGATCTGAACCGTCAACAGTTACCGTGAATTGCTGCTATAACAGGAAAGTTGGCATTCTCTAGACTTGAAAACGAATCTTGCATTTGCTTGATTGATTTCTGGAAGTGAAGAGATTTCCGCCCAACGTCGTTAGATTCTCCGAACATGCTTCTAAAATCGAATGTTTTTACTATAAAACGTTGGCAAGATGCTTTAACGTTTAAATGATACTTACAATCTAGTCCAACAGAAAAATGTTTGCCTTTACCGGCTAAAACAACCGCCCTAGTATCTGTGGCGGTCAGAAACTGGACGGCAGATGAAAGGTCAGGCCAGAAGGAATTTGACATAGCATTGCCTGCATCGGAACGATCTAGCCAAAGTATGAAGACGCCCGGCGAGACAAGCTCGACCGTTAAGGAGTCATTGCTAAACTTAGACGATGATGTCATGATGAAGTGTTAAGTAGAGCTTCTTAGGGTCACATAATCTGACTTGGACGCAATCATCTGGTTTGAATAGTCTTCGTTTGCAGCATAATCTTTCCTCTTTATCTTCAAAACAATGACATCTCAAAGCGACTCCTAGCAGCCCAGGTAAGAAATTATCAAGAAACTGCCATTAATTCTCCAGCTTTTGTCAAACAGAATCGTGATAGCAGAGATCTCCTTTTGACAGGGACAAGCCCTATACATAATTGGCCTTGTTCAATATTTGAACATTTACTCTGTGAATGCAATCTAATCAGTGAATGATCATGACATCATCAAATATAGTTTATAATAGAAAGAGCTTAAAACTTGGATTAGATCCATCAAAGAAATGTTTGTCCTGCACCAGGTCGCTATTTTAAACCGAGTGCAAATTCAACTATACAGTATTATTCTAACTTATCAAATCCTTAGTCTGCATGCTTTACTGAGGCCACTGTCAGAATACGTTGGCAAATATCCAACACTTTGGCGGCGGGTAGCCCAGGAGGCAAGCCGCTTTCAGTATCGACGAGTTCCTGGATAAGTTCGATTGGAGACTGCAGAAGTTCAACTGTTGTCGACATCATCGGCATAGCGGCATCAGGTCTGGATGTATATGTTCTAAATAATGTTAAAATCGCATTTAGGTCAAAGCTGAGCTGGCGAGCAGCTACGGCAGTGTGATATTTATCACGAATCAAGCCATCGAACAAAATAGTATCGAGCCCTCTGGCAACTGCAACCCAGAAATTTTGGAAAGATCGTTCGCCAAACTGGGAGGCAGTTAAATTGAGTGAAGAGCTGAGTACTGATAATCCATCACAGAGCGTAGCAGACAACGACATTTCTGCATCCGATTTCTCAGTGATCGGTTGTGTCAGATTGTTTCGATTGATGTAGAAGGATGCAGCTAAACGGAAAGCTTTCAGGACCACTTGGACTAAAAGATCAATAAATTCTGCTACAAGAGCACTGCTTCTCTTGCACTCCTCGGAGAAGAATGAAGCGTTGACCGAGTTTTCAAATTCTGGATCTTTCAGCAGATCAGCTGATGTGAGAGTTTCTCGATTGGCGAAACCATGATGATCTCGGAAATACTGCAATTCGACATATACAATTTGATCATTCCATTCTTCAAGGACTGATCTGACACTGTCCAGTGAATTGATGATTCCAATAAATGCCGACCAATTCGTGCTGGCCACCATTGAGGTCCGAATCCCACCATGGTTAATATCGGCTAATCGAAGTGAAAGCAACGACTCACAGCGACCGATATACGTTGAGATGAGCGATTGTTGCAACTGGACAAATTTCAGACGGTCAGCCAATATAGGGACCTTCTTGATAATCTTTTCAGTAATCTGAAAAAGCATCGAGAGGAACACATCGGCAGAATTAGTGGTAATAACGGACTGCATTGAGCTGTCGAGCGGCTCCCATGGCGAGGGTAACCCATCGAAGATGAATTCCAGCTGCGCATTGGCGGCATCTCGCTCGATGGCTAGAAATACAGACTGCATTGGCGACTCGGAAAGTATCTCTGCGATTGATGGAGTAAATGACAGGACATGTTTAACACAATGACGGAATAACGACATATCATCATCAGTAGTTAATTTGTCCAGCAAGTTAGATGCTTTCTTTTTTACAGGAGCCAACAATCTCTCTGTGAAGGCATCCGATAAACCTGGGACACCTGGAAGCAGAATGCCCAACACCGGAATGTGTTGTGATAAACATCGTGAAATATAACCCAAGAACCATTCCGGCTAAGGCAACAAAATAAGACATAGGAAGGATAGCATGAAGAGCAGCTAACCTTATCGGGCCTATTCGTAGAGCAGTCTCTTTCAAAATGGAACATAAATCTAGTGATAATAGGCTCAGCCAAAAGAGATACGACCCAGTATTGATCTGCAGTAGCATCTTGTTCGAAAGCCTTCTGCAGCATCAGTAGTGTATGGAGCAGCAGCCTGGTACGATTTCGAACGCCCTGATCGTTGAGGCGTAAAGACGAACCAGGTTGCGAGCACGGCCATGAAATATTAGTAAGAGCATTGGATGATGCCTTCTCTAAAATCGTGCGATATTGATGGACTAAGCCTTGTATACTGTCAGTCGCCCAGCCGTATGCTGATGTTTTGGGATCTAGCTGGGCCCGCTGGATTGTCCAAATCGAACAGAGAAGTTCGACCTGCTTTGAGATAGCAGAAACATAGTCGTCGGTGATAAGAGGAGGATTGGATTCAGTATTGATAGGCTTAAGAGAGTCGTTGAGAATCCTCAGAGCGTCACGAATGGCGATGACAGCATTCAGGTAGGTCTTGACAGCCGTGATAGTTTGTAATGCCTGAAACGATTTCAAAAACGGCGATCATAGCATAGAAATCGTCGACCTCCACTGCATGCCTAGCGCGAGGACGAAGAGAAGCACCTTTATCACATGCCTTTTGGAGTATGGTTGATAGCTCAGATGTCCCACCGAGCACATCTTTCAAGCCACAATATATAAAATCAGGTTTAACCTGACTAAGATTTCTCAGCCTCTAATCGCTTGTAAAAAAGGTAAAAGACATACTTCAGAGCAATGTCTCTAATCCGATTGTGCAAAAAAACATTGCGATTTTGAAGCGATTGCTCCGAAACCCCTGCAGCGACGACTGCAGATAAAGGGACATGGCGTCCATCGAAATTCGACGCCAGGTCGAGCATGGTGTTGTGCTCAGACGGATAGATAGCTGAAGGCATTGGCGATAGCAGGAAACCCAACTGTTATCAGACAACCATAATCACTTTCTAGGATGTTGTGACACACAAGGCAATGCTTCTATGCGTAACTCCATCTACTTTTACAATCACCATATTCAGGCGTCATCAAGCGTATAACGTTCAGGTGGCATCCAAATCCACTCAAATTAAATCTTCTCTGGGATGATATCAGGATTGCATTGAGGTCCATAAGATTCATGGCGATAATGTTGTGGCATTCTGACAACATTGTCCGAATATGAAAGAGGAGTTTTATTCCTTGTTAAAGTCAGAAATGAAGACGACGACGCTGCTGGTTTTTCAAGCAGCCATTACTGTCATTTTAATAATGTCAGCAATGCAGCAAGACGACTTCGTCAATAATATGCTACCGCATGCAATGCCAACCTGGCTGGTTTACGACCCAGCACAGTTTGAAAGTATCGAGCAGTTTCTAACAATGTATCCACCGTCTCGAGTCCCAATGTCTCGCCATCCCTGGATTTATGTTGGAAAAACTTCAGGACATCTACATCCTGGTAATGTTCAAGAACTTTTGCGAGAATGGGGCTCGTTTTCTGAAACGCGAAGGCCATCGCAGCAACTTTTGCTATACTTAGCAGAAAAGCATAAAGTTCTAGCTGGAAAATGGATGATCTATGCGAATCATTACGAAGTTGACGACGCTTGGGACAGGATAGCTAAACTGGTTTCAAAAGGAAAGCTGGGTGTTGCCGCTAAAGTAAAACCCGACTAATCGTGAAATTTAGCAAAATTCAGAGTTCTTCTAGGTATCACCGTATTCTCCTTCACAGATGTTGCATTGTATCTGTGTTTACAACAACAATTTCCTCGATAAGAAGGAAATCAAGGAGGTGCGACAACAGTTACGGGATATCGGGTTTACCACGATGCTCGAATACAAACCCGATGCATATACTCACCTTGGTATTTATCCAGGCAATAAATGGCATATACCCGAAGGCCTGTATCGTGAATAAAGCTTAAATAAACTTTTGTGGATAATTAGAGCACAGAAGCAGGAGAGCTACCAAGACCATTACAGATTTCCACACTTGAACAACCAGCATGAAATACGCCGTTTTGGTTGATCATATTTTTGGAGTTGCGTTTGCACAATTGAAAGACTTCAAGTCAATGAATGCATTATTGCATAATTTAAATTGACTCCACGTTTGGCGGCATCAATCAAAATGTCTCACAGCACAACGGTAGGCTATACGGAGCCCAAGGTGACAACGAGAGAATTTTCATCCATATCGATAACCTTTGATGTGGAAATCGCTGAACGGATTTGCTCGTGTTGTGGTAAAATAAACTGGTCATAAATCAGCAAGAGCAATGGCAGCAGACATTACTTCTATACTTTTTGATGGCGGTCGATTGAGCTAGAGAGGGCCGACAACAATTCGGGCAAATTGACATCCTTGATATCAACAAAGACTGGACACGAGACTAAGCGCTTGGATGAGATAGGTTCCCGGCCGAATTCCTGCACATATATCCTTCTTCTTTGTTCTGCTTCAAGTTCATCCATAAGTACTGGTTCTTGAGAAATGTCAACGAAAGCACTGTGGTACTTGAGTTTGAATCTTCGACAGATGGTTCCACGTACTGTTGGGACTTTTCCAGAACAACCTGGAAAGCATCTCTCTCTTTTAAATAACGATCAGTTGCTGATGTTCTGCTGACGATTATCATTACAAGTGCAGCGCAAGCGGTTCCCTACCCATAAACCTTCACATCTGCTTCGTCACACTTGCCGGAGGTTGCTATCGGCTGGCTGTCAGCGGAAATAACATTGACATCATTCAATAAACGTTGTCGATCTTTCAAAATATCTATCGCAACAGTGAACTCCGGAAACGCCTCTCAAAACCCCACGAACGACCTTGGTTCTTGCTCCAATTGCAACCCTAGCTAAATGTCTCAATGCGCTGGCAGCTCGGGATAAATCCATATACCATCGGACGCGAGAAGCCGAGGGCAAGTTAAGACAGTAAATCGGAGAAGCTTACTTGTCAAATGAGAGCCCAAAGATGACAGACATCATGATAAATGCGTCACATGGCCTCTGTTGAGGACTGTAACATTACTCATTGTTCATTATCGAGTCGAAGATTTTTTCGTACCGATCAGGTAGATTTTCTTCAGGTTCTTCACACTTCCGTTGGGGAATGCTGCCGCCAATATTTGCTCAAGCGAACCGTCATTCCATCAATGGGAAGAAGGCACCGTTCTTTATTCGGAGATGGAATGCCCTGAGAAGCTTGAAAGTTCATATCGAACGCGACCAAATTCTTGAGGAAGCTTGGCATGAGTTTTTGCCGGAAGATAAAACGCTTATCGGTCCAAAGGAGGTGGAAACGATGGTGAAATCATTTCTGATGGCAATTCCTTCTGTTCAACACTTGATCGGGAAGATCCCTGGAGCTTTGATTCAGAATATGATCAATCAACATACCGAGATAATGATGAATCGTCTAGTTGGCGATCAAGATCAACGAATGGAGATTCGTCTCAGTTTTCAAGATTTCAAAGCTGTATTTCCCTGTATGTTTACCGTGGCCGGTGTCGATCGCGAGCGCTCGAACGTGGATTCTGAAAGTACACTGCATGGTCTCGAAGAGCTTGATAAGTCCATGGAGGTAAGTTTCCATTTTGTCATGAACAAGCACAAGAAGCTGATAGCGATATTGTTCAGCCATTTTCTTCATTCTCTTTGATGGATAGTAACTCCGATCTCTCTGAAAATGTTAGAAAGAGAACATGATCTCATAGCGTGACTAAAACTATAGTCATAGGTCATTATCGGGATACTGAGAAAGACGCCAAATCAGCGCCTGTTCCAAGAAATCACTTATCTTATCGATCGTGTTAGTGACTGTTTCATCAAGTATAATCTCTCAAATCAGCAACTACGTAAGATTTTCTTGAACTTGAAGCTACGCTGTCTGAATGCTGGTGAGTACTTATGTCTCGAGGTAAGTCAAAAGATCTTCAGAAAATGCTCTCGTTAACATTCGCTTACCAGGGCGATCCGGGAAAAGAATTTTACGTGCTCTTTAGTGGGCTAATCAGCGTTCGAAAGAAAGGAATCGGTAAATTTGACTCTGAGATCGGCGAAATTCAGAGCGGGACTGCGTTCGGTGAGCTGTCGCTGATGTCGTCTGACGGGAATCGACATGCTGGATTGATGGCGAAACGGGATTGCATTCTTGGCGTGCTGGAAGAACTGAGTTTCAGACAATTCATGTTCCCATTCGTTCATAAAGTCCAGAAAGAGAAGCAGCGATTTTTTCAGAAATTGCCCTACTTCAGCAAAGCTGCTCATAATGCGATTTTCGATATAAGCTACTCAAGTCGTATTACCACCATCCCCCCAAAAACCATAATCTATCATCAGAATCAACCAAGCCCGAATGTCGTGCTATTCATTAAAAGCGGGACTGTTCGGTAAGCGGTGTCTAAACCTTCATCACTGCTGCCATTTACGACGATTCTAGGGTAGTCCGAGAGCTGCTTCCAACCAACATTCCTGTAGTGACAGACACCGACTCGGTGAAATTTGAGAGTTTTGACGAAGAAATTAAATCTCATCGAAAGTCCATGCTAGCTCGAATGAGCAGCGAAGTGCCTACCGCGCGATCGTTGTCTGGGAGTGTTGACTTTTCAGCAGATTTTATTGTCTCGAAACATTTATCTCCAGGTCAGCTTCCAGCTATTCCCTCGAGGCGTGCATCAGTGGCAGGGGATCTAGCAAAACTCCCAAGAATCAGGTCTTTATCGGTTCGAAAGACGATGGCTATTAATCCAATCACAGAAGTTAGGATGTATTCCTTCAATAGCGCTAGAAGCGAGCACAAAAGAAGAAATACGACGGGTTGTATGGCTTCCATACAATCGTACCCACAGCAACAAACCAACCAGAAATCGATTTTTGTTGATATTGCTGTTCTTGGGCCATGGTCGTCAATTGGAGGCCCTTTAACGATGGAGAAGAAGAAAACACCGATACCCTGCAGCTTCATCTCCATCGATCATATTGTGGTTTTCGAAGTCTCTATTTATGACATCATTCGGCGATTAGACGATTACACGCGCCATTTGCTATCCATCAATCTGTTTCGTTGTCCATCAGATGAAGACATTCGGAGAATGTTGAAGCTGAATAAGCACTGGTTGAAGTATAGGAAAAATATCAGGAAGATGAAAAAATACGTCGAATTCGTATCTCCAAGGATGGCAAACCCATACATGAATTCGACATTGTATAAACAATAACAGTCAATTAGGAATGATGTTTGACTTGCCCAGAATGATTGTCCTCGTCTTTAGAGCCCTTGCCGGTCAATTGAGCATACTATCAAGATTCAATGAGATACCGACTCGCCCAAAAACAGTAATAACCTTTTCGCGAATGTCGCCGACGGCATATCGCTGGATTATAGGAGGTAGAATCACATACCCGACGACCGTGATAGATATGGCTGCCGCGAACTGCAATCCCAGACCCATTCCTGCTCCTTTTCGTAAGATAAACCGAATATGCTACTGAAACCAAACATCGCGCACCTCAGTATCTTACCCTAACATTACAAGTATCATTTTTAGGGCAGAACGAATTATGTTGGAGTATAATACTCTGTAGCAATTTTATCCTCACTATAAATGCAAATGACAGATTCAATTCTTTATTTTTCGGGTCGCTTTCATAAGGTTGGAAAAGCGTTGGAAATCTCATCCTTTGTTTTCAGGTTGAAAAGTGCGCCTTTAGACGCAGAACCCCCATTGCTGTCATTAATCAGGTGGTCATTGCTGGGCATTTACAGACAGTCAGTCCACTATCATATTCGAATCAGTTCATGAATGATGTCTTACTACCGGCAAATTTCCTCGACATATCTGCTACCGACCCCGATCCGCAGGCCCTTGGGCGACGGTTAGCTTCCCGATTGCAGCATGATTTGCGCAGCAGCGGCCAGGAATCGCTTTCAGTTCTGCAGCGATTATCGCAGGACATGGGGCGTACTCATTTGAGTTCTCGCATCGCTATTTATTGGTTTATCAAGCAAATCACAATATCGTTGATGAACTGTTTAATTGGAGGGCATCGATCCGATAGTGTAACAAGCTGGCGAATATTATCAGCGGCTTTTGATGTTGCTATCAAGCTGGACGACAAAAACTTGAATCGTGAGCTGATAAAACTGTTATCAGATGTCGCTATCTACAAGAGCACCGTCTTTGATCCCAATTGTAGCCCGCAAGCTTGCGCCAAATTCCTGAAAAGCTGCACTGGCGATATAGTCACTGAAGAATTCAAGCGACTTAGCCAAAATGGGAAACTTGATGCTGCTTGGAACTTGATTAGCCTCTATCCATCCGATTCTCCGTCTTGGGACGCTTTACATACCCTCATCGATATGGACAAAGCTGCAGATCCGACCTATTTGCTCAATAACGTATGCGATGTCTATACACGCTGGACCAGATCTGAAAAGAACCCTGCTGCGATTCCACTTCTTCTATGGGACCGCATGCTAGCTTCGAATGTGTCCAGTACTGGAACGCATTTCACTCCTACATTCTCGTCAATCTTCCATTATGATATTAGTCCAGAATCGATCCTCTGTGCAAGGAGAAGGATGTCAGAGGATAAGAACTTATTAGCGTTTTTGTATATCTTGTACGTGACACTCTCAAGCTGCCCGAATCAAATCCCTTCCATTTACGGTCCATTCCCTCGTCGATTTCCGCAACGTCCTCAAGATATGACTTCAAAGAAATTCATCGAAGTCACAAGTGTATTATGTATCTTCGCCTTGTTTTTTGGTGAAAATCAGTTCAGCAATACCGTCCGCGTACTCGGAGAGTGGGTGAAGAATCCAGGGTCTGAGTTAGCTCATTTGTATGTTCTTATTGAGGGTATTACGAACATCACAGTTATGATGCAAAGATCAAATCGTCCAGCGAATTATTACATCATGTTGCAGGAACTTTATGGAATTTTGTATAAGGTAATTTGTGAGCAGCCGTCAGCTTTGGATGAGTTTCGTTCAAAGCTGAAATTTGTCCTAAGTTCCTCACAAAATTTCGCTTGTTTCCATATTCTTGGGCCCTGGTATTTGGAATTGATTTCTCCTAACTCTTCCGCTGGCTCTGATTCTTTGATGCTGGCCCAAAACCTGTCATTGATCACAGGCATCGTCAATCCGAACGGCGATAGCATTGGAGGCCAAAAAGAATTGGTTCCGATACTCTCTTCAGTGCTCAGCCAGCTTGTTAATTGGATTCGATCTCCGAATGGTATCGAAGATTGTGCTTTAGACGAAATCTGCCGTGCTTTCTCAACATTATGTACGAGCTGCTTACGTGCTGGTGACAACGAGGCTTTCCGGCTCTCCAAAGAGTTGTTCAACCTTCAGCAGGAATGGCTGATAAGTACACGACCTCGCGTTCGTCTGATTTTGCCTTCGATTTTGTCTGCTGTACCCGATCTGCCGTATTTTGTCGCCTGCGCTCAGACAACGGAATTTAAGCTGTTGGGGATTTTTGTTAATTGTTTATTTGAAGTCGTTGAGCCATCATTCGGCGTAGAGCTCAGACGAAAACTGCTTGCGTTCAATGGTTGCTCTCACCTCGAGATCTTGCCGCATTTGAGCGTTCTGGAGTTCCCTGACCACCAAGAATGGGTCCAATCCCGAATCTTGCTTCTAAAAAACATCGTTGAGCTGATTTTCTCTTGCTACCAAAAGCCATCTTTCTCTGTGAACATGAACCGGCAAATGACATATAGCGAGATTTTCGTGGACATTCTACGTATTTGGAATTCCGTTTCTCGTGACGTCAAACCTGCAGAGCGGTTCATCGTATGCTCGACAACTGCTCAGATGCTCTCGAGCTTATTGCAGTCATGTACCCCAATTATCTATTGGAAGAATAATCCCCAATACTTAGTGATGATGATCAATCGACTTATGGAGACCGCAGACACACTGAAAACGCCACAGAAATACATCGGTTCCGCCTTCGACGCGATTGCTCAACTTGATTTCTTAGAAGGTCGTCGGTTAACCATTTTGGCAACCGAATTGTTTCAAAGCTATTTGCTCTGCTTATCCGCTGAAGATTGGAGCCATTGCTTACATTTTCTGCAATCTCGAAACCGCGTTGCATTCTTGCAATACGTATTTCAGAAGATCCTTCTCCCGGTATTAAACAGTGCCATATTTTCCGGGCATGATTGCATTGGCGCACAAAGGGGCCGAAGAGTTCTGGATATTTTCTGCAAACTCGGGTTTCTGGATTCCGAATGCAACCAGATTGTTGTCGCAATATGCCGCATTCTACAACAGCAAAATTATCAGTACTTGCATTCTTATTCTGTCATATCAATGCATGCTTTATCGCTGTCATTCTTGTTGTCTAGAATGGGACCGCGTTTCTCTGGATCGTTAGCAGATCCGGATGTTGTCAGATGGATAATCTATCTCTGTCTGGACGATTTTCGGCTCATTTCGTTGAAGTTTGCGGATCATTTCCCAATCAAACGCAACTCTGTTATGGTGGACAAATCGGTTTTGATATCCGAAATCAATGCCAACAGAATTGCTCTTCACCAGCATGGCGCTCTAGCAATTGCCAAGCTCTCTCGGTCTCATTATCCGATGCACAACGACGTATTCGCAGAGCCCGATAGAATGTCGAATGTCTCATTCTCTACACCTCTCTGGGACGTCATTCCTGCCTTGGTTACTTTGGTGTTCCAGACCCTTTATGCATATCGACAAATGTGGATTGAACCTGGTCATGTTGTCGACTATCTTTTGAGGACAGTAACTCTTTGCACAAGGAATTTAGAAGTTGTCGAAGATCTCACCGTTGAGCGATCGGCTTATCAACATTTCATTTCCAGTTTCACTCAATTTTGCAGCTATTTACCAATTGAACTGGAAAATAATAGGATAGTTCCTGAATTCCTGAAGCTAAGGCAGGGTTCAGCATTATCATGTTTCTTCCTGGCTAATCATCTAATTTAAGTTAATTATTCGTGTACCTATGTTAATATTTTATAAATTGAAGAATTCGTTTTAAAGCGGATCAAAAAAAGACAAGTCGGGCTGTTTCTTGGGAGCTGGCCGTGCGTTCTTATTAGGATTAACTACAAGAGAGGTCAACAATTCGTCTCCTGAAGCAAATGGATTCGCAGCAGCCGCCTGCGCTGCGTTATCGGGTTTCATCTGTGTATCCAGGATATCGAATGGATTGTCAGAATTTGGTGCTGTATCTTTGCTCCATTGGTCTTTGGATGAATTTGATTCGTTCGATGTCTTATTTTTGAGCGCTCGTACTTTGTTATTGCTCCTAGGCGGCGAGATACCTTTGGCGAATGCAACCAGCTCCATATTGTTATGCTCGCTTTTCGATGACGAACCGCTTGCAGCATTGACAAGCCGTTTGTCCTTAGAAAGGAGTTCGGTTGGTTCTTTCGGATCAATTTCGTTATTATCATCTCCAGAATTCTCCGGCGTTTCTTCCTCAGATTCAGATGCGTATGAGGGCGCCGAAGGTAAGCTTTCCACACCGAGTATATCTGCAAACTGTGGTTCGACAGCAGAAACACGTTGTCCTTTACCTCGAATTGGCTTAGGCCCAGTGCGTTTCTTTGGTCTTATCTGGCCAGAGACAACCTTCTTGTAGAACTCCAGAGCCTGGCAAAGCTCATCGTTGACAATCAGCAACTCATTCATCAGTTCTTCGGAAGGATCCGAAGAAATCCTTTCTAAAATCTTGGACTGAGCTGATTCTAGCTTCGACTTGAGAATCTGGACGATTTCGTTATCCGCCACATTTTCTTCAGAAATTGACTCATTCAGAGTGTCCATAAATAATTCAATGTTGGCTAAGCAATCTTGTAGTTTACCGTCCTTCACTGGACCGGATTGTTCTGAGTCCGGATTTGCCCTTGGCTTCGCTTGGGGTGTAAAGACGGGGGATAACTCATCTTTAAGTGGAACAGGAAAGCTGAAACCTTGTCGTTTCAAGTCATTGTATGTGATTTGGTAAATGTCAAACGAATTAGAGTGTTGGGCACTTTTACCCCAACTCTCAATTAGAAGCAGTATCTTATCGCGCCTTTGTAATCGGCTAACCTCAGAGACATTTTGCTGCTGCAACTGAATATGTTGCAGTAACGTCTTTTTTTCTTTCTAGACAACACAGGAATCGTCAGTCAATAACGAAATGGCAAGGTGCATAGAGACCTTCCGGTAGAGCTCCTTCATCATGGAATCGACAAATTCAGTACTCGTGACATATGGGTGGCAAGCCGGGCAGTTCTTCACAAGAGCCTCAACTAACTAAGAACCGTCAAATCAGAAAACAAGCTTCTGACATGAACACCCAAGGCGAAAACGTACTGTGAGCGCCAAGAACCCCACGTTTGGGTTCCAATGACGAATTCTTTTGTTGAAAACTCTGAATACGTGAGGGAGGCTGCAGTACGGAATATGAGGACGAAGAACTTATGGAATTGAGATTCACCAACTATTTCGGCTTATCGTTGCACATGTCGATAATCTCCATGTTGGCAGCCCAATCGGGTTCCAGCATAAGGGCTCGAGTGGCCGATTTCACTTTCGCCTTCAAGCTGAGATACAGCTGCTCTTCGGAATCCATGCTGGTTCGGTAACGATGACTCAGTCTTTGCCAATGGTTTCGAGGCGTGGGTGGTAGAATATGCTGGGGTTCGCGTGCCTCCCAATAGGTCCATGTTGGGCATGGAGGCGGTCTGCTACTAACCCTAGACATTGCAACTAACCAATGCTAAATGGCTGGAGCGGGTCCCGCCAAACCGTTCAAAATGACTGTAAATTGTGTAGTTGAGAGAGATAACGGGAAGGGTCACAGTCAAACCTGACAAGCAATGAGATGATCTATATGTGATGTATAATGCGGCGGGCTCGTGGGTTCCCAGCTGAAAGCGGCGACCGTATTTATCACTAACGGCCGATGATTGACTACTTAGGCGTCATACCAGAAGGATCTTGAATTTTTCCGAGAGAGAGGTTTTCATTCAATGGTTTTGGTCAATCAACTCGTTCATTAACTATTGAACTTTGCAGGAAATCGGTGCGAAAACAGATGGTCGGGTTACTTTAATAAACAATCGCTTCACAGACTTCTTCCCGATTCTATTAAGCCGTTTCAATTATCACGCAGGATGATTGACATCAAGTTTTGATCTGACGATCTTAAATAGCGCCGAATGACAACATCTCTATATAAGCCGGTCGGCTGATAGTACTGTAGGTGCTGCTGTTGCAGCAATCATCACATCGGTTATTTTTATCTCTGTGTGGCTCAGCACTGAGAGGTTTGATTGCCATGTTTGCGTGGAGCTGTCGTCAGCTCGTTCGGCCACGCCCATGTCGCCATAACCTTTCCGTCGGTAGAGGCCAAGTGACCATGGAAAACGCCGATCCGATTCAGATGAAGCTGATGGAGGAAAGGATCGTCCTGGTCGACACCGAGGATAAAGCCCTTGGGCCTGCATCGAAACGCGAATGCCATCTGCGAACGAAAGAGAACCCTTCTGGGCGCCTTCACCGAGCATTCAGTGTCTTCCTGTTCGATTCGCAGAATCGATTGCTACTTCAGCGACGCGCCTCTGCCAAAATTACGTTCCCGAATATGTGGACGAATTCATGTTGCAGCCATCCGCTGTTCAACGAGCGCGAACTTGATGCAACTATGCATATTGGTGTTAAACGAGCTGCTATTCGGAAACTCGAAGACGAGCTTGGCATTAAAAGCAGAGCGCTGCAACCGGAAGATCTTCGTTTTATAACCCGTATAGAGTATACCGGATTCCAAGACGATAAATTATGGGTTGAACACGAATGTAAATACTCGGTTATGCATTAAAAAATTCTCAACTGCATTTTAGTGGATTATCTTCTGTTCGGACGTGCTGATGTCGAGGTCAACGCGAATCCTAATGAAGTCGGTGACTATCGATTTATAACCAAAGACGAGCTGAAGGATTTGCTATTATCACGGGCTAAGCATGACATGGTATTCACTCCATGGTTTGATTTGATCTGCAAAGACCACCTGTGGAAATGGTGGGCAGATATCGATAGGATAATGGCTTCAGAACCAAATGATCCCATTATCCATCGTTTCGGTGTTTATCAACCACCAAAGTTAAAGTAGACTGCTGAACTTTAATACACTTATGCAGTTACGCTCCTTCTACATGGTCCATCTCGGATTCGTCCAGTTCCCAATCGATCTGATCGACTTCGTTTTTCAGCTCCGAAATCCCGCAAATTTCTTCCAGACGCATTGGGTCGTTAACAATGCTTTCAACGAAGTCCCATCCGCTTTCTTTGTATTGACTTAAGACCTACAGAGGATGAAGACAGTGATGATATCGGGGGTACGTCAGCTTACTGTTTCCGAACAAGCGATGCATCGAGAATATGCGTTGCTTTTAATTATAGCGATATGGAACTGAGCAAGCCAACCTCGCAACTGATGGGGCACAAGCCCTAAAGAGTCTCTTCGATTATATGACCATGAGAACGAAGTTCCAGTGGGCGTTGCCTCCGCTTCAGGGTTGTGCAACGTATTTATCGCTATTTCGACCGCTAAAGCCGACGCTATCGATCCGACACCTAAACCGATCTATCAAGTTAACTCAAAGGCCATAATAAACAGCTTACCTGGCCTGGTCACTGTACATTGTTTATCTAGTGTCCTATCAGAAATGCTGTCTCCAGGAGCGCTGATGTCAGCACAAAAATAGCAACCCAGCTTTTCTCTATCTGATTCCATCTAAATCCAGTTAGTTTTTTTCTTCTTTGAATGACAGATCTCAACCTGGACCCCATGTCTCATTACTACGAATGTATCGAATCCCAAAGCACAATTAACCAAAAGCTTATTCTTTGCAGCACAGATGACAGTGGGCAGCCATCTAGACTCGCGTGAATCTGTTAGCAAAAAAACAATATCGCAGTCATCGATGCATTCCTCAAGTAAACGGAAGTCTTTTTTGGCATCTTCAATCATGCTCGTTCCAAGCGGATGCCCAACCATTGTGATGTTGATAGCATGACCTAGATGAAAAGCGATTTTGGTTGCAATAGACCAAAACTTCACATTAACAACCATTGGCATTGATTGAAGGAGATATGTGCCTCATCGCCTCGGCGGCGGCTTCCGCCTTTTTCTTAGACCCAGACAAACAGTCTTCGAAATTGTACAACGATTGGCGGGTTGGGTTCGAATATGCAATCGTTCCATTATCAATGAAAGTGAAATTGCAAACACCCTAAGCCAAAGGTATTCAAACGATATTGTAAAACCGACAATGACTTTGGGCGTTACCCAAGCAGCAAGATTTCGAGCAACGTCGCAGCCAAGTGTCCCGGCACCCAGAATCAGAACTCTCAATCTAATAATGCGACATCATCATCCTTTCAACATTGAATAAACACAAATAACCTGTTAAGCATCTCTAATTCAAGAGCAGGAAACTCTCTCCATTTCATCAATCGTAAATTCAGATTTACACTGGACGATGATAAGCTTTCCGGGTTCATAGCTGAGCCTGGAATGTTATTAAGACTCATGATAACAATAACAATCTGGTCATTACTTAAATCTACTAATCTTGGTCCAGGCTTGCCCTTAACATTGAGCTCCCAGCCCGTAGGGATCGGTCTGGGACTCGACAAGGAGACCTCATCATTAACAAGAACTTTTTCAATGATGGCAACAAACGGGTCGACAGACTTGATGCACATGAATGAAAACCGCTAAAATGCTCAGCTCAACTGCTGAAGGCACAGTTACACATCTTACATTGGGTCCGAATTTGAAAACAATCGCAGTAATATAGTTTCTAAGAAACCAGGACGGAAGCGATTCTTCTGAAGTTGGGTCGATCATCGTGAGCATGGTGCCATCTGGACGGCGAGCAGCGCTCAGACTAGTTGTTTTTACAACATTCCCGGAAGAATCCTGTTCGCAAGCGAAAAACGCATTGGATGATTCTGCCAGATAAGAGTTAATGGCATTTTGGGCAGTGAGAGCATTAACAGATTCCTGAACGAAGATATTGGTTTAGTAACTCCAATTGTATTTCAGAAATGGGCCTACCGAGGACAGACGCAGAACTCGCAATTTAGGGGTAATCGCTGGCAGGCCGAACCAGTATTGGAATTGATACTTCTTGACATCAGCATAGACAACGAAGACGAATTGCGAGAGCAGTTTGGGGTTGACCAAAAATTGGTCGTTTTCAATCGCGAGCCAGATTTTCTCTGCACATTCACGTAGGGTTCCTGAAGCATCGAAACACTCCCAGCTCTTTGCATTGGGCAGCACTTTCAGCGTTCCGTTCAAAGCCCAGTATCTACCAGCTCTGATCCGTAACCGCTTATAGTTACTGAATACAATAGAATCAGCACCCTACCGTAGAGAAGGTTCTGCAGATAGGCTGTCTGCACTAAGATTGATATTGGGTGTCTTCTCTCGACTGCATTCATAGAGAGCAAAAATGTTCCTATCATCAGACGAATCCTTCCATTCGTTCAAAATCTAGGTTGTCATCAGCAAAGGGCGTCGCGCTCGCTATATCACTAACTTTGTCGGTTAGAGCGCTCCAAAACGTGACGTCGACCGAGCATCGAGCCCGAATGAAATGCAGCTGATCAGATGATGTCATGACTCTTAGGGTGAGATGCGTAATGACAGCCTCCGACCAATCTCAATGAAGGCTATGTAGCAAGGTAACAATACTCTATGAAAGCTCATCAACAATTTCAAGGCTGTGTAACAATACTCAAGAAACGGCTATGTAACATAACTTTGACTAAGGCTAGACTAACGTTCTCGTCAAGACGAGGGAGGTTATGTAACAATACTTCATTGACATCCGCGCCTCTGCAAAGTGTAGGTCGCCAATGCAGATGCCATTACCACGTCATATTGACCTAAAGGCGATGCACGCTAAGATACGGTCGAAGGTGCTGTCGCGCTTGCCCCAGACCGAAGGCCATGTGGCTCTGTTACAAGGCGGATGTAATGCATTCCAATACGATACCGGTATGTGGAAGATATCAAGAGAAGTTTATGAATACGCTTTTGATTAGATCATGAGCATTTATTTCGGCAAGAAAGCCATTTTTATTACCTTTTTGGAGTCAATGAACCAAATCTACTTGGCTTATTGGACCTGGCGAATCGGCGATCATGTCTATTTATTCCTCGACTTAATCTGGAGCATGAGTTATGGTGTGGTAAAGTAAAGTCTTGTGAGCAATATTCAGAAGAATACGGTATCGAGCAAGTCAAATACGTCGATGAACTGGAAAGTGAGCTTAAACGTATTGGAGCCACTACTGTACATATCCTACAAGGTGTCAATCACGATAGGTGAGCTAGAAATATGAAAACCTGGGTGAGAGAACCAACCAAGTCTGTTATAGTGGCATTGCAATCGAAGCTCCTGATTTCGAAGGAATCAACCAGTTTCAAGTTGATGGCAGTTTGCTATGGCATGTCATGTGTGAAAGCCGGGTGATCAAAACTGAAAGAGAGCTGGCTTTAATGAGATTCGTGAATGAAATTAGCTCTAGAGCTCACGTTCATGTAATGCAAAAATGTCATCCTGGATTGTACGAGTTTCAGCTCGAGTCTGAATTTATTCATTTCACGTCTTACCATGGAGGAAGTCGTTATCAGGTAAACCCGCATTACAGTTCATAGAATGTCGGTTTATCGTCGCATTAGGCATATACTTGCATATGTGGGACTGGGCCCAATGGAGCTGTCCTACATTATGGACATGCTGGAGCTCCAAACAGTCGCCGTTTTGCTAATGGTGATATGTGCCTACTGGATATGGGCGCTGAGCTTTATTGCTACGCCTCTGATATCACATGCTCATTCCCTGCAAATGGTCAGGCTTGATGTGGGTAGTTTATTTTCATTGGTGACATTCGGGTTCAGGGCGCTTTACCCAAAAGCAGCGTGACGTGTATGAAATTGTGCTGGAAGCGCAGAAGGCAGTGCAGGCAGCTATAAGACCCGGAATTGAGTGGGCCGATATGCATCTATTGGCAATGAGAGTCATCGGTAAAGGACTTCTTGAGAAAGGGTTCGTTTACGGAAAGGACGTCGATGAAATCATGGATCTACATATTCCTGCTTTATTCTTCCCTCATGGACTTGGGCATTTAATTGGTCTCGACACCCATGATGTAGGAGGATTCCCAAAAGGTCGCAAGCGTTTCAAAGCGCCCGGATTGTCGAAACTTCGCATGAACCGGATTTTACAAACTGGCATGGTGGTCAGCAACGAACCCGGAATTTATTTTATCGAAGCCCTGCTCCGGCCTGCATTGAATGACCCATCCCTATCCGAGCACTTAAACGTTGAGAAAATCCAACAACACATGGATTTCGGTGGCGTTCGGCTTGAAGACGATCTGATCGTGACGAATGACGGTTGCGAGAACATGACACGAGTTCCCAGGACTGTCGAAGAAATAGAAGACGTTATGTCAGGTGGCGACTTTGCATTCAACAATCCGACTGTTTAAATCATGGAATAGTGTTTTTCAGTACAGATGGAAACATTCGAGATGCCTTTTTTATTCAGGCCAACTCTCTTCAATGACAGATAGATGGCCGTTTCCCTGCATGCAGTCACAGCATCATATAAAGGCAGTACGACGGTGTTCATTGGGCCTGCGCCGCCTGAAGGTACGACCCGCTTCGATCCGACGCCCTGAAGCGTCATTTAATAAGTGAGGATCGTTCTTCGGAGCACGATCGAGGTTTTCGACCCCCTGCTCGAGTTAGGCTGTTTGTTGCCCAGCTGCTGTTAGGTTCGCACTTCTTGCCCTGGCAACCTGCCTACAAGTGCCAACTTGCTAGACCGCGTTCCCCAAGTCGTCATCAGTAACGATCCGAACTAGGGTGTTGAGATTCCAGGAGCCTCGTTCGACTTCGCTAGTGGCGTGTTCATCGGATTTCGAGCGGTTCGCACTATGACGTCATGGCTGGGCGAATGTGTCGCTGTCGGGTTTGTCATGGTGCTCGGGTCGTTGGCCAGTGGAGCAGGCGTTGGAGGTTGGATCTGCATCGCTGCCCAGGTAGTCGATTGCTGATATGATTAACTCAGGTGGCGCCCTGTATATCCCGCTGTTCATAATCTTGCTATCACCACAGAAGTTAGCGATCCCGTTATCAAAGGCCTGTGCCTTTGGCGCTAGCGTTGCAATGTATGTTGTCAATTCCAGAAGAAGACGCCCTAAAGCCGATGGGACAGGGCATAAACCGCTTATTGACTACCGCATGGTAGATTCAGTCGAATTTTCTTTTCTTGGATTTTGAAATTGGCCGCAGGCTGTATTATTGGAGCCTTTCACTTTACTAGGAACGATGTTGGGCGTCCGTCTGAACAAACTGCTCCCTTTCCCGATCGTTGCCACTATGATGGCCGTCATCATGACCATGATTTCGATGAAGACGTTCCATCGTGCATTCGCCCTACATCGGCAAGAGATCGCGATCGCCAAAGCGAACGCCGATGAGGAGACTGAGACGACCTCGAAATGCATCGACGTCGCTGAAGAACCTTCAGACTGCGCTGAAGCGTCATCTGGTCAATCAGGGCCGCCCCCCAATCAAGACGATCCACAGTTTCCGAAAGTGCCTTTAATCATGATGCTGGTTTACTGGACCTTGGGCGTGGCACCTTCGATTCTTGTCAGCGGCCAATATGGCCTGGTACGATGTATGTCCACCGGCTATTATGTGATCATGCTGGGCTCAATGATGTTGCTGCTGACCGTCGCTGGTGTCAATGCCGTCCTCGAGATCCGCCGATCAGCACGGATAGATCAAGCTCTGCTAGCGAAAGATGCCGACAATGTTCATTGGACGTTCAAATCGGTCACGTATTTCTCATCGGTTTCGTTCGGCGCTGGCGTCTTCTCGGCATTGGTTGGCGTTGGAGGCTCCAGTATGTTTACCTCGTCGCTCAGCCAAATGCTAAATTAACGGGCTTGTGTTAGCTATCAAAGGACCTTTCTTAACCCATATCACGGCGCCTGATATCGCCTCAAGCACGGCCGGTTTCATGCTTCTTTCAACTTGTTCAGCTTCGATGTTCCAGGTAGAAATCCTTCTGGTGACGCGATTGTGAATCTGATTGTTATACAGTTCATGCTGCTTGATATGCTGGATTTCCATTCAGCTGCTGCATTCTTGGTTGCTGGATTTGTTGCCGCTTACTTTGGATCCCGAGTCTGGGCCTATATTGTCAAAGCCTGGGACAAGCGTTCCATCATTGTGTTCCTATTAGCATCATATGTATCTCTAGCGACCGTAGCAATGTCGATACTTTCAGTGTATGAAATCTACTATACGCCATCGTTGACCGATGTTGACAGTATCTGTTAATCAATGGCGGTTCCATTACAATCAAAAACGACGCCCTTAATCACGAATTGTTTAATTTATACGCCCATAGATTCCATATGCGCAACGAATAAACGACGATTATATTGTTTAGACGGTGGTCTCTTTCGCCATGTAGACCTTACTGCCAGCCATCCGCTCCCTCTCTTCTTGCAGGTATCTCAAAATGGTGTGAGCTGGCAAGTCTTGCGACGATATTCTTGCCTCAGCAAACTGACGTAGTGATATCGAGGTGGGCTTCTCACGAAAGCGTTTCCGAGAGGGTACCGAGCTGTTCATGACGATCTTGTTCGGTAGAATATATTCGTTGAGAAGGGTTTGAAGCAGAACTAAATCCTTAGTCTGATAGCATCCCTCAGGCCAAAGTTGCTTCTCAGGCGGTCTATCATCCGGTTCGGAAGCAGCTTGGGACACAATAATCTAACCGATTAATACCATTCGAAATGAAGTATTGCATGACCCTAATAAAGCAGTTGAGATCATGATGACCGGTCAATATGAACAAAAAACGAAGAGTTTACTTCTGATGTCAAATTATTCCTTAAAAGAATATAAAAAAAAAGTTTGCAATTTCAAAATTATTTTGAAGCTCAACAAAACATTTTTTGGCCGATATGAGCAAAGTGAAGGTATATTACCAAGTATGGCAAACGACCGTTGGGTCCAAAGTCCAATCCATCGCCGCTTAACTTTCAATCTATTCCGCTATCGTCTCCGGTCTTCATAGTCTCCAGTATCGTTGTCATCGCTATCGACGCCCGTGACGTCGCGCTTTCTTTCATCATCATCAATGGCGCTCGTCGTTGTTGTCGTCGCCCAACACGATCTTCGTAACAGTCGCAGTGTTTTCCTTTTGCAGATCCATCGCATTTTACCTGGAGATGTGATTGGCTCTTTGAGAATGTTTCTTAAAGAAATGGTTTATTTGGCGTGCCAAAGCACGTCCCGGTATGTCTGGAGATTTTCTGCAAGTGATCATGGTACGATATTCTGCGAATAGGTTGGTTGCCTTTCGCGGCGTGTTTCCGTTGCTTTCCCTGCTCTTCGGCTTGCTGAAGGCGGCGTTACTTGCATGGAAGCGTTAACGTATTATGAGGAAGGAGAAGCTTCCAAAACCGATTGTGGTTTGCAGAAGCCAGATGCCTGCGCCGATGGCTTTCCGTATATATCCACGTCGCGATTGGCATGGATCTCAAAACGCCTGCCTTTCATTGCCATATCTTTTTCTGGCTGGAAGAACGTCTTTTGATCGCTTTGCGACAAATCATCCATGTGAACACAGATGGAAATCATGAAGTTTCGCTGCTTATCTCCGGTACACAATCAGACACACAGATCGAATGGTGCCATATGAATCTGCTTTCATCGATTCTGGTGATTTCAAACCCTAACAAGGCGAAGAGGTTCGAAACCGGTAACTGGAGGTTCTGATCTCTATAAATGAAATTAGGCTGTTTTCAGGACGTCTCTGCATCGCCTGTAGTAACACGAAGCAGAAAAACCCTTTCAAATTCCATCGAAATTAAACCAAAATCCAGATCTCCCTCTCGCCCTCATAATCCTCGTTGTCGTGCCTCGGCCAGAGTTTTTTGAATGGCCAGAGTTTTTTGAATGGGGAACACACGTTACGGTCTCATGTAATTCTTACTCTCGTTTTATTGATTCGCTGATCGCTGCAGCTGGGCAATTCTCTAGCAAAATTTCTTAAAGCAACACAATCAGGACAGGCAGCAGAATCGCAGTGAAGTCTAGAGATGGCATCAGCAATACGAGCAACATTGTCTTTTGACATTGACTCGATGCGTGATATACAAATTTTGCAAAATTTCGACATCAGTGCAGCATCTTTATCGTTAAAATACCTCAGTGCCTGCATTACTCGAACGAGACCGATTTCATCGAAAGTTTCGGCAAGGTCGTCAGCACGTTCGATCATGCCGCTCACGAATGGTCGATGACGAATGTTTAAACGGGTAGCTGCCCATAAACAAGATCCAATATCAGTAGCATTCATTTCTGCTGTGGCACTTGCTCCAAATAAGCAGAGTGCAGGTAAAGCAGGTTCTGTGCATGGGCGCTGTACGACGCCAAGTGCCCATAGAATATTCGAAAATGACAAAGGACATAGTTCAGACGACCGTTGTGTTATCTCGATCGCTGCCGAACTCCATAAGACGTCCCAAGAGACACGCATATGGGCGAACCCTCTTAGAACCGACGCCAACGAGACCAGGCTGAGATCACGAAGATGATGAGACGTATGAGCAGTAATGTCCTCGATCACTTTGGATCGATGAGTGTCGGGAAGATGTGAAAGCGCCCAAACAATGTTCGGCAGCTCCCGGGGGCCAATTTCGGCGACCTTATTGCTTAATGCATCCATTAGCCAGCTAGCTGAACCATTCATCTTCCATTGCTTCTTGGCAAGTGTATAAATACTCGTAACAACATTCACTGCATTCAAATCATCAGGCGATGTCCTCAATGACTGCATCAGCCCGAAGAATTTCCGATTATCGTTAGCACATTCCATGATACGCTTGTTAAGCGCTATGGACGAGTGTTTCGTCATGATTGCTTTGGTTGGCATAGTGACCATCCTAGCAGGCAAGGAGGCAGACATGAGATGGGGTGATGGGGTACCCCCGGCCTGAATCGTTATCGAGATTCGAGACGGCAACGAGCGCGGCCTTCCGCAGTTCGATTCTGCAGTCATCAGCTGACTGAAGGCCAGAGGGGCTTTCCTTTCTTATTCGTTGGTCGCTTTTATTAACTGGCTCGGGGCGTCGTCGAAGCAATTCTGGCTGGTTGGGCTTTCGTACCAGGTCGGCAGCCGCCAAGCCAGCTGAACATCCCTGCGAACCACGTGTTATTACGATCTGAAGGCACCGCGGCATCGGTCCCGCCTGTGACGTCCAGCTCTGAATCGGTGAACGACCCCGATCGCGGTCTCGAACTGTCACCAATTCGGGCGTCCTTTTTCGGATCGCTCGGATTCCCACATAACAATCGGTAAGCCGGAGAGCGCAGTGGCACCGGTTAAATCATCGTTGACTCGATGATTCGATGACTATCGATGCGCATGCTAGACCTGACTTTCGAATGTGTTTGGTATAGGGCGGGTTTGGCGCCGTATTTTGGCCATGTTTTTAGCTTGAGCGCTGTCCTAGCTTTGGTGCTCGGCGCTTGCTTGTCCTCATTCATGTTTCGCTCGTCATTCTTTGCTTTCCTGCAATACCTACAGCAGACACCTCAAGCTATTTTCAGTTTTTTCCAGCGGTTTCTAGCCAGAATGAAGCCATCGATCAATGGCGATACAATATCAATGGCACTTCCTTTGGGCATCACCATCACGTTCCATAGAAATCGCAAGTTGCTCGTTGCTAAAGAAAACACTGCGAATGGCCTAATTGGCACCAAACGCGAAGTCGAACAGAAACCTGCTGAAGAGCAGAGTTCTCAAGTTAATGGCTTCCCAGTTCCTCAGATTCCGGCTCCACCACCTCCGCCTCCACCACTTCTAGTCCCACCCGCTCCTCCAGCTGCTCCTTCAGCCCCTCCAACTCCTGTTGCTTTACCTCCAGCTCCATGTGCTCCAGTACCTCTATCGCCGCTTTGTACTGCCAGTACTCCCACAAGAAGGAACACGTTAAAGGTCTTCCATTGGGAGAAAATCGTTGCAGTAACTGATGAAAACAGTGTCTGGAATATCGAGCCAGGATCTGTGGATTGCGACTTATCAGCTTTGCAACTTGAGGTGCGAATGCATTTCGAAAAGGAAGAGTTGCGCCGTCCAGGGACTCCACTAAATCGTGGAGAAGATTCGGCTAAGCTTTCTACATTCCTGGACAGTCGCCGTGCACAGAATCTCGGTATTCTAATGCGGCGTATTGCTTCAAGAACTCTGGCTATCCATCAGCTTTGTAATGCTCTGTGGACAATGAATGTGTACGTCTCTCCATCCTATCCACAGTTCTTTTCTTACCTGACATGTTTTTTATAGAGAGGTCCTCCACGGTGACTTGTTAGATACGGTAGGGCTTCGTTTTTGTGTTAAATTTTCAGTTAAAAAGTCCTCTAGTTGTTACAAGCGGCGCCAACGGACTGTGAAATTGCCTTGATTTCGAAATTAAATCATATTGACAGCTTACGAAAGCAAGAGAAGTTCGTTGTCCGGATGGCGAGCGTCAAGGATTGCAGACTGCGGCTTCAGCTGCTGCGTTCATGGGAAATACTTCCTCACAGAATCCGTGAGCTGCAAGCTCGCGTAAACCGTGTTCATGTAGCAGTAGAGGCTATTCGAAAAAGCTCGACACTCCGACGAGCTCTTCACGTCACATTGCACATTGGTAATTACCTGAATCATGGTGTAAGGCAAGGTCAAGCGGTTGCTTTCACTGTCGAGTCGTTGAATCGTCTGGCGAATACCAAATCTGTTTTGGACAAACGCAAAACGCTTCTCCATCTACTGCATGACCACGCAAACCTATCCGGCCTTGTTGAAGAATTCTATTGTTTGCGGTCTGCAAAGCACATAGATGCTGACGAGTTGCAATCTGACATCGATGTCGTCCGGGTTATGTTAAATCCACCTGAATCGAAACCTGGTGGAAAGCCACCAGTTGATGTTATCGATGAATATCCGAAATTTCTTGAGCTGTTTCGTCGTCGCTTCACACCTCGATTTGAGAGGCTGTGTAGTGCTCATGAACAGCTAAAAGTTGCTGCATGTGATATGAAGAAGTACCTGGGATTGCCTGATCATAAAAATGCAACTTGGGGACCTGTTTTCAAGGCACTATGCGAATTTACAGATTTAGTATCAAAACTCACCGACAAGACCTCTTTGTAAACCTATATCTATTCATTAAGTAAGGTCATCCTATAAATGATTCAATCGATTGTAATTTACACAGGGTTTTGGAATCTTTAATAATCATCATAGTTTCTATTAGCTTGTGGAAAGTCACCGTCCAGATCGACGCTGTCATCGGAATCGGAATTCTCGAACTGATGAGCAATGGCCGAATTCTGCAAATCACTGATGTAGCCACCGCACTGCAGCAGCAGCTGGCGCTTTCCAGTCGGTCTTTCCTTGTCGTGCATCCAGGCAACCATGGCGTCAACAGACACTAACCGCATCTCATAAAGAGCCTCGAAGATAGCTTTACCCGATCTTTTGATGCCAGTTCCATGAGCAAACCAGGCCTCTTGAACCCCGATTAGGACACGGGTTTGGGTCTCGACAGTTGATCCAATATAGCTGAGTACATCGCGATGCTCTTCAAGAACACCCTGAGTGAAGACCCCAGAGCAGAGCGATTTCCGGATGATGTATTCGCTGACGACAGCAGCAACATCCACAGGGACTTTGCTCTTTCTCGGGAAACGAGATTTCAGTTCGCTCAGCAGCTGATCGCTAGAAGCCGATTTATCACACAGAGCCTTGAGAATCTTGGCAACGTCCTCCTTCGGGGCGAACTGCTCCAGTCCCATTTCTTTCAACTTGGCGACCACCTCCTCCAGATTCAGGGAAGAGTCGATGCCCAGAGCCTGAACGACAGCAATGTCGCCGAGAATGTGCTCAATAGCTTCGGTAGAGAGCGTTTTTGTCAGCTGCAACAACGCGACTTGAAGCACACAGGGAAGTTTCTCCTTGGGGATTAACGAAACTGCAGACGGCAACAAAACGGTTTTTTGAGCGAGACTGAGAGCGATCACATTGCCGAGCACCTCGACAGATTCATCGGTATCCAAAGACACCTGATCTATGCAGTCGGCGAGCTCATCAGCAGTCACCCAGGTGCCTTCAACCATCGAAACCTCCAACGCCGAGCGAGTCGGGCCCGTCGATTCCGGTTCATTCTTAACAGATCTAGCAGGCGATGGTGTGCGTTCTTCCACGACCGGCGCGGCAGGGATCGGTACCGGCGCCGACACCTTCTTAGGCGGCAAGCTTGGGGTCAGTTTCACGACCGGCTCGTCTCTAGTCCGAGCTGGGGCCGCATCCGAAGGACGGGCGAACCGACTCAACGGTTCAGGCTCATCAACAGGCCGAGAAAAGCGACTAGATGGTTCAGGGCGACGATCGGTGTCACGACTGAAGCGCGGCCTCCACGCCTCGGCCGTCGTCGTAGGGCGCTCAATTGGCTTCGCATCATTGAATGGATTCGCCTTACTGACCGGCTTGGCGTCGCCGAATGGACTCGCCTTCGATGTCGTTCGCTCCTCGGAGATGGTGGCTTTCGCTGCCATCTGCTGCTCTTGAGCGGCCGCCAGGCGCTCGGCCGACGGCTTTGCCAGGTTCAGGCGAGGACGGCCAGCGGTGTCAGGCTCCCGATCCCGAGATATTTCGTCACGACGGCCGAAGTTGCCGCCAAATGAAGACGTCGACGGCCGCGAAGACCTCCACATGCCATCATCCGAGCGTCCGGAGGCGCGATCGTCGCGATGCAAGCTCGCGCTTGCCGGTTTCGAGGAACGCCATGCATTCGATTCGTCAGCGCGGCTCGGCGCCTCTTCACGCTCTTCCCGGCGTTCGCGACGCTCGCGATCGTACATGGATCGGTAGGAGTCGCGAGGATGGTCCGAATGGCTACGAGAGCTGGTCGGGAGGTTATCGATGGGATTGCGGGAGACGTCCCCATATTGGGCCTGCATCTCCTGCCATGAGAGCTTGACGGCTTTCTTCTTGCCACCACCAACCATGGGCGATGACGAATCAAGACCGAGACGAGACGACAAACTGGGACGAACGATTCGAGATCGTAGCTGTTGTGGCTAAGTCCGCTGCGCAGTCCGTCGCCTATTGTTAATCATGTTTTCTGGCGAAATCCGCCGACCTTGAATTACGTCGCTATCTTGCCATAAATCATCGTCGAAGTTTACTGCTTATTTGGACCACTAATCAAATGTGAAATTGTTTTGTCGTTTTTCTGTGGTATTTACAGGAAACATATTGCAATAAATGTACCTGCGTTGTGCGAGAAACATTACGCATGAACACCGACAATAATGTTGCTAATGGGACTCGTCGACAGCAGATGCAGATTCTGTAAAAAGGCGAAATCAGGTTCAATTGGGCTTCTGGAATCTCAGATCAGCAATCCCATTAACTGGTTAAGCATCACGGCGTTATGGGTCGACGAAGGACGCCGGTGTCGACCGAGCAAGGCCCGACGAAACCGTCAGCGCCACCGGCCATCGTCGGCCTGACGGAATCGTTCGTCCTTCTAACCGAATTCATCCTGCTATCATCGCTGCTGGCGACCTGTGTTCGATCGGCTGGATTCGGTTCGGGTCTGGGTGCCATATCGGCCGCCATTCTCTCCCTATTTCTATTACTATCATGGATTCTATATAGAAATTGGAGCTCCTATCAGATCTCATTTCGAGCCTATTTCCAACTGTAAATCGATTCTCTCCTTGACCATCTCTTTCGCGATGTTTCGAGGTTTCTCAACAGTCATCTTTCGATTGGCAGCCATCAGTTTATATCTTGCTAATTCGACATCCAGTTTAGGCTTGATCCCATTTCGTATCAGCTCCTGGACGATATCGTTTCTGGCGTTCCAGCTATGTTCGCATGCCGTTCTGCTCTGGATCCACGACTTCTATGGAAGCCATGCGGTTTCGTGGCGGAATCTGCAGAACGCTCTGGGCGGCCTGGATTGGACCCGGGTCGTGGAGCTCGGCTTGGTCGCGCCGATCCGGGAGGAGCTCGTTTTTCGTGGCGTCATGCTGCTGGTCATCCATCGCAGGTGAGATACCGATGGGGGTTTCGCTCTGTTTCGTCTGAGCTGGTATGCAGGCTGCCTCACGATAAGCTATCAGTAGTTCTAGGACCGAGTATCCTCTTCAGTCTGAGCCATTTGGTGAATTTCGGCTCGGCGACCTATTCGTTGCAATATGGTGTGACATTCGTTGATTGAATTGTCGCGTGCAATTGTTGAATTCTCATCGTAGTCTGTGTGCAGCTCGTCGTTTCGTTGCTGATTTCGATGTTCTATTCTGTCAGGTGCGTTCGTTCGCTGTCAATGTGATCCCACCGCTTTCGTTCTGAATGCTAACTTTAGAGTGATTTCTACCGGTTCCTTATGGGACGCCATTTTATTGCATTGTGTCAATAACATATTAGCCTGGTCTGTAGAAGCTCTACTTTATTCGTTCGCTCCTGCTCATTTCTGCTCAGTTTTGTAAAGCTGAGCCCCGATGTAGACCTGATCATGGAGCCGCTCCTGTTCCTGCCCTTGATCCAAACGATCGTTATCTTCTCGGTCGTCCTGTTGTCAACATGGACATCTCTCGACGTCGCTTTCGACCATTATACACGCTCTCGGGTGCGCGTCTCTCCAAGCCACGACCTCTACCAAGACCAGGATCCTGTGACCGCCTCTTAACTCAGCACATCTGTAAAAACGTCAAATTCGAATTTCTGGTTCGTATTTTGCATGTATCGGGAGCTCGTTTTAAGCATCAAACATCAATTACTGAATAGCTTAAATTTATTGAGCGCGTTGATGGTTCTATTGACAGCATTTCAGAATAGATTGCTGTAATCTCGAGATTTCATCTTGCATCTCCTGTCTCCTATTGATTTTGTCGATTTCATCAGGAGATAGCATCTCGCCGGCTTCGTACCGCTCATGGAGCTCATTCGCTTTCGCCAATCGTTTCCTGAGATTGCGTAACTTCTTGCCTAAAGCGATCGGGTCGACCTCAATCTGCACCTCTTCCAGTTTGCTTGTGATCTCTTCGATGCCGTCATCGATGGGTTCTATATTCGCCTTCTTGGCCTTATTGCGCTTTCTTCGAACCTTATGCTGCTGCTGTTGTAAGGTCAAACGCTGCTGTTCCTGACGCCACTGCTCCTCCCTCCAACGATCCTGTTCCAGCGCCTGCGCCAGAGCAGCGTCTCGTTCCTGAATGACCCGCGGCTTGAACGGCTTGTAATCGCCATCGCTACGAAACCCGGCCCGAATCCTGATCGGCTTCCGCATGGTGCCATCGGGACGTCGACTAGCCGGAACGACTCGTTCGACCTGACAGGACGGGTCGCTGGTCTGCATGATGCCAGATCGAAGAGACGCCGGGCAGAAACCAGCCTTACAAAGGATAGAAAGCAGACTGCAGGCGTTGTCGGCCAATCAAACCATCAACGCGCAATGATACTCTGCATGGGTTATTTTTTCTTAAAAATTTATAACGCAATTAACAGATTGTAACGTTACTTCTGTTCGTTGTCTGTAACGTTACTTCTGTTAGTTGTCTGTCTGTCTTAACAGCTATTACATCATTGTCTTATGAGACGGGTGCCATGATATTCACTCGAAAGTCGCCAGATGGTAGCCGCCGCCCGTCTGTCCATGCCGTCCATCGGCGTATGATCGGGCGTGTGCTCTCTGCTGGAGTCGCCGCCTGTTCGGCTTTGGCCTTCCTTTCGGATTTCGTCGCTGTCGTTCCTTTCACCTGGATGGTAGCTTGGTTTCGGGCATGTTGGCCAAGTAAACTGCTGGTACTTCGGGATCGGCACATTATTGTTCGAATGGCGACGTTCTGCCACTGAGAAATCCTGCATCTTGATGCCGCCTTATTAGTGTTATTATCTGTTGTTGTTGGCTTCTTGGTAACACATCTGCTAAGGTTCGATAAACGATCTGAATTCGGCTCCACTTCTTGAGAACGCAAATCGCGACATGAATGGGATTTTGAAAACTGGCTGGTTGCTAAGGGATTATTTCTGGACACAATGAACAGCTGCTTGGTGGTTAGAGGTTCGCTGGCCAGCCTTAGAGCAGTCGCCCCATATTTTTGCAGCCGACTGGTATTAAGAAGACAAGAAGCGGACGCTGGTCTTAGTAGACGACGCTTGCAGGAATCTGTCATCAATAAAACTAACAGATTCTGGAAAGATGTTGGCACTGAACTCGGATAATGAAAAATATCTTTTAAACAACTTATTTTTTCTAACAATCACGCTTTTCAACAAAGTTCTTATCCGAATGAAGTAGCGTGGTGTATGTGAGTTCGCGAAATTGATGGAGGAATTACAATCCCTCAATTGCAGCCACTTTTTCAACAATTTGTAACAAAGATTATCAGGACCTGTGACGCGTTTAATCAGCAATATGTTGAAGATATCGCTGCTCTCATACGGATTGGATCTGCATCGCCAACAAGCAAATGTCATTCGCCTTGCTGTCAGCTCACATTGTCAATGAAGTGAAACGAATCGTGAAATGGTCGGCTCCTGATGGCAACGCCAGTCTATGTCTGGTCCTGGATCCATCGCTATCGTCGTCAGTCAGTAGGCTGATAGATTTGCCCACGATGCAATCTATGAACGTGAAAGACATCTTCGAGCTATCTGGGGTCAGCGATAACCTTGATTGTTCGTAGCCTGTTCATTGACAATCATCTATCTAATTAGGTGGAACCTTTGACGACAGACTGTGAGCACGTTCTCTATATTATCAAGCCTGAAGAAGAAATGATGTAGCCATGAATGTTTAATGCTGGGTTTCGATCATTTGTGAATTTTTTTCCAAACTCCTCGATCTATTCATTGCTGAGAAGACGGTTTTAGAGGGCGAATGGCGTTCCAGGTGTTAAGGCTGAATTCGGTGAAAGCGACTGCAAATTCCGATAGTAAAGCGCCGGTGTGTATAACTTCCAATAGCAACAATCCAGCATGAATGAAACGATTTTTAGGTGTTCATAGCCTATGTGCCTAATATGACTTCTATCTGTGCAAGACAGCTGGAAAATCTCGGTTTATATGATAGATTGCACGTCACCTCGTTGCCTGCAATGGCGTTCAACTGTCTTGACGACGATCTGGCAACATTCGACGATGCCGTGACGTTCCAGCGTGCATTCATCGAGAACGACCCGCACATCGTATATTCGGTCGTAAAGAATCTGTTGGAAATCCAGAGGATTTATGGGCCCTTTGGAGAAGTGTCCGGCAGAGGAAAAGTGGCCTCGACTGTTTGCGAGATTCTCAGCCGTCGTCAGCAGACGAATGGCAGCGGAATAGGCAATGAAGGGCAGTGTATAGCTCGAGTAATCTGCATTGACCGAACCGTCGATTTGATCACACCGATGCTAACAGGATTTACATACGAGGGTCCTAAAATGTCTCTCTATGGAAATGTTCGCTAAAACTGAATTTAGGAGTGATCGATGAACTTTTCGGTATTGAAATGGGATACTGCAAGGTCTCAAGCGATATTGTTAAAGCGAAAAAAGGGACGCAGTTGCATGATGAGAAATCCAAAACCGATGCCGAAACCGTCAAATGTCCCCTTTTCAACACCGATCCGAATTACGCCCGAATCAGAGACAAAGGGTAAAGATCTGATGGAAATTTGATCAATGATAATTGATAACAAGATTCCACTAGATATCCCTTTGTTCTTTCACATATACCAACCTTGATAAAAGAGGTATCCAGCAAACTAAATGAGCGCAACGAAGCCAAAGAAATCTCGCAATTGAAAGGATTCGTGAAAAGTCTTCCGAACTATCTCTCCGAACTCGTAACATGTTTGTGTATCAACCAAAAACAAAACATCAACATATTGTAGGATTCAGTATCAACGCATACGAACCTGCTCATGCATCTAACGACGATCACGAATTCGCCGTCTTTTCTACAATTGCTCAGGACAGAGGACGCGATGTTGAACAAATCCGATCTCGGTCCAATTGTAGATACAATCGAGTATGTATCTGTGTGACCATAATAGTAGACACTGATCAAACCCTCATTTAGATATTCGATTGTCCAGCAAGAACCTTGGCAGAAACCAGTTCGGCTTCTCTGTCTATGGGCCCAGATATATGGTGGGCTAAATGACGATGACTATCAGGCATGCTGCAGGAAACTTGTGAATAGCTATGGAGCTGCTCTCATGCTGCCGTTGATTTCTCGATTAGCTCGTTCCGGTCTGTTTTATCGGAAAGACGAACAGCCAACGAAATTAAACTGGAAAAGTGTCAAACGAGACATGTACTTGATCGCCGATCCTAACAAACCAGCTGATTCTGAATCACCAGACGATTATCATTTCGTGCATGGATACTGTACGTATGCACCGATGTCTGTTCGTATGATCGAGAAACGAATCAAGGAGAAGTCTTGGGCATCGGTCAATAATATCGTCAACAAGGACGAAGTCTGCTTCAATAAGAAACTTCAGATGGAGCGTCCAGGCGCCACTTTGATCGTGTTCATCGGAGGCATCACGAGAAGTGAGCTGGCTGCCATTCGGTTTCTGAACAGCCGTCGCCTTGAATCACCCTATCTCATATGTGGCGGCCTGGTGAATGGCAACACGCTTCTACAATCTATGAAAATACTCTCTCCTGTTCAACAATAAAGAAAGCGAAATATCGACCCCATCACCCCATTTGATACAAATCGCGTTAGCAAACTGTCTGACTGTTTCAGCAGTATTAACGTTACCCAGTGAGAAAAGTCGCGCACTTTTTTAAAGGAATCTGCCTATTTTGGACAGTGCGTGTGCGTTACGGGTAACGCAGTGATCATGTCGCAACCCTCCCGGACGAGATTGCAGCGGGCTGCTGTTTAGGCGAACTACCTGCAGGATCTCCTCGTCATTTGTCGCCGTCCCGGCCGCATCTCATGCGAGCCATCGCCAATCTATTCCATCGGCGTCTTCGACCGCAGATATCTCTGCGATGGACCACGAACACGCCATCATCGGACGCCCGCCACGACCTCTACCACGAGATCGGGACGCTGACCGCCTCGTTCCACGACTGCCAGAAACAGCTCGCGTCCGTCCAGTATACAGCCCGCCTCAATCCGCACAGCGTTCGCGTTCGAGAGCGCGCTGATCGCACCCAGCAGGAGATGGAGCGCGTCCATGACCAATTCCAAATGCTACTGCAACGAGAAGCTCATAAGAGCGTGACCGGCGCCGAGATCGTCTTCAACGGCTACAGGCAGCTATTCCAGGCTCGAACATGGCACTATAACGTCCTCATGGATGCCCTGCTGCGTCATTCGCCGGGCCAGTGCGACGCCATGCTCCAGCGCCTGGACCAGGACGGGACCGAGCCCGACGTCGAGTTCTTCAATCTGTGGCTGCGGGCGGCGTTGAAGACTCGCGCCAACCTCGACGAAGTCAGGCGCGTCCTGGACGAAATGCAGCGTCGCGGCGTCGACGCCGATCGCTACACGCAGTCGACGATGCTGGAAATCCTGTCCCATAATCGTCAGCTGGAGCTCGTCAATGAGACCTTGGACAGCATGATCCGCGAGTCGCTGGCGCCGACGCCGGCGGCGCTGGCGCGCGTCCTGTGGCTGTACGGCGAGGTCGGCGATGTGGAGCGCGGCGATGCGATTCGTGATTCGTTGCTGTCGGCGCCGGGACAGACGTATTCGTTGCAGATCTGGACGGCGATTATGCGATACACTATACAGAGAGGGCAGCTGGATGTTGCAGAGAGGATCTGGGACGAAATGGATCAACAAGATACACGACCTGCTCCGGATGTATTCGATTCATATGTTGGCATATTGCTGGATAACAAGCAGCAGAGATTATCGTGGGCGGAAAGGCGTCGCCGGCTGAGAAAGTTGCTGGGTCGGGCTGCGAAAGGATTCGTTCGATTATCGCTGCGTCCGGTTCTGCCGATTCTGCCACAGATCATACAAGACTATATTCATGATCAGGACGTCCTGACCATGTTATTCGAGGCGGTGGCACAGTCGAATTTCACAGCAAAGGTTGGCGTCCAGGCGTCGTTCTGCGATTGGTTCCATAAGACTGGCGATCTCGAGACATTGAAGGTTGTGATGGAGACGATGGAGAAGGTCGGACTTAGTGCTCAATCGCTCGGTCATACAATCGTACGGAAATGTGTTGATACCAAGCCCAGTTTATGCCTGAAAGTAACCCGGTTCATGGCTGGACGAGGTATCCCTGTTTATCGCGAATCATTGGCCAGTATCGCGTTCGCCGGTGCCATCCGCGGCGATCTCGAGATCTGTGACCAGGTCCGCCAATTGATCGAGGAACTCGGCATGACGCCAACCGAACCGTTGCTGAACGCTCATTTAAACACTGCGATCCAATCAAACTGCATGCAGCGTATCGACGAGCTGTTCGCAGAATCCCGTCAGCTCGGATTCACATTACAGCCAGAGAACGCTCAATACTTGTTGGTGGCGCTCTCAAACCGCGGTGACCTCGATGCCTGCACGTACCTCTTCGACATGTTGAAGTGCGACGGGACCCGCGTCCCGACCGCTGTCGAGTACGACAGCCTGATCGCGGTTATCGTCAAGAGCGGCGATCCGCTGCGCGCTTTGGGGTTGGTTCGCGAGATGTGTTCGCATGGGCTTTCGCCGTCTTACTCGCTCCTGCACGATGTCATTAATTCGTTCGTGCAGCGCGGCCTGTTGGATGATGCTTTACATCTTGTCGAGAGCCTGCCCCGGGGCAAGCTTACCGATTTCGCAACGACCTGCAGCAACTTGATCACGTTGCTGGCGCATCGCGGCGAACTCGAACGCTGCGAACGAGTCTGTGTCCTGCTGGAAGAGGCTGGCGGGTTCCCGAAAATCAGCGCCATGAATGCCCTCATCATTGCATTCGGCAACAACGGCATGGTGGACATGGCTGAGAAACTCTTTTCAATGGTCATGCAGAGGCAACCGTCAGCAAAGGCGTCGCAATCGTCGCACAATTCGTTTCTGGCCGTATTGGCGCGAAATGCACTGTTCGACCAATGCGGCAAGCTGATCGCCGAGATGGTATCTAAGGATATCCCGATCGAGCTGTTCGCTTTCCGGCAGCTGGTGTCGTCGTTCGCGTTCCGAGGGCGATTTGATGAGTGCGAATCTGCTTATGCTCATTTCAGCGGCGCGTATGATAGCAAGTTGGATAGTGTGTTCAGCTGGTTGGCAACCCCATATGCCCGAGCTAACGCCTTGGATCGCCTTCGTTCATTCGCCAAGAAAGTTGCAAGAAGTCAGGACCAGGAACGACTTTTTTTAACGCGCATCGATGAAGTTCAGAGACAAACGAAAGAGAAAGCAACCGCGTTAAAAAGCAGTCGATCTTCTCGTCTATAAATATATTTATAATGAATCTATGGTTTGAAACTGCTGTACAGTAAATGAAACTATGAGAATCTTTTATCTGTTTTGCGACTCCTACCTTCCATGTCTGCTCTTCAACATGACTCAACCAACACGCGTTTCCAGTACGGCAACGAAGGCACGCGGCCCGAGTTTCGCTTCATTGTTCAACCGTAAACATGATCGCGGGAGGTGCTACTGATATCCATCAACGAGGGTCTCGTCGCCCTGATGGACCCCCATCCTTTGGTTCCAGGTCTTTCGAAAGCGACCCGGATAAAGTACACGCACGAACAAGGCGCCCATCTATGTCGATATTCCAGACCGGATCAACGGTTACTTTTGCAGCTATTGGTGCAGTATTGCTACTGATTCTAATTGGAGCCGTCATAATGATTTCCGATACCCGCGGGGATCAGTACCGAGTCGATGAGCGTACACCACTTGTTCCTGGACCAAAAGCTAAAAAAATCGTGGAGGAAGCACTGAAGAAGAAAATAAGCGACGAAAGCGCTGAAGAATACGCACAACGAGTTCGTGAAAGATACTTGAACAGAATCGCCAAATTACGGGAAGAAGAAATGAAGAAATTAGCAGAAGATGCAGCGAAGAACGAACAACTTGAGCCGGAAGCTGCTCAAGAACCGCCGACTGAACAAGTACATCAAGCACAACAAGCACAACCTCCTCAACCGCAGGCAGTACCTGCTGAGCCTGTACCCCAAGCTCAACCGCCCCATAATTCTTTGGAGGAAAGCTTAAGAGCCATTCATGAACAGCTTGCTAGACTTCAAGCAGGGTTCCTACAGAAACAGGTTGAGCAACAAACGTCACCATCACCTCCTCCAAGCTTATCAGCACAGGAGGTACAACGACAGTCTGAACTCCAAGAGCTTGCCAGGAAAATGAATGAGCTGAGAGCACAAAGTGCTGCTCTCGAGGCTATGATCGAAGAAGCCAAAAACAAGCAATAATTGCAAACCGGATATCGTGAGAATAAATTGATATATATCGAAGCATGTCGCTGTATAATCATCAGTTAGCAGTCAGATAAAGTGAGGATATCGTTCATTGAAGATCCAGCTTTTGACAGTACTGTCTTGCGAACAACTGCAAACAGAGACGTTAACAACTGGCTGAGACAGACACTCGCGGTCTCTACCTAAGTAGAAGCGACTGCGCCTTACACCATCTGGCACTAAAAACTGCACCTTTATGTCCAGGCAACCTTTGAACTAGTTCTCCGCTCTCAACATCCCAGATATATACTTTTCCGTCATCTGAACCACCAAACACCAAGGCCTGTGAAAACTTGTCAATTCCATTAATATTATTTCCCATTGGAGCAGTTTACATGGTTGGGACCGAAGGCTGCCCTAACAAAATTTTTACTGGTATTTTGATGGCCTTTTAGCCTTTGGAATGGTCTACCAACACGAACATCCCATAAACGGTTGCTATTATCTTTTGAGCAACTCAATAATTGAGTGCCAGACGCGTTCATCTGAACAGAGGTGACTTCGCCCAACAGCAAGCTGTATGTTTTTACGCAGACTCCACTAACAACATCCCAAAACTTAATCGTATTGTCCTATCAATATACTCTGAATGAACTATCTGTCTAATATCCACAGCGAGATACTTTGGAGCCGGTTACAACCAAATTGCCCCGTGGATTGAACACGACTGAAGCAACGGATGACTGGTGATCACGAAAGGTAACGACGTTAACTCCTTTCTCAATATCATATAATCGAGCAAGTTTGTCGTAGCCACCCGTCACTACGTGCGTCTAAACAAGGTTAAAACAGTAAACAGAAGTAAATCACATACGGTACCTGAGCTGGATGAAACTTGACTGAATAGACATCACCCCCGTGACCTCTCAAAGTAGTTAGGCAACCGATACTAGAAGGTTCATCAGAAGTAACGGCAGTGTCAGAGAGGTCGGTGCTCCATACCTGATCATCAATGTTAACTCTAAGAATCTGCCGGTTTTATGAACTCAAACCCTGACGCTGGAGTCGCCTGAGCACGACGCAACCATACTGCCAGAAGTATTGCTTGCAACATCCCATACTCGAGAGGTATGCCCAGTCCAAGTCCTGAGAAAGTATTTAATGACAGAACGAACAGAACGTAAAATGCAGACACAAGATACCTAAGGCATTGCCCAGAGCCAGTATCCCAAAGCCTAACTGTATTATCGCTCGAACCCGAAACAATTTGTAACCCCTCTTCGCCCACAAATTCAACTCCTTTGACATTGTTTGTATGGCCAGAGAAAGTTCTCAGCACAACCTGGTGATAATATCAATGATTGCTGTCACATAAACGAAAGACTAACGTTGGGCAGGATAAAATTGCAATGATCAGAAAGCAAACTGATAACAGGGGTTTTGAGTTTCGGATGATACCGAGAAAACTCAATTTGGTACGCAACAGCTTGCTGAATAACTGTTAAGTAAATGGGAGTTGCCTCAACCAGAGGAAAACCTGAAGCAGTTCTACAAGACGTCCTGATGGAACATCATCGCAACCTGTAATCAATGTAAGAACTTAACGCTGAAGTAACGCAAGTAATACAATCTACTTCGGATACTGTCAATATCATTCTGCAAAATTGCTTCAAATTGGCTGGCCAATTTCTCTCTGGAACACGATGAAGATATCTCAGGTATCCATATGTTTCAAACTGACCTTGATGCTGCTACTCCTAGCCAATCTTTGAAAGAAGCAGCTTCTTGGACAGAGCGGCACGTCAAAAGATAGCATAAGTCCTGGAACTCAGTAGGATCTGCCGTGGCTTCAAACGGTTTTAGATACTTATTTAGAAATGCAAACGCCTAAAAACAACGTACTTGATATTTAGCAATAAGAATAAACTGAAATCAACCTTTTGCGTTTCCTGCTTATCTATGAGTTCAAGGTAGCTTTGCTTATATGTAGCATACAATAGACATTTATGCAGAGCTAAAGGGATTTTCGAACACAAGTTTTCGACCTCGGCCCCTAATGCTGATTTTCAACGATCAGTATTTTGTGCGGAAATTGAATACATTCTCCTGCAGTAATCGCGGCTTGAAGTTTTTTGATCCTGTTGCGACGCTGCAGTCCTTCCGAGATCTTTATATTCGCTTCGTCTTGAACAGTCAGCATCGATGAAAGGTAACCCTCGTCGCGAAGATACTGAATAATCAGTCGTGTTATATCCTGAATGATATTAATAGCCCAAGCTTCAGAAAACGGCATAGCTTACTCTTCTTATCCTGACATCCTCAGGATCGAACGTTTCATTTTTCGGATCGATTCGTTTGCGTCGCAAATCGACCTGCACGAGTCCAGCAGCCACCGCATCGAACCTAGAAGCTCAGCTCGAAAAGCAGCTCTTTAGAAAGTCGCCTCTAACGTACGATAGCTGCTTCTCAGAATGACTCATGAAGGCACTCCCGTCAAAGGGAACCAAACAAAGTGGAGGTGAACGAATGTTGGGGGCAGATCTTTCGCAGTTGCTTGGTAACAAAAACAGCGCTGGGACCTGGACTGATTTCATCCCATCTCCGTCGTCCGATCTCAGTGTATCAATTTGCCTTCCTGTGATGAATGTCATTGAGCGCAACCTCTATGGAGGTGCCATGAGCGTCTCGGTGCCTTCGCTATGTGCCGATATTGGCCAGTTCCGTCAGGTACCTGACAACCAGGAGGTATTTGCTGATGCAAATAGTGACCAGAGCGTGATAGTCGAGATCAATGAAGTCCTCCCGACTGCTGACGCTCAGTGTGCCAGGTTTGTTTTTTAGCGGTCGGTTACGAATTTGTTGTCAATCGATGACAGGGAGCATTTCGAAGAGCTTGCTGAATGTAACAGTGCATCGGAATCGACAATCTTAGAGCAAGGTGAGATGCATACATGTCAAGGCGAGATTGCATATTTCGTAAACGGCAGACAAAGAATCACCAAATTCAGGGATACCGAATCGCAAGCGAATCTAGTCGATATCTGGCTGTTCGTTATACGGCTTCGTGAGCATGAAGCCGATGTTGTTTTGACGCTGAATTCACCTTTGACAATCGCACCACACAGCTCAAGCAGTCATTGTCTGCCAACTGATTCGGCTCGGAATCGTGAACTTGCCAGCCACATAATCTCCTCGTTTAAGATTAACAATCTCAGGCTACTTTTCAGCTAACCTCTGTCTTGACTAAATTATTGGATTTTACTACATGCACGTTACTTATTGATCTCTCCATATGCTTTCTGGTGACAATTTGTGCATCTATTGAATATAAATACATGCTTTTACACTGTTATATATACCTAAACCTTTGTTAAGAAACGCCCCAAAATATAAAACAGTGCAGTGATTGCGGAGTGCGATTGGCTCTTAAATTTCATCAGCTGTTTTCTTCAGCAGGGCACTCTCTTTGCAGAGCGTCTATATCTGTACTGCTTTTGCAGATAGGTACAGGACGCTGCAATGGATAGCGACCGCGATGTCCGGTCAAGCGACGCCGAGGACGTTCGTCATATCGATTTGCACATCCGGCAATGTCTGATTGGACTTAGGGCGCCAGCGATGAATCGTTTTCGGACGCTAGCTCCGATGTCAAGATGCCAGCGACAAGGCACAGGCCTATAGCGACCAAACGTCCCGCTACGACAGCGTCGAAACGACCCCGAGTGACCGCTTCGAAGATGCCTGTCGCTTCAAAGCGACCGGCAGCCTCCAAGCGGCCAGCAATGGCGTCGAAAAGGCCTGCTAGTAAGAAAATGCCAAGTAAAAGGCCTGTAGCACATGATTCAAGTGATGACGAGGAAGAAGATAAGGTTCGATACGAACTGTTTTCCTTACGCTCGCATTTACCAGTTGCAGGATTTCTCCGAGGAAGAAGACGAAGAAGAAGAAGAGGAGGAGGAAGAAGAGGACGAAGAATCGGAGGACAGTGGACCTCCCGCTAAGCGAAAGAAAGGAGGAAGCTCAAGGTGCATTTGTATGTTGTACAGCCGAGCTATTCGTTGACTGATGCCAGGTCGAAATTCATTGACGATGCGGCCGATGTTGACCTCGATGCCGATGAGGATGATGACGAGGAGGAAGCCGGTGTCAAGCAACTGGAGAGTGAATTGGCGCAGCGAAGGGTAGAAGAGGTTCGGCAAATTTTCTTCATTTCGAAGCCCTTTTTGCTCATTCTCATCTTGTTGATTGATTACAGAGAGAACGAGAAGCGGCGAAACGACGAAGCGCTTTGCAACTCGACCCAGATGCCGAGGCCGAAGAAATGCGGCGTCTAGCTAAAGATGTAAGATAACCTTGGATTTTTCCTTTGGTTTTCTGATTTATTTGTAGGTTGCTCATCGATATGGAGCGAATGAATACGACGAGGATGATGATGATGATGAAGATTTGGATGAAGAAGATGATGGGGATGACTATCAGGTTGGTGATTTCGAATTCTTCGTTCCTTTTTTCTTACTGAAGAACTAGCAACAACGGCCTGCTGCCCCAGTTCATCGTCGTCGCGCTAGTGCAAATCAGGTTGTTAATCCTCTCCCCTCAATTCGGGACCCGAAACTTTGGCTGCTTCGCTGTAAACCGGGAACTGAACAGAACGTTGTCTGCGATCTCATGAATAGGTCCTGCGTGTTCTCGAAATTTTCACCGATGTTTATTGTCGCTTCTGACTAGGTCATACATTCGAGCATCCACCCAAGATGCATTGTTCATTAAGACCGCCTTCACCACGAATGTCGGTTCTGGTTATCTCTATATTGAAGCAGAAAAAGAGGTTCACGTTCAGAAAGCGATTGCCAATGTGCGCTTCGTGAATCAGAAAAAGATCACGTTGGTGCCGATCAAAGAGATGGTTCAGGCTATTACCATTCAGAAGAAGAAGGTCGTGTTAGCTCTGATTATGTGTCGCCGTCGCGCCAACTTCGCTGTCAGGTTTCTGTGAAGCGAGGTGATTGGGTTCGGCTAAAGCGCGGTATCTACAAAGGCGACCTGGCTCAAGTCGTTATGACCGCCGATCAGGGCACACAGATTACGGTGAAGATCATACCACGAATCGATTATACCAAATTGGGCAACGAAGACAAGCCAGGTTGGTTTATCCGTCTCATTCCTCGTCTGTAACGTTTATTCCTATCTAGCTCATTTCACACCGAAGACCCGGCCGGCTGCTCGACTTCTGAATCCGGCTGAATTACGCGAGATGGGTGAATATCTCGAACGAAGGCAGGAACCTATCACCGGCGCCAACTGCATTTTATTCAATAACAATTTCTACAAGAACGGCTTTTTGTACAAAACTATGCGGGTTGTTTGCGTTTTTAGCATCATTGTCAACCTCACTGTTTTTGCAGATCAGTAATGTTGTTGTTGATGGTGTTGGAGCGACTCTTTCAGAAGTGGAAAAATTCCAACAGCGCATCGCCGATAGTGATGACGAGGCAGACGACCAAGAGCAGGATTTGGATCTCTTGGAAGCCTGCAGGGTAGTTCTGTTTGTCGCTTGTTACAGATTTGATTGATTGTTTGTCATGCCCAGACGGTGTCGGCTGCAGCTCAGGAATACGGGCCTCGATTTGCCAAAGGCAACAGCGTCAAGGTGATCCTGGGCGATTTGAAACATTTAACTGGTGTCGTCCTCAGTATTGTCGATGACAAAGTGACAATGATGCCGGCCCATGAGGTAGATTGGCTCCTCCTTGGTACCGTTCTTCTTTAAAGCGTATGTCTGTTAGGATTTACATGAGCCGATTACCTTCCCTCAGTCGGATCTCAGAAAGTATTTTAAACTTGGTGATCACGTCAAGGTAATATCTCTGTGCGAACATTTCTCTTTGTTTACAGCTGTGAAGGTGATTCGTGGCGAGTACAAAGACGAAACTGGTCTCATTGTCCGTGTTGAAGACGATGAAGACGTTATTGTACGCAAAACGTTCAGTCAATCGCTGAAACTGTTTCTCATTCTCTAAACCAGGTCGTATTTTCCGATATCAGCGCTCGGGAGATGCGAGTTTTTGCAGTTGATGTGATCGAATCATCCGAAGTAACGTTCAGTTTAGGTTTAGTGACTGCAGACATTGACAGGCATGTCAGGTTTCTTCTGGAAGAGACACATTAGGGAACTACGAATTGCACGACCTGGTTAGCGTTCGTGACTCGGTCGGAGTCATCATCAAGATTGATATCGGTTCTGTTCAAGTTCTTGATACGAAGGTGTGTAGGCGATTGTTCTGGGTTTTCCCTGTTTGATTATGTATTAGGGTGTGATAATGACCGTTCGCCTGCAAGACATCGGCAGACGGCGAAACAATCGTGCTTCCGTTGCTTTGGATGCGAACAGCAGACAGATTGCTGCTGGAGATGCAGTCAAAGTCGTCCCCAATGCTGGATCGCATTATTCGGGTGTATCGGGAACTGTACTGCACGTATTCAGGTCGTTTGTGTTTGTCCGATCGCGAGAGGTGAGCGTTCCCTGATGTTCAACTGATGCTTACATTTAATCGCTTTAGGTGCCCGATAACGGCGGCATTTTCGTGGTTCGAGCTCGTTCCATCAGTTTGGTTGGCGAGCATCAGTTCTACGGTGACGGGCACGGACGCTCCAATACCACTTCGACACAAAAACCCGGTAGTGTATTTAAAAGTTGTGTTCAGCCTCATATAATGGAGTTCATGATCAGGTGCTACTGTATTACCGGCATTTACTCGTGGTCGCCGTCCTCAGTCACATCCGCTGTTAAGCGAAACAGTTGTGATCAAGAGCGGTCCGCATAAAGGGTTGCTTGGTATTGTCAAAGACGCCAGCGATTCTTGCGTTCGTGTGGAATTACATTCAGTCTCGAAAACCGTCAATGTCCCCATCGGCAACGTGGCGGTCCGAACCAGCACTGCTTATGGTGCCAGGTATTTCGTACTATGCTTTCGTGTTTCGCTTGACACTGATATGCTCTAAGTCAACCTATGTCGTACTCTGGTGCACAAACGCCGTTGGTCGGTGGAGCTACGCCTGCATGGAATTCCGGTGCGCGAACGCCTATGCATGCTGGTGCGATGACGCCGATGCATTCGTCGCACACTCCATCAAACGATTCCGCATGGAATGCTAATGCGCCTATGACGCCGATCCACACTGCCACGCCATCCGTCGTAACTCCATCAGCAGGCGGATGGGACGACAGCAATTCCGGTTGGGGTGATTCCAACTGGGGCCAGACCGCCCAGACGCCGCGAACACCATCAGCTGTCCCGGTCACTCCATATGACGGCAGTAACTGGGGCGCACCAGGTAATAATAGACCTTCTCCATTCGATCGTAGGACTTAATATTTGAAGCGACACCTGCCGATCCGACCACCCCGCATACTCCAGCGACTCCATACACAACCAATGCGATGGTGTATACGCCTGAGCCACATACACCATATACACCGTTGTCGGCTTCATATGCGACGCCAACGACTCCTAATCCATCGACACCAACTCCATACACACCGAAGTCACCAGCGCCAATGTCAGCTGGTGGCGTTTCCGTTGCCATACCGAAGGATTGGGTTGAACCCGGCTTGGAGGTCATCATGTCGAACGGCATAACCGCTGTCGTTCAAGCAGTCAGCAATGGCATGGCGACGCTGTCTTCGAAAACCCAGACGTTCGATAATGTTCCAGTACAAGATTTACTGCCGTCGACTCCGGCTAAGAACGATCGGTTAAAGATCATTGCCGGAGAAATCAAAGGACAGACTGGTACTTTGTTGGGTGTTGATGGGACAGATGGTATTGTTAAGACAGTTTCGCTTGATATCAACATCATTGAGATGTCGAGTTTATGCCGGCTGCCTTAATTGCTCATTGATTATTCTTAATTAATTAAAGACCTTCATTAAATCCATTATATTTCAGCGATCGGACTATTGCCCTAAATTGGAATGTGGTAATTGTTGCAGAAAACACTAATTCAGAAGTAAATGGGGTCAACCGACACTCGCATGGAAAATGTAACATTTGGATCTGGATGTGTCCCATTTGATATGGTTCTGAAAGTGAAAGCAATTGAAGGTCTCAGCATTACCAGCAGGTTGAAAGCAGCTGGAGGAATGAATGATGAGACATAGCTTTCAAAGCAGACTCCGTTAGATATCTGCCAGGTCATTGCATCATCACCGCAGGGCAAATCAGTATTGGCCCAATTAAAGCCCAAGTTTGAGTGGTACCGTACAATAGAATGGCGATAGACATGCTCTGCGTTCCTGTGTTCTGCGACGTGCCTCAGCCAATTGGGCAGCATGATCTGCAGTCAACTGTGAACTGCTCCATAGCAAGAATTGCTCTTCGATCGCAGATATCGAGCACTCATCACCGATACAATTTAAGGCAGCCGAGTCAAACACCCGAATATTTCGATCCATTTGCGACGCGGAATTCACAATCCGACGAAGCGCCCTCCAAGCGTCAGGTTTCGAACTATCAATGATAACAACATCAGCGACCGACAGCTTAGTAACTCTTCTCGCCCCAAGCTTGGCAACCCTACAGCCGATAAGGTCAGTGCCAAGCGGAACAGAGAGAGAGCAATTGCTAACAGAATGACAGCTTGATGTCGACTTGACGCATCTAATTGGGAATGTAACATGATTGACGAGTCTAAATACGAATCAGTATACCAATAAAGGAATATGGATGGGGTCGCCCCAGGGTCCCAAATTCATAATGTGGCAGCCTCTAATGAACTTAATAGACAGCTCAATACCTTTGAAGAATGTCAGACTCGTTATGGGCTCGATAACCGGGATAGCAGCACCCTCTGGGGACTGGATGGAATCGCGACGTTCATTCTCCGGCGAGAATGCCCGAGCCGGCAGCACCAGCTTTTTGAAGAACTCGTCCTGCCCGCCGGCACATCTTCTATATCGACCACCAACAAGTTTCTCCAAATTCTATTACGAGATTTAGAGAAAATGGAAATCGACATGATTGCTTGACCTCTTGATGCTGACGATCGCTTGCATTCGGGTCAAAATCAAATGGTAGAGCAGACATGCTGACATCTTTAGGAATCACCTGACGAACGAACTCTCTAACTACGGCATGCAATTAATAATGAAATACGGATTCTTTTCCTCGATATTCGGCCATACCCTCTGTAAGGCTGGAGCATATTGAGTTAGAAGAGGAGCAGGCAACGATAGTTTACCTGGAATGCATCGAGTACAAGATTCGGTATATATTCGGTTCTGATTCAATGACTGGCCGATGGCAGAGCCGCTCTTGGGCGAACCACATCGTCGTCGTTTTGATCAAAAGCGGGCCGATGTTCACACCGGTGTCAAACTACCAACAAAATTTAGCCGAGGACACGGCAGCCGGCTTGCAAATTTTCAGATACCCTTCGGTCGGTTATTTCTTTGAATCGTTTCGGGCAACAAATACAAAATCGCAGCTCATCATCCAATGTACAGTATTTTTCGAAGAAAGGAAGTGCAAGAAAGATCTGAACATCTGTACTGTACAGCAATGTCAAGAGGATAACTCGGCAAGCAGGCGAATAACGCCACCTTGGAAAATCCAGATGAACTTGACAGCCGAATTTCGAACAAATGGCTTCGATAATCGGCTCAGCACCAAGCGGCTGTAAGCTAATGACGACTTTCTGCTGTGAAGGCGCTTTTTCGATCAGATCAATGACGGCCTTGGCAGCCCCTTGCTTGGACGGAAACTCTGGACAGCGCTGAGAGCAGAATGTCGCATCCAGCTAGCAAGCCAGATCAATGACAATCAGCACCTTAGTAATATAAGCCTAACCACGAGATGATCCAGGCGCGAGGTCGACAGGTAAGGCATCATAACTTCCAGCATGGCCTGGTTATCGAATCGAAAGTCGCCGGTATGAATAATACGCCCGATCTGTGTGCATTCGAACAAGATCATGGCCGAGCCCGAGCAATGTCGTGCATCAAACATAGTAAAGCATAGATCGAAATGCGATGCACGATGCACCATGGTCTCACAATAATTGCAGCCGACCACAACCTCTTTTAAAGACGGGAATCTGGCAAGCAGCAGTAATCGTGTATGGTGACTGCAATAGATGGATCGAAAGCGGAAATTAGCGCTCAGACCCTGCATATGATCTGGAGAACTTCAACAAAGGTGACTGAGAACCATATTTTTCAACAACCTGCATGAAAATGGGTCAGGAAAAAGACGGCTTTGTCAGCGAAATGATCAGGTATAGATGTCCAGGTATCAACAAATATTCCATGGCTGTTTAGAAGCTGGCATGAGCGAAGGGAAAACTTTGCCATAGATAATAGCTAGCTGATAGCGGATTGGACGGACGCGAAAGCACAGATGACCGAAATGCGCCAACAGTCCATGACTAACGTAGTCAGAATCGTGCAAATGCAGATGTGAGCGAGTTCGGAACTGAATTTACCAAAATTCAATAATCGATATGTACAATATTTGTGTTTGGATGGCTTGATTTAGGATTCAACAATCTGTGTTTATTAATGCTGGCGATATAAGGTTGCAAAAAATAGAACCGGAATGGCACGGCAATCTTTAAGGCTGCCCATAGGGTGTAAGCGCAGACGATCCGACTCTGATCCTTCAAATTTCCAAAAAACAAATGACGCTGATAGACCAAAATGTTCCATGCTGCGACGCTCTAATTCGCTTAAAAAAAAGGCTAAATCCGATTCCAGACATCAGCAGACAAGGCAGAACTGCATACCTGACGGAATTAAGTGTGTGAAACTTGCATGCCTTGCAACGAAGAACGGTTCAAGGCGGCAATGACTCGCCAACAATTTGGTTGCCGCCTGTCCGGTTGATCAAGTATGGTCAATCTTTGTGCGAAAATGCGGGAGCTTTTGAACGTGTTCGCTTTGGCATCCTGTCACTATGAGCGATGATCTTCAGGCGAAGCAGCACGAGCAATGCGAGCAATGGAAAGCGCAAGCTCTAAAAAGCCCCTTTGTTCGTTTCATGGTTTCGGCGATGGAAGGGGCCGGCTGCCGCGTCGACGAGCGGTATTTCCGCTGTGTGCCCTGCAAGGAGACCGGCATCGGTGGCGGCCTGCATTACGATAAGAATGGCAATACATCAGTGGTGCTTTGCGAGAATCGCTTAGAAACCCAAGAGCAGGCAACCACAGCGACCGTTCATGAGCTCATTCACGCTTTCGATAATTGCCGATCTCATCAAGACCCGGAAAATCTTCTTCACCATGCTTGTACTGAGGTTTGCATGCAGATCCTCCCCATAATTTATGATTGATTTGTAGCTATAGATTCGGGCCGCTAGTCTTTCAGGTGATTGTCACTGGAAGTTGGAATTCCTTCGTGGAAATTTCGGAATTGTCAAGTGAGTATTGATAGACAGTATGACGGATGCAATCTGATTCTGATTCAAGACAGCATCAAGCTTGTGTAAGAAGACGTGCCATCCTATCGGTGAAAATGAATCCCGCTTGTGGATCAGAAGAGGAAGCCGCGCAAGCTGTCGATCAGGTTTGGAACGTCTGCTTTGCTGATACCGAGCCTTTCGAACGAATACCATAAGATGTTATTCAAGTCATTGTTAAACCATATCATGCTTAGAATCAAAAGAATATATCATTAAATTTGATTAGGCTAAGAAATTGCATTGATTCGTTTGAATAGCGACCTATCAAGCTTCGATATTGGAGATATTGCAAATAGATTCATGTGATTGCTTAACAAGCAACAATGAAATAAGCTCGAGCCAGACTATAAGAAACCTAAACCCGCTCTAGGTCATTAGCATAGCGAGTAGCAAGCCGCCTCGCTATCAGCCACAGAACGGCGATTCAACCGGACCTTATCACTCTTCGAAAAAACCCATGAAGCTGACAGCCGAACCCGCGATCGGCAAGGCACAATCACGAATGACCATTCGCCTGGCTGGAGGGATGAGAATAACCCAAGCGAGTCTTTTTCTTTCATACAAGAGTGGTGGCGCGGCCACATCTAAGGAGGTCGCGCCTCCTTTATCCCACCCGTAGTACGCCGTCGTAATCAACGACCCGCCGCCCGCCGCGTCCAATTCCATCATTGCTGTCTCTCGTCGTCGTCAACCATCCGATTGCCGCCCCAGAATCCACCGGGAACCATTCTGGCTCATTGGGCGCCGGCCATTCCTGCCGACCGGGGTCCGGATGACGAGGGCCCCGGGCCGGTCGCGGGCCCATTCGAAGAGGTCACGTTCGAGCAGCTACATAGTGCCTCCGGGTCGAAGGAACTCAACAACGCCGGAATGTGTCGTTTGAAGCGGCGTTATTACGACCCGCTATCGCTAATCACGGCTTCGGTACCGGCAAATGTCTTCACCTACCAGGAAGAGAAAGCCGATGATGCGACAGGCTTATCCTGGTTTAAGAATGTTTATGATGCAGAAGGCCTGGTTCGCTGTGCCGATTCATTACTCAATGATCGGCTGTCACAGCTGGTCGCCGCTGACAACATCCAGGACCCATCAACGCTGCTGGAAGCCTATCGGGCTGAATCGCAAGCTGAGAAGGCGCCAGGCATCTCGGTTTCGCCTCCACCAGAATTCACCGGCCACGAGATGCCAACCTCGGATGTCGTTTTCGATGAGCCACCGAGTGTCATTACGAGCCGGCCGCAGAACGTTCTCCCTAAAAATCTCTTCTTTTTTACGGAACGCTCGGCGAACGCGAAACGAAGGCGAATCGAAGCGGATAAGGCGTCATCCGATACCGAACCTGAAGAAGGCTCGGTATCATTAGCTCAATGTGTGAACGCTTTTGGCCAGTCGATCTGGGTCCCTGTCGATCCATCGCAATGCCGATTCTTCGCCGCTGAAGATGGTTTCGATGAGGTCCCGCTCCATTATAATATCGAGATGGAGATCCAGGAGGAGATCATTTACGAGCCAGAAGATGACGACCCGGCGCAGGCATCGTCCCGGGCTGAACGGCGTCGCTCTCAGCTTTGGAAGAACATCGTCAAGAATGAGATGCCACGTGAGCACCGTAAATATCAGACGCGGGTGATGGCATCATCGAATCATTTCAAACGAGTTTCTTTCATTGCTGTTAAAGAGGTATCGACTTCCAGTGCGGATTTTGTCTTTTTCTGAAAAAAAAACTCAGGTTCGGAGACTGGCGCTGAAGTGCCATCGACTAAGTCGCGATTATGCGACTCGGGCTCGGCGATGTGTTCGTGATATGCAGGCGTACTGGAGGAGAATGGAGAAGGAACTCATCGAGCGTCGTAAGATCCATGAGAAAGAGGAAATGGATCGTCTCAAGGTCTGTTGTCGTGGTAGAAGTCAGATACCCGATTTTGATCTTCGTTAGGCTGCAGAGGAGGCTCGCGAGAGCGCCCAGCAACAACGCAAACTGGAATTTCTTCTCACCCAAACCGAACTGTTCTCCCACTTCATCGGCAAGAAGATGGGCATTCTTCCAGGCGATAATGCCCCTCAGGCCGAGAAGCCCTCCGAACCCGAAACTCAGCCACCGCCAGCCCAGGAGCCCACTGCCGTGGTGGATGAAGAAATGCAGAAGGAAGCGGAAGCTGCGACCAAGCTTTACATCCAGCAGAACAGAGAGAGGTCGATGCAATTCGATGCCGTTGTCAACAATGGCGTCGTTGGCATCCACAACAAAGACTTCCTGGATGATGAAGGTAAACCTTCATTCTGGGGCTGTTGCAGGGTCTGATCTTTATTCACAGTTGATCTGCTCCATCCGTCAACGATGCCAACAAATGCCCATATGTGGGGTGAACCTCCAATGTTCAAAGGACGTCTCAAAGAATACCAAATTAAAGGTCTGAATTGGCTCATCAACTTGTACGAACAAGGTATCAACGGGATCCTCGCGGATGAGATGGGTAATTACTTTTCTGTATTTTTTTAAGGGGTTTCGCTTAACAGCACCTAGGTCTTGGGAAGACCATCCAAACAATCTGTTTGCTTGGCCATTTAGCTGAAGTTAAGAACATCTGGGGCCCTTTCTTGGTCGTTTGTCCGAATTCTACCTTACATCAGTGGAAGCAGGTACGTGCTGCTGTTCTTTTTGTAAGAACGATCGCAAATCGCCGTTTCTAGGAACTGAACAAATTTTGTCCTCTGCTGAACGTGATTCCATATTGGGGATCTTTGAAAGATCGGACCACGATTCGAAAGTTTTGGAAACCAAAATCACTTTCTCAGAAAAATTCGCCTTTCCATGTCTGCATCACATCATATGCGGTTTTTGTAAACGATGAGAAGCACTTCCAACGAATAAAATGGCAGTATATGGTATGGATAAGGCGAATCTTTTCTGATTATGGTTTCATTTTCTTTTCAGGTTCTCGATGAGGCTCAGGCAATCAAGAACTCTGGATCGCAACGTTGGGCGAAACTTCTTAATTTAAAATGCAGGAATAGGTTGCTACTTACGGGCACACCGATTCAGAGTCAGTTTGCTATAGACAAGTTTGAATGATTCTAAATTGTGTGCTCAGATTCGATGGCTGAGCTTTGGGCCCTTCTGCATTTCATCATGCCGACGCTGTTCGACTCCCATGAAGAATTCAATCAGTGGTATTTATTTTCTTTTAATATCGCTGAATGCACGCCCTAAAACTACTGTAGGTTTTCGAGAGATGTCGAAAGTGCTGCTGCTGGAGACCAGCAGAGCATTGACGCACATAAAATCAAGAGATTGCATATGATTCTGCAGCCGTTCATGCTAAGAAGAGTGAAGGTAAGATAGAGAGCGTCTTCTCGGTTTTTGGTGTTCGTGACATCATCGTTCCAGCACGATGTGGAACATGAGATGTCGGCCAAGATCGAAATTCAGTTGAGCTGCGACCTGTCTAGGCGACAACGCACATTGTATCGGGCTCTTCAAAATAAGATCTCGTTCGCTGAGTTATCTGATACAAGTTTGACCAGCAAGGAGAACCTCATGAACCTTGTCATGCAGGCAATCGCGATTTCCATGATGCTCTGAGATTCTCTAATTGTTCTCGTTTGTAGTTCAGGAAGGTCTGCAACCATCCTGAGGTGTTCGAACGCAGTTGGGCATTCTCGCCTTTCCAGTTCACTTTCGATTCGTATCTCAACAGCGGATCGACGGCTTTTGGCGGCGGTCGTGGTGTTGGTGCTGTGCCATCAGTTGATTCCGTCATACCGACGTCTCATAACCCGATCGTTCTCTCATACCCCAGGATAGCCTGGGATATTGTTCGTGTCCAATCATCCTTGCTTGTGTGCCTCAACTTAGATTGAATTGTAGATTGGCTCGTTACCGAATGCAGCTAATATTTGGACCACCGAGAATGTATCGAGGTCCAGTACGTTCGCGTTACATAGGCTGCTCGACCGCTCTGTCGCTGAAACGATTTTCGCCTTTTTCGCTCAGCTTTCTCCGATCCATGCATGGTATAACTTTATTGTGATTCGTGATATTCTATATTGAACTATCTCTCTTGGTAGGCTTGCTGTCATTGCCTGTCACTGTCTAGCAAGGAGATTTCGCGATTCCCGATTTTGGATGGACAGCGAATCACAGGTCCGATTCGCTGACGACTTTGCGATACCGCTTTTGCTAATGAGGTTACAGATTCCTGCTTGGTTCTCGGGTGGAAGGCTGTTGATCGCGGATTCGATGTTTTCGGTGAGTGGTCTATCTGTCTAGTGGTATTTCAACTGAAAAATGATACGTGTACAGAAATCTGGAACCCCTGAGAATTCTAGGCTACGCCTACTCGAAGATGAGGTCTGGAAATCTTTATACCACGAAGTCCATGCTTTGCCGTTACTTCGGGTACCTGACGAGAGTGTTGCTGCCTCTCCCCAGGAGCTGTCTATCTCCTCTATTCGATACTACAATAGGTTGCTGGATTCTCAAGCTGGTATGTCTTCTGTTCTCAATGTACAGTTTTCTAAGAGCTCGATAGGATGGGAGCGATCCGTTTTGTGCGGAATCGATTGTACGAAATGGTGTCGCGATCCAGTCTCACAGTTCCACAACGATTCATTATTGCTTCCAACTGGTGTATCGTTTCCTGCAAGATATTCAGATACGGTGGTTCCGTCTGCCTTTGCTCGCACAAATCGTCCTATTGTGGTTCCAGGCCTTTGCAAGGAACTTTTTGAAGTTGGCATCCGGAAACAAACAATAGATCTTCGTCTGACAGTTCTGTAGGTGGTCGGTTCTAACAGGAGTCAGATATTTGTACCACACTTTGGCAAGCTCATCGCTGATTCTGGCAAGCTGATGGTTCTTGATCGCTTACTGGCAAAGTTGAAAGGTCTGCAAGTTATCTTACCTGCTTTCAAACCCGTTTTAAGCATGTTACTCAGCCGAAGGACATCGTGTCTTAATATTCTCTCAAATGAAGAAAATGATCGACATTCTGGAGGATTACATGCATTACCGCAAATATACAATGTTCCGACTTGATGGCCAAACTGACCTTGCTGATCGCAGAGATATGGTCAATGAGTTCCAGTCGAATACTGGTACAATTTGTCGATACATGCCGATCAACACATGCTTACTGTTTTGGATCTAGATACATTTGCATTCCTTCTCTCCACTCGAGCTGGAGGATTGGGTATCACCTTAACTGCAGCAGACACGGTCATTTTCTTTGACAATGACTGGAATCCTACCATGGATGCGCAAGCTCAAGATCGTGTTCATAGGATAGGTCAGACGAAACAGGTTACTGTCTACAGGTAAGAGGGCCACTCTGCGATTCTTACCGAATGCTAAAAAGCTTTCAGAATGGTCTGCAAAGGAACCGTCGAGGAGAGAATATTGAAGCGGGCTCAAGATAAGTTCGAGATTCAAAAGACTGTATACTCTGGGCAATTCAAGTTACAGAAATCGAACGATGTCGATCTTTTCAAGAAAAGCGAACTCAAAGAATTCCTCAGGGATTCTTCTACGCCCGAATAGTTTATATATTTGTCTTGTAAATGTATTTATGAGATTATCATTATTTACAGCATGTGCACGTTTTACAGTTCATGTTTGTGTTGGCCATGTGCATGAGAAATTGCTCTTTGGGTTCCTTTCTTCATTCTCAATATCGGAAACTCCAGCGTGTGAGAACGAGGGAGAAGCCAAATATTGTGATTCTCGATCCACAACAGAAGACGGCTCGCTAATCACAGATTCATCTTTAAGTGGAGGAAAGGCTCTACTTGGTAATTCAAAACTGGAAATCTGGTAAACCGTTACAGGCTCGGTGATTCCTTTATAACGATGCACTCCAAGATTGATAAACATTGCGGGGAATGATGAGCTCAAAGCATTATAGATTGACGAATCGCAAATGATTTGCCCACCGTAGGCACTGTTTGCAATTCTTGATGCTCGATTTACAACGCCACCAAAATAATCCATTCGATTTGTCACCGGATTTTTCCGACAAATTGGAAACCCCAAATTAACTCCCATTTGAATCCTTATTCGAATTAGAACTAGTTTCTTGACATTAGGTGGTTCGAAGCTCTACCTTAGACCACAAAACACCAAACGTCCCGTCTTGTCGATTTCTTTGGCTGCCGATTGATGACACGATACAAGAGAATCAGGCCAGGCGCAAAACAGCAAAGCATTTTGCACAGCAATGCACCATGATATAGCTGCACTTGCGGAGGAAAAGGTTACCATGAAAGCGTCTCCTTCAGTCTTAACCTATATGTTTAACATTATTATTTACAGACTCCTCTTTTTCACAATAAATATTACTTCGTAACCCTTGTACACCTGCAACAGATCCCGCAAGATTTTATCATGGTAATATGATGCAATGTTCATCCCATCGGGCTCCTTTTCCCACAGTATGGATGAATCTTGAATATTAGTAAATACACATGTGACCTACTGAACTCTTAGTCAAGACAAGACAATGAAACTGAATCCGACTTCTCCTGTTGGAGCAATTCCAGTGGGACTGGGGACAAAAGTTGGCGATAATGCTGACACCGTCGAACTGGATGTAATTCTTGACGACAGAGTTGATCCCTCTGCCAATCTGGCTGCTTCTTTCAAATATTTAATCCACATATGCATTTGTTGTTCGGTATCTGCAGCAAGGTGGTGTATCTAAATTGGTATCAGAACGAGGCCAGCCATGTTAAATAGAAACATTACAGACGTGATTTGAATCGGTTAATTCAAACCGGAATGAAAACTCAGAGTTCGTAGAGAGTCCACCGAAATCTTCTTTCCGTATGGTCTTGTATCGATTCAAGGAGGCATGAGCCCCAGAGTCGCGATTGATCGATATCGATCCTTTGTAGGACATTTGAAAGTACCAGAGTTTAAATCCATCCAAAACGAAATATCTTGACCTCCAGCGCGGAAAATGAGGGCTCTTTTTCTTGAGCCACCCTTCCATACGTGTTTCAGGAGGGTCTAGCTGATGGCTGTAAGCAAAAGCAGCATTATTCAGAGCCTGATATTCGTTATTGGCAACCGGGATTTAACTGATGTTTTTACCTGCACCCAACGAGCCATTTGCTCTGGAGACGAAGCTGAGAGATAGAGGGGCTTTGCTCGATTCTTTGCTGCATAACTAAATGCAAAATTGGAGCGAGCATCTGGTGATAGATGGAATTCACACATATCGCAGACTTTTTCGGTAACAGTCTGCCCAGTGGCATCCTGAGCGAGAAGTTTACACCAGCATATCATGGAGCAAGATAAATACCGAAAATCGGGCATCTTGAGTTATACATTGGTTGCAGAAAACGTTATTGCAATATCCGCATTGCTTTCGGCTTCTGGTTAAAGAGAACGGTTTTAAACAATTGTTGCATTCTGGCATTAACTCTTGGTTGACTGCAGAATTTCTTTTGATTTCTTCTATCAGCATTGGGAGCAAGTCTGTGCGTAAACGCATGGACACTTGGCGAAGTGCCTGATCGAATATGTGTGATGAAACTCGCCTTCGTTCTTGCCCTAAAGTTAGAGCATCGATTATGTTTTCCCTGGTTTCATGCCATAATTGAACCTGAAATGGAGGCTCAATCGAGAATGGAACTACTGATTCAATCTGATTCTTACTTCAGATCCAGCGCCAGTAAAGATGTACTTTCTAGTTATTGATTTAGCCGATTCAAAAGCTTCCACACTTCTAGGAGGCAATTCCTGAAACGCTTTCACATCTAAACAAAAAGAAATCGATTCTTTTTGGTTTGTGAGACGAGAAAATCCTTTCAGTAAAGATCTCTATCAACGCTTCAAAATCTTGTTGAGAAACGCATATCAGTACCAAACCTTAGAGGCATCCGAAAGAAATTCATCAAGGGTATGGTCGTACTGAACTCTTGGAAACTGCTTCACAAGTCCTTCTTCGATCGCCATTGTGCCTTTAGTGGAGATATCGAAATACTGCAGATTTGGCGGTACAATTCGGTAAAAGAACGGTTTCCAAAACTAGTTGGCATCAATACACTATAAAATTCAGCATACAAGAAACTCATGGCTTACAATGCCAGCATTAGATCTATGAGAAAGCCATCCTTCAAGCAGAATTAACTGCTTATGGTCATTAATGTCGTCTGATACCGAATAGAGTGGACGCATTCTGGGAGCGCAATTTGATTTGTTATTGGGAGCATGCGCCGAGTAGTCATCACTTGAGTACGAATCCTGATGATGGGACGAATCTGAATCGATATGTAAAGTTCTCGATGGCGGTGGATAACTGAATGATTGAAACCCAAACTGAGAGGGAGTTTTAGTCAAGAATCGCCTTTTCTTTGAGGCTAAGGTTTTCAAATTTGGCAAATCGCTTGTTACGACTGCCAGATCAGTGCTTGTCAGATGTTTGAAGCAAACCGCCACCACTTTAACGCATTCCGCCCTTCTTACTAAACGAACCCTCAGATCGTTTTTATCTGCGATCTGTGTCGGTCAGACATTTGACAACTGGATTCTTGAAAACTTTGATCGACCTTAAATAGAACTTCGTCAGCGTGATCGCAGAGGATGATGGCACAAATGTTTTTGATGTCGATGTCACGACGAGGTTTTCGGTATCGATCAGGCAAGAAGTGCAACAAGCTTGTGTTAGTGACAACTAAGTGACGCTGCTGCCACATTCCTCTCGAGTTGACTTTATAAACACTATCGGAGAAGTACAGATTTTCTACCAACGTCGGACTCTCATCAAGGATCCCTTTAAAATGATTGAGCGATCCAGCTAGCACACAGGCCAGCATTAGTACGCTTCTCAGCATTGAAGAATTCCAGCAGCTGCTGATTGCCGGCGATGCGTAGGTAGTCGCCGTTGGCCGGCTGCAGTTCGTGCAGAGCCTGCCTGAAGTCGGTCGTCATCACGACATCCCCAGGATAATGAATCTGATGAAAGAGAGTCTGGTGACAGAAGCACGGTATCGTTTCACAAGTATCGTCCAGTCAGTCGAGATTCCAGATAACTGGGATGTCAGTCAGCCCCGCAGCACCAAGAGGCTACCTCATGACTCTGGAACACTGCTCTATAATTCATCTCTCGTGTCCTTTAAAGCTTCTAAGGGAGCGGGACCTCTTATGCATCTCCATTAAAGTCTTCGACATGCTTTGAGAAGCAGACCCTCCCGAATATGGATCTTTAGAAGCTGATCTTTATGCCCATAGATTTACAGCTGGCGGCTATCGACTTCACAATCGCCTCAAGCGACTTGTCTTGCACGCCAGGGTCCGTTTGCTTAATCTTACCGATTTCATAGAGCTGGCGCACCGAGACGGTCCCGGCAGAATCTTTACCTGGGAATTTCGCTCCTGTTTCAATACCAGCTGCTTGCTTCAGAAAATAGCTGGTCGGTGGCGATTTGATTTCCAGCGAGAAAGTCCGGTCTTCGAAAGCGGTGATCAAAACACGAAGCGGCACCGATTTCTTATAATCGACTGAAGCAGCGTTAAACGTCTAAGGCAACGGTTACTAGTGATAGCAACACACAAGCCGAATCGGAACCTTGCAGAACTCCATCATATTGAGACCGAGTGAACCAATAGCTTGACCAATAGCTGGAGATGGTGCCGCTTTACCGGCTGGCAATCTCATACGAACCAAAGCCTTCACAGCCGACATGACGATAACAAACTGCGCTACGAAGAAACCCTCAAAAAACTAAGTCACCAGAAGCACGCACCTGACAGTTCCTCAAAGTAAACGATGGCTCGAAATCGATCTATTAACTATAGCGAAGTTTGCTTTTCTGTTCCCTGTAAGGAAACTCTGGTGTTGAAACCAGTTAGGTTCAATGAGGCATTGTCACTTGGTGATAAAGTTTCAGGTTTCGCAAACTGTACAATGGAAATCTAATTTATGGACATAAAGAGCGGTACTGGATGAAAGCTTGCAAGTTATCCCGAGCTTCCGCCGCCTCTTCAAACAGATCTTCATCAGCAACTTTCCACCGCCTGTCATCAGCCACAATGGCACTCAGCACAGGCAGGAGATTGAGTCGGGCGATGGTCTTCTGATGAACTCCATCGTCAGCAAACATGTCCATCAGGCCGTTAACAGCCTCCAGAAAAACGCGAACAGAATCGTCTTGGACTCGGCTGAGGACGGCTTCCGCAACCAGATCGGCTCTGGCGGCATCTCCGGATCCGAATCTTACTAAAACCGCGACGAATTCTTGACGGACAGCTTCTGACGACGACCTGGTCGCTAACGACGTCATCATGTCCAGTTGGTCGTGTCGCAGGTGGCGTGGCGCCGATGCCAGAGAGAGCGACAGCAGTCGACCGGAAACCTCGAGCAGCGACAGCCGCGCCTTGGTTCGGTGAGATTCGCGTTCAATGACGTCGATCGCCAGATCGGAAACGTCGTGACCTGAAACGATCTCGCTCAATGCCAAATTGATCATCGCTTCAACGCAGCGTTCAATGGCGCCATAGATAAGATCTAGAACACGACCCCAATCGCCACTATCGAATCGTTCGTCGTCGACAACGGTCCTGATGCGATCGGCAAGCACCGGAACGAGCTGAAGGATACCGGACAGATCGACGACTTCTTTCAGCGACCAAGTCGGTTGGTCTTCGTCGACACAAATGAGATTAGCGACGGTCTCAGCAGCGATCTGAACTGCGACGGCCTGAGCCCGGAACGTTTGTAGCAGATCTTGCCAAGCTTGGTCAACAGCTTCAGGCGCCAATCTGCCGTCAATGGATTCCTGAAAAATAGTATCGTTGTTATGTGCAGTACGTTGCCTTTCAAGCTCAGCGTTGATCTCAGCCTGCATGCGCTGGGCGTCCTGAACGAGTTGCCTCTTTGCCGCAGACAAATTGATGCTGGCACAAGCCGCCAGATGCGGTGCGATTTCCGATAACAAAGCCGGCGCCGAGGTTAGGCGGGCTACCGTCGCAAACAGCGCCGCAGTATGCGCCACGACCAGAATCGACTCGTGGCCGAATAGCGAGCGTAATGTCAGCAGGGTTTCGCTGAGAAGGACCTGGGCCAGATCCGGGCGGTCATCGACAACGTTTCGATACATCTCCAGTACGGCAATTATGGCATCGGTCGGGCCTGATAAGAATGACGACAGCTTCCAGATGGCACCGTTGCCGATCGACGCCGATTCGACGTCTTGTTCCGTCAGACAGGCAATCAGCGCAAGGACCTGGGCGTTCCACGGAGTTGGCGGAGAATTCGCCCGACCCAATAGCAACATAACGATATCGTCGAAGGCGTAGCGTGCGACGGCGGCGAACGCAGCACCGTCCATAACGGCGAGATTCCGTAGCAGACCGGCCGCATGCGTCGCGACGTTACTGTCGGCGTCGACGATAAGCGGGAGGACGACCGGGACCAAGCCAGCCCGGATGAGTTCGGTGGCTGCTTGGCTGTCGCCGCAGACGATGTTAGAGAGCGCCGAGCAGCTTATGGCGCGATGCAGGGCGACGTGGCTGGATAAATTCTCGACAACGTTGCGATAACGGGCCGGTATTGATGATGGCACCGAACAAATCGGGAATGGGTTTGTAGAGCCCATGGGAATATCAGCGTCGGCCGATTTGGCACCGGGTTTCGTGCCCGCACGACGCCGGGCCTGGCGACGTTTCGCTGAACCCATGACGCCTAACTTCCTGATAGAAATATCTTTCGGATGTCGTCAAAGACGGACTGCGTGGCGGATTTTTTCATGGGAAATTTTTGGAAACACCAGAAAAAATTCGCATACAAAAATTCAAACCATTTTTCTTGTCCAGAGGGCAACTGTTTATCCCGACCGGAATACGAAAATCTGTTTGGTATAGCTGTGATCTTTAAGCTTAAATAGAAATCAGTTCAAAAATCTTGTGAGCCATTCTCTAGCCCAGTTCATGGTTGCTAAGTTCACATTGTTCACAACCGATCCTTGAGCAGCGTTCGCTCCTACAATCAAGGCAGTGCTGTGTGCTTTCGCTTTAATGACGCTGGCTGAGAACATGAATTTCGGCAGCTGTGCCATGCAAACGTTTCTGGTCCTGATGGCAACAACTCGTCTGATTCTGAGGTGATGCCTGCGACCTGAATGTAGGGCGTTCGTATTCGTCTTGTTCACAGGATGATTACAAGGTCTACCTCCCAATCAGTTGCATAGATGGAGGGATGGTAGGTCGCAGGCGACATCGTGTCTCGTGACCATGATGGTTCGAGCATGACGCCATTCAGTCACACAATCCATTAAGTCGCGTTCTCAGAGATCTCGGCGTCAATGCCATCGAATCCTGATAGCTCAGATGATGAAGCCGACCTCCAATTGCAATACAAGATAGTCGTCTTAGGTGACGGAGCCGTTGGCAAGACGTCGATTTGCCAGCGGTTCACCAATGATAATTTCGCCCAGACCTATAAGCAGACCGTCGGCTTAGATTTCTTCATCAAGCAAATCGTGATAGGTCATACATTGCATAGATCGTGTGGTTGCAAAGCGCTAACAACGTGATGCCTTCGTTCAGATTCGGTGACCGTGGCGTTGCAGATTTGGGATATTGGAGGTCAATCCATTGGCAGCGAAATGATCAAGAACTACGTGTTTGGAGCACAAGCGGTTCTATTCGTTTATGATATCACCAATCTCGAAGCCTTCCAAAACGTTGAAGATTGGCTGAGTATCGTAAAATCAACGTTTAACCAGAACATGCCGCTGCTGTATCTAGTCGCTAACAAGCGTATGGAATGGCTTTAGTGCCTTCCCCTGTTTAACAGTCTTTAACAGAGGACCTCACTCATCTTCGGGTTGTAAAAGCCAAGTCTCACACGGCCTTTGCAGAAACCAACTATATGGTCGCATTCGAGGTCTCAGCGAAATCAGGAGATCAGGTGAATGCATGTTTCACGAGAATAGCAGCCGATCTGGCCGGCATCAAGCTTTCCAAAAGCCAGTTAGAGATTGCCACCGTATGACCATCGAAATCTGAAAATTCTCCATGTTGATATCTGCTGCAGAAGGTCGTTGAAGCCGAGATTGTGAATTATCAACAAAACGACCCGAATGAGAAACCCATCCAGCTAGAAGCGGCGAAAGGCAAATGTCTCGTCCAATAAAACCCGAATCAGTATAATGTCGTTTCAAAGGTCATCGTCACGATCATTGCTCTCGGCCTTGAGACTGAACGAAGACGCCTTGCCATGAACTGACGCCGCCCACCTCCATAATACTCGATCTATGATGATGATGAATGCGACGGTGAATGTTTTCTCTGGCTGCCTTATCGCTCAAACATGCCAATGCGATTTTCGTTTGCGAATACGTTCGTGAATCGATCCTCAAAACCCAGCTCAAGCAGTCAAATAAGCAGTTGCTCAAATCGAGGAATTGGAAACGAAAGCACAGTAAAATACTGTAAGCATTCCTACAGACCGATCTCGAACTGAAGAAAAAGGCCAAATCTTCGTACGAATTTCGATGAGGGTTCACGTGAGCTCATTTACAGCTCCGATTCGCAGCCATTTTCATTTCTCTTTGCGTCTTTGATGTCTATTATACCATGACCTACAGTAGGTATTTCGCCACCCTTTCGAGCTCATAACACGAAATCTCAGTTGCCGTCCCTTCCGGTGGCGGTGGTGATTTATTGCAATCCTACTTGCACACCTGCATAATGTTTTATATACCGAACATCGTATTTTCGGATGAGCTCCGAATGTTGTTGCTGTCACCGATTTCATCATCGTTGCATCGATTTTCCATCTCATAATGTACAACGTTGTGAGATTGACCTTAGCGCAGTGGATTCATCGTAGTCAGCAAACCTGATCGTTGTGTACGCGTAGTTGAATCAGAAGGCATCCATCAGCTGAAGAGAACTCCATACACGAGCACATTGCTTCCCCTTCCGGTACGACTAGGTTGCCGTTCGTAGCGGCGTTCACGTGGCGTCCTTTGTCGACAATCAGCCACCCTTCAACAGGTTACACGTCAATTTTGGAATAAAAAATCAAAAAGTGCGACAAAGAAGATGCGCGTTTTTACTTCTGCAAAAAAATATTTTTTTTGGACATTGCTAAGGTGCATTAGCAAGTGTTGACGGCGTGGGTTGGCGATTGGCTGTCTCCATGCCAAACATTATAAGTGCAGATGAGGTTAGGGCACCGCGCGATGATGAAGATCAGGACGAGGTCGCTGCCGTCCAGGCCGCACAAGCTCTATCGGCCAAGAAACAGGCGGACCAAGGCCGGAAGCAGGCCGTGCTAAACATTCAGGCCCATCGCGACGAGCGCCTTTACCAGAAGGCGGTTCAGGGCGAAAGCATCGCCGAACAGAATAAGGACGCCTTAGAATCGTCCGCGTCTGACTGGATTAACAAGCTGAAGGCCAAGGTCTGTATGATGGCCTAGTCTCGATTGCGATTAATTTCTTGAAAAGGAACCTGCGAAGCCTGCAGCAACAGCTCAGAGAAAAATCCGGCACGAAGCTGCTGCTGGTACAGCTGCTGGCCCTGATCTCAAAATCCGTCACGACGCCGATGATATCGCCGAGGGCGAAACCATCATCTTAACACTGAAAGATCGTCGAATTGGTCTTCCACAATTGGATGGCTCCGATCGGCTTCTGATTGTGCTCAACAGGGGACGTCGACGAAGCAGACGATGATGAAGATGAGCTGGAGAACATCCAGCTGGTCGAGCAAAGGAAACTGGAGCGAAACCTCGACAGGAAAGCGAAGAGGAGAAGGAGGACGGAAGATGAAGAGGACGGAGCAGAACCGGAGAGGATCGTCTTGGAGAAGTACGATGAAGTGAAAGACGAACTCGACGCCAAGAAAGGCGGCCTGGTTATGACCTCGTCTGGTAACGGTGTCTAAACGTTGGTTGAATGCATCGTTAAATCGTATTGAAGGGAGCGTTATCGATCGCGCCGCCCAGATTCGGGCGAAGCTCGCGGCGCCCGTTGCTGCAAACAAGATCCGATACGATTTCGGCCCGAGCAGCACGAAACAGCAGGCTGGCGATTTCTACACCAAAGAAGAGGTCGCTTCTTTCAAGAAACCCACTTTACGAAAGAGCAAGAAAACCAATGTTGCTCGACGAAAAATCGTAGGCGCTTATCGAACCTGCTGAGCTCGTTTTCTCATCTTGGCTCAGATTCCAGAAGAGCTCGACCTTCCTCCGGGGCCATCGTCCGATCATGGCAGTCGTGACTCTTCGCGGGTTTCGATCAAAGCCCGAATCGAGGCAAACAATGCCGAGATGAAATTCAAAAGGCAACGCTTCGACGTCAGTTGCTGTTTGGAGCCGTCGTGAACGCATCTGATGCGGCTGTTAGATCGCTGTGGCGAAATCCGATGCGAAATCGCACACATTGCTCGACCACTCGTTCGTGTTCGAAGACGACGCCGAAGACGTGCAATTGCAGGAGGCGCTGGCGAGAGCCAACCGAGCTGCACGTTATGCTCAGGAGATGCAGCAGAAGAACGGCGCGAAACCGGCTCCGAAGAAGTCGCAGCCGACCGCGAAAATCAGCGCCCTGCCTACCGAAGAGTTGGCGACCGCCGTCTTGTTGCCATTCGCGTTTGTTGATATTGAACGCAGAGAATCGGAACAAATCGTGTTCTCAACGGCGTCCGAATTCATGACCAACGTTCGTGCGAACGCCACCGAACACAAACCCAATGTTGCAAAGCCGCCGGTTCCTGCTGAGAATGTCGTCATCATTCAGGAGGCTGTTGAGGAGAGTGATGAAGAAGAAGACGCCATGGATATGGAGACTGACGACGTCCCGCCTGTTGCTATCAAGAAAGAGCAGGAAGAGCTTCCTGAAGACGATGTGAGGCTCTAATTCCATATTGGTTAATTTTTAATGAAGTTTTTGTTTAGGAGTTGAACTTCATGAACGACGTCATCGACAACGGTAAAGGCGTCAGCGGCGCCTTGAAACTGATCAGGAGTCGCGGGTTGGCAGGTGCCAAAGCATTGCCTCCGTTGATTGCTGGTCGAGCTCGGGATGCAGTGATCCCGGAGCAAAAGGTCGGGTGCTTCTTACTCCCAAAGCTCGTTTCGCTGACCGAACTGTAGGATCCGGCGCCCAATTTGCGCCTCGATCATGTCGATGAGTTCGGTCGACCCATGACCATGAAAGAAGCGTTCCGGGAGCTGTCGTACCGGTTCCACGGACACCGACCGGGCGCCAAGAAAACCGAGAAGAAACTGAAAGAATTGCAGCAACAGCTGAAGCTTCAAGAATCGATCAGTGGCCGATCTGCTACCAGCACACAACGACTCGCGTTCGTACTTCGTTTTTCGTTAATTTGTTTGAGAATCGAGTTGCATTGGCGTTTTGAGGGATCGGTTCTTGCCAGCGGCTACGTTTTTTACTTTCCAAACGAATGTTCTGTTTAGTTACCGTACTATCAACTGACCATCGATTTAGCGATGTCTCGGCGAAAGCCGGCCGTCATTATGTGGTGATGGATTCGAAGACGGGTGCGTTCGGTAGAGTAATGACTCAGAAACTGGCGATTGGCACGGACGATACCGAGAACGGCGTGCAACAGCCAGATCACGACGAGCGCGCCTATGTGGCCGGCAGCAAGAAGGTCGAATTCGCCATCGGTAAAACCGAATAAACCGCCGAGCTCCGATCACAATCCAAATGGTGCGTTTCGTTGTCGTGATGGCGTTGGCGATGCTGGCCGCCCTGGCTGTTGCTCAACAGCAGGGCGCCTGTAACAACGACAACGATATGCCGATCGTCGGCGATCACGATCAGATGCACGCCGCCACGAAGCATTGCGGGCGTAGCTGCCAAGGGCGCGCGTCCTGCACCGCTCATTGCCTGGCCGATACCCTTCATATAAGCCAGGAGTGTGCTGCATGGTCGGTGTCTTCGCCACGCCGGTCGCCCTGGCCGTACTGATCTCGCCCCAAACAGCTTCGGCGACGAGGTGTCCTGCACGGCGCTGCATTGCGCTGCGCCCTGCATCGTCAGTTCGGATAGCAAATCGTGCCGGGCCTGTTCAGAACGGCATTGTGGCGAGGCGGTCCGCAATTGCACGGGTTTAGGCGGCGATGGCCCAGACGACGGCGTCTCGGTCGTGAAGTTTGCCGAGAGGTTGACAGCCGACGTCCTTGACCTTCTGTGTTCGTTCAAGTGAAGTAAATATCAGCGGATCGTTTATCGAGTTCGTTCCATTCAAAATCGCCGCAAATCTCTCATAGACTGGATGCTTCTTATTGACAGCTTTATCGAATAGTTCTAATGCAAATCGTGCGTCGTTCTGGTTGAAAATCCGATGACCAAATCGGGCCGATATTTTCCAGATATTTCTCCCAACACATGTCGCTATCGTCGAAAGAACGGGCGCTGCTATTTGCAGCTCGAACCGATAACCAGGCGCTGCTCAACGAGCTGCTGGCCGACGACGCTCTCGATCGTAACTGTTGCGAAACGAATTTTGTAGGATTTCGGCTTCAGCAATTTTCAGACAGTCTGAATCACTTGTCGGAAAGCATGGCTACGCGGCGGTTCATTGGGCGGCTTTGAAGGGGTTCTTCGAGATCATCGTGGCTTTAGCCGAGAACGGAGCCCACCTCGATCGCAAAACCCTCGTAGGCTGAGTGTCACGGCGCCTGCTTCTTGCTACTGATCGGCCGTGGATAGTCGGGATGGACGCCGCTGCAATTATCGAGCCAGGCCGGACATCGCCTAATCTGTTCATGGCTGATCGATAACGTCGGCGCCGACGATTGGTTCGAAGACATCCAGCGAGCGATCCAGGTCGTTGCCGATCGAGATCTGGCCCTGGCGATGGGTAGGCAGCTCGTTGCCGCAGTGAAGCAGAGGCGCCAGGCGGCGCTGAGCATCTTTGTCCACGACAGAAGCTGCTTGGCGCGAATGCGAGAGCATCATTTATTCGATCGGCGTCTGATCGCGACCATACTGGCCCAGGCCAGGCTGGATGACGATCCCGGATGAGGACCTGCACCTGCATGCTTGTCAGATCCCAGTTTGTTAACAGATGGAATCCGATTCGCCCCGGATAGCGGTTGCCTCTAATAAAGTAGCGACAATGTTCCATCGATTGCTCAGAATGAATGCTTCTAAAACATTTCAATCTCGATCACACAGATCGTCTGCGTGGTTCTGTCATAGGCCAACATGATCTTGAAGGACTATTGAGATGCTGCCGCTGATTCAAAGTCAAGAGAGCATAATGAGCTATTGGAAAATGTCTGTGAAGCTATGCCGGGGAGACCCGTATCCGCGACATGGAAAAAATGCTTTTTTGACAGTTGTATTATTGGACAACAAACGAATCATTTCAGTCGGATAAGCAACCATTAGACATCCCTCAAGCATCACGTAAAAATCAACCTGTGGTCTGCCGACAAGCACCGAGATGGAGCAGTCGTCATCTAGCACGAGGATTGACCCAGCTGGCTTCTGTATGAGATCCCATGCAGAAATCTCAGCATTAGCCTTTTGAATTACAAAGGGCCGGTAATACTGTCAAGCATGGCTTTCGACGAATTTAAAGTCACATGCCTCAGACGATACATAAGATCGTGTTCGCGGAAAAGGCTCTCCAATGAAAAGGAAGGATGTTCGCGAAGTCGTAATGCATTGGAGACATTTTCAACCTTGCCAACGCAGACTTCCGTACGATCGCCGTTTAATCTGTTCACAGCCAATTCTGTAAGATTCGAACATGTTCAGATATCGCCTACAATGACTTATGAGAGTCCCTCTGGGTGAAAGCCAAAAGCCCAAGACTGAGGGCAGGTTGCGCTCGCATGAGGGCCACTTCATGGTGGAAGCCAGTAGAGGGAAGCAGAGAAACCCTAGCTCATGTGCAATTGTAGCGTAATTGCTGTGAGAAGCGAGCGACTTTACATGAACGGTGCTCTGGATTGTCGAAATACATGGGGGATTAGACAATGGCAGCAGCCCATTCTGTTGATGCCTAGCTGTTCGAGGTTCACATTCGTAACCGGGGTGCTAAACGATGCCAAAGGGGAAGGACATCGAGCTGCGGAACCTGGTTCGCCGCCTGGATCGTCGTGTTCTCGAGTCGATTTTGCTGCAAAAGCATCGGCAGGGCGGGATTTGCATGATGGATAATTGGGAGCCGGATGAGTTTGAAAATGGCTATTGCGACGCTGGCGATATGTATCGGGTTATTAATGCTTTACCTCTGAGAGAAAGGCTTACTGTGATTCCGTTGGTTTGCAAGCTCTGGCGTGACTTAATGCAGTCTCCCATTTACTGGCTTTATCTGGATTTCTATGGGTTCACTTGCACAGGAGGATGGCTACAAAGACGTCTAAAATTAGCCCAGGTAGCCACCGGTTTCATTTCCGTTCTGTCCGATCATGGTAGCCATGTCCTCTCGATCGATATTGGGAATGAACGATTGCCGATCGATAATCAATTGTCAGTATGCAAAGATAACGCCTTTCTCAAGGCTATCCTACGTTTGTGCCCACATATCATAACTCTTAAGATTGCTGGAAGATCAGTGACGTCTGCGGTTTTGGAAACAGCAGGACAACGACAGCAATTAAAGAGGCTGTATATATCAGAGACAGCAACCGGGAAATTTACTCCAACTGAAGGGTTCTTGAAGTTATTACAGAAGTGTCCGAACTTAGAGGAACTGGGCTTTCCAGCTCGGCTGCTTCGTTGTTTGAAATTAAACAGCGAATCTATGAAGTGGATTAGAAATAGCCTTCGAGAATCAAGGGGCTCTTTTACGTCCAAAACACTTCTTACTAAGCTGGAAATTGTAAGTTGATAGGTTATTGGATTGTATAAGTCAATAACATGTACTTTGCAGAAGACTGAGAAGAACCACTTTGGTGGCATTTTGTATGACGTCTTCAGGTTGCTGGGTAACTGGTTCCCAGAACTAACCGAATTCATCACTCCCAATTTGGTAGTGGGCGAAACTGTGAAAGATATTTGTAAATTTTCACGCTTAAGGGCATTAAGCATCAAGCTGACGACAGCGGTATGGATTCAAGGTGAATCCAAAAAAAATATGCAAGCTAGAGCCTCCAACTGCTTCAGCCAGATTCTCGACGCTTGCCCTATTCTCGAAGATCTTCGATTTGGCTACTCTCAAATGTTTGAGTACCCCAACATTCTGAATATTTTTCTGAAGAAAGGTTGTCTAGAGACGATGAAGAGATTGATTCTGCAATCAGCAGGTCTCGAAACTGAGGACCTCAATTCGATCTCATCATCAGGGAATGTCATTGCACCGAGGTTGGAGAACGTTCAGCTAAATTTTTGCAAAGTCGATGGAAGCAATATCGAACAAATTGTAAAGTCACTGTCTCCGAATTTGTGCAAGTCTCATGAATCCAAAGACAAGCAACATTGTTTCAAATCGTTGCAGAAATCGGGCTCTTCCATTAAATAATTTCCAACAATGATGACAAGTGACCCTACTTTCTGCCTTTCTTGTTCTTTTTGCTCTTTTTAGAAGCCTCTGTTTGAACTGCTGACGCTGATTCCAGACGCGATTTTAGCTTCGGGATCTTGGATGCTATTTCTATCAAAAGCTGCTGCCCTTTACCGAATGTCAAATCTCGAGAGTGGTAAAATCTTAAGCTCACTGTTTGTGATGGTAGGGATTATTGGAGTCCCATCGTCGTTCTTTATGCAAACACGAATTCGACCAACTTGACAGAAGTCTCGAGAATAACATTTATTCTGCCAAAATGTCAGCAACCAAGATGCGAAATTCCTCAACAATATCAACCTCAACGCGGAAAGACAATTTTAGATATCTGCAGAGCTCAACGATCTCTTGCAATGTAGGCACGGCGACGGCTTGAGCCAGCGAAATCTTCCGTCCTTCTGAAATCTTCTTCGTGCTATCCATATAGATGGGGTATATGATATTCCAGCGCCCTGAGTTCTCGCTCAGCGGCGGCACTGCAGACATCTCGAGAAGATTGGTTCTACTGAGCGCCTCTGCAGCTAGATAGGTTAGCGCTCACAAATATTATGCGCAAGCTGAAGATCCCGAAGCTCTATCATCGGAGATCCTCTACAAGAAAAAACCAGAAGGAATATTTTTCAAATCTGTCAAAATTAATGTTTTATTCATGACGTCTCTCCTGTAATCGGATCGTGAACCTGTAAAGAGGTTTAACTGCGAAAATTATAGTAAAGGGAAGTTGTACCGCTCTGGAGATGCGAAGCCATAATGGTAGTGATTCCCGAATGTGCTGATCTGGCTGTAGACTATTGTCAGGACTCCAGAATGTAACTTCTTTGAACTGCTCAGTAGCCTGATCACCGCAGCTCAATATAAGGCAAACGAGACGAAGCGTCGGAAACACCTTCCAATCTGCACCGAGCCTATCGACATCCATATTCAAACCGACACAGCCTTCTGGAAGCTGGATCATCTGACCCGTGAGTTCCCTGCCACGAAACGATGCAGATTTAAGATTGTTTTCTTTTGCAACCGGCTGAAAATAATCCCTAGCCAACTCATCAGAATGAAATTCTCCAATCAGGCAACAGAAGAACTTTATCGGTGCTTCTCCATCATAATCAATAGAGAATGGCATCATATGTGCCTCAATCACAGGCAGTCGACTTGCATCGAAGACGAATGTGCCTTGGCCGATTTCTGAAGAGGATGCCTTCTCATACATTGAAGTAAATAATAATGCGGTACACTAGCAAGGAGGTCGAGCTCATCATTCCTTTTTACTTCACTTCAGATGCGGCATCTCTTCATATTACTCGCCTTCCTCTTAGCATCATCGCATGCGCAAGCACAAGACGCATTGAGCTGTGAAGAGAAAGGTTGGTGATGATCGTCGAGTTGAATAGCAGGCTTTAATGGGGTAGGATTCGATCCGGATCTGGTCCGATGTAAAACGTGTGAGAAGCTGAAGCCGGTACCTGATGGCGATGCTCTGTATGAAGAATGTATAGGATGCTGTTCAGAGGACAAGGAAAAAGCCATTTATTCGTCTGGAACGATGATATACTGCTCATGCAGGTTTCGTTATGATCCAGAGCTCGCTAAGTTAGTAGCATCGATACCTGAGAAATTTCCCAAAATGAAAACAAAGGTTCAGACTCCATTATTATTGTATTTAGTCACTGAATTGCTAACAGGACATCCATGGAGCCAAATTGCATCTTGAAATGCAGACGCTATCAGGAGAGACAGAAACCGTATCGACAGATTCTTGGAGCCATGAGAACGTGATCGATTTCTTGACTCGGAAGCTGGACCACAGCAAATAAATTAGTACTTGTTTTACTTCGTGACGAACATGAAAGATGTGCTGCCAAACTCTGTGTAAAGAACGCAGTTTGTTTTGCGAATTGTCTTTGATTGTGACATGATGGAAAAGCAGCCAAAATGGTCAGGTGGAAGCTTGGAGGAAATCCGGGCGAGACTTGAGCAGTTCGCAGACGATAGGGATTGGCATCAGTATCATACCCCAAGGAACCTAGTTCTGGCATTGGTCCACTGATTTTGTGCTTATATCATATTATTTTCATTAAAGTTATGACAGATGGGTGAAGTTGGAGAGCTTTCCGAAATATTTCAATGGAGGGGCGAATGTTTGCCAGGATTGCCAAGTATATATTGTCAAGATGATTTAAATTGTTAGTTCTGATTTGCGATCAGATTTCACACAGGAGGATCGAGTGCATCTTGGTGAAGAGCTCGCTGATGTTCTCCTATATTTAATCCGTTTAGCGGATCGTTGTGGCATAAATCTTCCTGAAGCTGCTGCAGACAAGATTGTCAAAAATGGCGTCAAGTATCCAGTTGCATTGAGCAAAGGTTCCAATAAAAAATATGACGAGCTCGATTCAGAACGAAATGTTCCGCCAATCACTGAAAGAGACAGCGATATTGTCCAAGAAGCATCTGAAATATGAACAGTGTTTGAGTGCTGTACAATTGATTTATAAAATAATTCGTACTTCAACTATATGGAAGGAAACGGTGTCCCATACATCAGAAAACGCCATAATGTCTCGCGTAAGACTGTTGGCAGATAGTTAATTGCATCTTGACCCGTTCCACCAAGATTAACAAAGGCGGTACGAAGGTCAGCAATGGGACGTTCTTGTAATGACTGTTCTGTCAGGCCAATTGAAGTCATAAACAGCCTCCAGCATACCGATTTGTACGTCCTGACGCCTTTATCATTATTGAGTTCGGCTCAACAATGCCACGATTTTAGCAACTCGCTTACCTAGCTGATATATGCGTTCATCCCGTTCTCGCCATGGCTCAAAGACATTGATGAAGCGTAATCCCTGTTCTTTCGCTTGAATTATGGAGGCTTGCAGCTTTTGGCTACGACGCAACGTATTCGCTTGATAATTTGAGATCTAGCTCAAATTTGGTTAACAAACAAGATATGACGATTTCCTGTATCATCACCTGCTCTTCTCTTTGCTTGTAATCCTCGAATTCTTGCAACGACAGGCACCTTATGACCTGATTTTTGAGGCTAAGCGATGGTACAGGGGCTTGATTGATCAAATAACGGCAGACTGGGCCTGATAAAGGGTAGCGAGTAAGCAAAAATATGGGTTTAGATTGATTTGCCTGACATTGACCATTGAGTGCCAGACAAGATTCTAGGCATTGTCTACAGAAGGAATGCGAGCATTGGCATGTTACAGGATCAATATAAGGTTCCAAACAAATGCTGTACTGAAGTGTTACAACAATAAAAGGCATAAATCTGGGAAATCTACCTGCAGGTTAGCTCGCGAAGGATATCCCTCCGTTTCATACGACCTTGGGCCATATCGTTGGATGGAGAACGGCTACGCCTTCTCTTCTTTCTTTGCGTTGGTGATTTAAGAGCAACATCCTCTTTTTCACAATCGGGCTGTCGCTCGAGACCCTGCAAGACAAGGAACTGTAAACTTCCAACATTAATACAACAAACAATCAAGTCCAATACATCTGGTTTAGCTTCTGCAGTAGGAAGCTCTTGGAATACGTATGCAAACGCTGTAGATTTCTGCATCTTATCACCAAATGAAACTAACTGGGATTCATGCAATGTATAATATCCAAGTTAGGAAAAACGCACCAGTATCAAAGGTTCTTAAGACGTGTGATTTACATTTAATATTGTTGACATAAATGCCATTAGTGCTACCCGAGTCTTCGATGATCCAGCGCCCATCAACAATTTTGATACAAGCGTGCAATCTGGAGAGTCGGTTCGAGGAACCAAGCACGATATGTGAACGGCCTGAATTTCTGCCCAATGTTATGCCCTTCAAGGCCAAAGCCGGATGAAGAACAATCCTGGTCCCTTCATTGCAGACATGTTGCAAACACATTATCGGTGTCTGCTGGCTCAGCTCGTCCATCTGGACGCCCTTGGACAGAGCGCCCAGGCCCATTTCTGTCGGCGACGTCGCAATAGTGAGACAAATTAGAGAAATGATAGGAAGCAGTGAGACCCGCGTCAGGGTAACGTCAAAGGACTGCTATCGTGTCAACATTTAACGAGCTCGAGTCTTGCCCTCCACATTTCAGACACGCAAACTGTGGACCATCCTACAAAATGGTCATGGGGTGGTTGCGCGACCTTCCAGCTGTCATGATTGGGCTCTTGGGGTTCTCTATTCTCATTTCTCTATAATCTGTTTAATCTCTTTTCATCTTCAATGAGGCTCATGTAGATGGTTGTTTAGGATCGATTCGTACTGATTTTCGATGAGATGCCACATCGGCGTGATTCGCTCTATTCATCCAACAATGATGAACAGCAAACATTCCTAACGTCATTGGAACAGCGCCAATCGCTTACAAGCCATAGACAAATATTTCTCCAAGAATCCCATCATCGGCGTAGCTCGTTTAATGACAGCCGTCGCTCATCCATCGCGCGCCGTCGTTCATCTTCCGCAAAGTCGCACCTCACTGCACTCTCTCAACAGAATGAAGCCTCTGATGAGGCAAATGCAGCTAAAAATACCCATGAATTGCAAAGTTACGATCGCCCTCGCAAGGATGCAGGGTCTCGTTTTAAACAAACCATCATCGTGCTGGGTGACCTGTCAAAACTGTCTCCCGAATCTGTTTGTAACTCTAGGCATGTCTGTGCCATAAGCGCCTTAGGAGAATCTCCAATCCACCCCATTACCAAGATTGTGGTGAGCTCCAGTGGCTGTGTAGCCTTACTGAACGATCACAACCAGGTTCACTTGATTGGCAATATCTCTGCTATCGGGTTATCTCCTCATCATACAATGATCGGGACGGGATATCGCGATATCGCCATGCTATATTCAGTGTTGATTTTACTGGATTCTAACAGCATTGTCAGTATTCAATCCCAATCGGCCCCTAAGCCTTGCCAGTTTTTCAGCAAAGTTCCTATTCGACAGATAGCTAGCTCGGATCGTCATGCTGCCTTAGTCTCAGGTGAGTTGACCATGCGAACAGAATACGAATTTGATGCATGTGTGTAGAATCTGGGGAACTATATACGTTTGGATCTTCCCAGGGAGGAGCATTAGGACATGGTAGAGAGTGGCCAGATGAACCTGAGCCTCGTCTAGTACAAGCTTTGCAAGGCCAAAAAGTACGATCTTCCTCATGCGGAACAATGTTCACAGTGATTGTCGTCGACGAATATCATGTTGGTAGCGACGACACATTGTTCATCGTTTACAGCTGCGGTAATCATCATTGGAGAATACCTTGAAGTTAATCAAGGAAACTCATTGAAAATTCAGGGCTAGGATGTAATGGGCGGTAAGTTGATTTAGATTGTGCTGATACTTATCTTACACAGAGCCTTCACAGATTAGGACATGGAGATTTTGACAGTCGATGGGTTCCATCCGTTATTAATGCATTGTCAGATCCGGTATGAACTGTATTGTTCTGTTTTATTGCTAAGTGTCGCTTAGATTGCAGCAATCTCTTGTGGCGATTGTCATTGCCTAGCGCTCATGAGCTCGGGAATTGTCTACTCATGGGGAGGAAATTCATACGGGCAGCTTGGATATGAGAGCTCAGATTCAGCTATTCCGAAGGCCATCTCTCTAGAAGATATAACAGTGTCGGCAATTTCAGCGGGAAACGCTCATTCGGCTGTTTTGACAACAGGAGGAAAACTATACATGTTTGGATCAAATCGATACGGGCAATTAGCTGTCAATAAGAAGCAAATCTTAGGCGTAAGCAAAGCTCCCATGGCCTCGACTGAATTAGCACATGTTGAAATCGAGCGTATTTTCTGTGGAGTCAACTTCACAGTAACCGCCGTTCGCGAGTTAATTCATACGAAGATATGCGACAAGCAATCACGAAGACGGCCATCAGCTGACGAATTTTGCTACCAAAAGCCACAACTCGATGTTGCTGACCGCCATCATGAGACAGCCGGATTTAGTTCCCAGAGTGACTATCACAGCTACATCGTCATAGACGAAATGTTTGCACAATCTTCAGTCCTCCATTCATAATTTAACATAGACAGGCCATTTACAGAAACTTTGGATTCGATGTTTTTTCCTGCAGCGAGGCCGACCATTTCTTCCAAGTCATTAAGGCATACGAATATGCAATCAGTATCAGCTGGTCTGTTCGAACATTGAGCCCGTTGCGAAGATCAATCAAAGCATCATCGATCTGATTCCTATAACTTCTGAATAATGGCATGATGAATGCATTGTAGATATAATGTGCTCCCTGCGCCCTAGGGAAAGCCAGCCAGAGTATTATTGCAGTCCTGATGCTCCAATACATAGGAAACCTACGTATATACAATTCGAATGCAAGCATAAGACAAAGCTATGTCTTACCATGAAGTAATCGGCCGTAAAACCCGGTCAATGACTTTGAATATACAGAACACAACCTTAATCGAATTAGCATCGCCTTATCAAAGGACATTAAATAAGTACCCAATAAGTCAGCCATTGGTTAGATTCCGTCTTCTTGTCCTCTGTCAGTGACACGATGCTAGCATATGCTGGATGTGCAATCCCAACTGTAATCAGAGCACTATGGGATAGAGCAGCACCCATAGCAGTACTGATTGCTTAAAAGCAAGAGTGAGCTTGTTAATCGCAACTTTGGATGAAAAATTTCGAAAAAATTGCCGTCAAACTTCGCAACTTTCTCAATATTTTCAACTTTGTTACCGAATGGCTTCCATTGTTATCCGTTACCGCTGCAGAGCGCTGTTTTTATCTCGCGATCATCATGAACGGTGGCGGAGTCTCGCTCGACGATTTCGACGAGACCGACCGTCTCCAGTATTTGTCGCTGATCAGTAAGGTGTGCCGCGAGCTCGACAATCACCTCAACATCAACGACCGCGATGTCTCCGAGTTCGTCATTCATCTGGCTCTGGAGAGCAAGACGCCGGCACGATTCGCTCGTGCTTTGGCGAGCGAAGGTCTCTCCATCGATGATGCCTTCATCCAATCGCTGTTCGTTGTCATCACAAAGATGATGCCGAAAACAAAACAGCAGAAACAGACCGAATCCGACTCGACGACGACGAGACCGACGTTGAGCATCACGAACGAACACTTCCCAGGCTTGGCGTTGCCTGATTCCGCCCCAATGCAGCTTGAAGTGAAACCTGAGGTCGATCAGAAGCCGAGACCGGGACGATCGCCGAGTCGCTCGCCCAGGAGGCGCTCTGCAGGACGTCGTCGTAGCCGGTCTCCTCGTCGCAGTCACTCGCCTCGTCGGCGTCGAAGCCCGTCGCCTGGTCATCGTCGACGGCCACGTTCGCTGGAATTGCACCAGATTTATGGTGGCCGTGTTAGTAAGATTATGGATTTCGGGGCTTTCGTCACCCTCGATGGTAAATTTGCTCTTGAAGACATCAACACCAACCTTTGGAATTATTCATTTTAAAGACCAAACAAATTTTGCAACCAAAGTTAACCTGCGAAATTTTTTTACTTTTCTTATAAGTCGCTTCTGTCGAGAATATAAATTTGTTTTTTTACAGAATTTCTTCTTATTTGCTGTTTTTCTCATAAAGCTTATTTTCTGTTTACTGTCAATGTTTATAAAGCGTTAGTTCTTTTTTGCTTCATTCAAGACTTGCGTTATGGCATTGATACCGACGACTATTGATTCCAGGCCTGAATGAGAAGGTGGACGGTCTGGTGCACATCTCACAGATCGTGTCCGGCCAGCGGATTGTCAATATCCGCGACGTCCTGGAACGCCATCAGCGCGTCAAGGTCAAGGTCATCTCCATCATCGGCAAGAACAAAATCGGCCTCAGCATGAAGGACGTCGACCAAGAGTAAGCGGCCGCCGCACCCTTCGCCTTTCTGCTAACTCGGTCGTACAGGACCGGGAAGGATCTCAACCCGGGACGCGCTTCCGATTTCGACCATGCTCGCCCGAGAGAATCTCGCCACCGGCAGCGTGATGTCGACGTCGGCGGCCGCGGGCGAGCGCCGCGACGCCTGACGTCCCCGGAACGTTGGGAACTGGCCCAGCTGGCCAACGCCGGCGTACTGGACCCGTCCGAGCACCCGCACTGGGACGACGAACTCGGCATCGTGCCGGATATCGAGGAGACCCAGGAAGAGGTCGAGGTCGAGCTGAACGAGGACGAGCCGACGTTCTTGCGCGGTCAGACGAGCCAGAGCGTGAATCTGGAGCCTGTTCGCGTGATCAAGAACCCGAACGGATCGATGCAGAGGGCGGCGCTGACGGCGTCGTCGCTCGCCAAAGAGCGCAAAGAGCAGCGCGACCAGCAGAGAAACAACGAAGAGACCGTTCAGGTCGATCTCGGCCGGAACTGGGAGGACCCCATGGCGGGGCGGTACGCCCCGTATGACCCCCAGATGGCCAACGACGACGTGGTACCCGATTGGAAACGGTCCAGCAAGCGTTCGAATAATCAGCAGAATTTAGCATTTGGAAAAGTATTTATCTTTGTTCGAATTTCCGGAAGTTTGAAAACGGCATTTAAACCTTTTTTCTTTTATTTTTGTGCTATCTAGCTCGATCTGTTTCTGAACTGGGTGATTGTAGGTGTCGAACAAGACATTGATCGAGCAGCGTGCAGGTCTTCCGATCTTCAAGCTGAGATCGCAACTGTTACAAGCACTGAGTGAGAATCAGCTTCTGGTGGTGATTGGTGAGACCGGTTCGGGTAAGACCACACAGATGACGCAATATCTGGCTGAAGAGGGATACGCCAGTAGAGGGAAAATTGGATGTACACAGCCCAGGTACGATACAGCACATAGTGTGTGTTCTATCACATCAATATCAACTCATTTTCAGGCGTGTCGCCGCTATGTCAGTTGCTAAACGTGTCGCTGAAGAAGTCGGCTGCCAGCTCGGTCAAGAGGTCAACATCCGTCTTTCGATTTTCGATGAAATTTAGTGAAAATTGTTTTTTTTATGTGAATGGTTTATTCTGTTCGACTTTGTTTATTGAATGTTTGATTGTGTTCAGGTCGGTTATTGTATTCGATTTGAAGACTGCACGAGTAAAGACACCCTGATTAAATACATGACCGATGGAATGCTGCTTCGAGAATGTCTCATCGATCCCGATCTGAAATCATACAGCGTCATTATTCTCGATGAAGCTCACGAACGGACCATCCACACTGACGTTCTGTTCGGTATATTGAAACCAACCATTGTCTCTGCTCCCAGCTGATCTATCACTGCCAGGTCTGCTGAAGCAATGCTGTCGAAGGCGGCCGGATCTGAAACTGATCATTACGTCGGCTACTCTGGAAGCCGAGAAGTTCTCTGCGTACTTTAACAACTGCCCGATCTTCACAATCCCGGGTCGGCTGTTCCCCGTCACCATCCTCTTCTCCAATGAAAGCGAATCCGACTATCTCGAATCCGCTCTGTTCACCGTCATGCAGATCCATCTCAGCGAACCCGAAGGTTCGTCAACGATACCATTGAGGCCTCTATACCATGCTGACTTTTGTATCGACTAAAGGTGACATTCTTCTGTTCTTAACCGGAAAGGAAGAAATCGATACTTCCTGCCAAATTCTGTATGAGCGAATGCAGGTCCGCTGCCAACTTTGATTTTGCAATCTGCTCATTTCTGTTTCGTAACATTGTTTTTAAAATCCTAATTTTTTCTATTCTATTTTTTTTAAGATTAGATATGAAGTATGCGGTTTATTACTATTTGAATCATTGCTTGATCTCATACTAAGATGATGGCAGAAACTCGGTAAAGGTGCTCCTCCTCTGATCGTCCTTCCTGTATATAGTGCTCTTCCCTCTGAAATGCAAACACGAATTTTCGAACCGGCACCACCCGGCTCTCGTAAATGCATTGTTGCCACCAACATCGCCGAGGCGTCGCTAACCATCGACGGCATCTACTACGGTACGTACTGGCCCTTCGCACCCGCGCCTGCCGCCGCCGACCTAATCGAACGTCCATAGTTGTGGATCCCGGGTTTGTCAAGGTCAAGGTCTACAACCCGAAAGTGGGAATGGATTCGCTGGTCGTGACTCCGATTTCACAAGCGTCCGCCAATCAGCGAGCCGGGCGTGCCGGCCGTACCGGTCCTGGGAAAGCATTCCGGCTTTACACCGAACAAGCTTATAGTATGTAGCCATTTGGATTGTGTTTTTGAGGATTTTTTTCGTTTATTTCTTATCGTTTTGTTTAATATAAAATTAAATGTTTTCTTTTCAGAGAACGAAATGTTGCCAACATCGGTGCCGGAAATTCAGCGAACAAATCTGGGTCATACTGTTCTAATGTTGAAAGCGCTCGGTATCAACAACCTGCTCGGTTTCGATTTTATGGATCCCCCTCCTGTCCAGGCCATGGTGTCTGCTATGGAGAATCTGTATGCATTGGGTGCTTTGGATGATGAAGGTCTCCTGACACGTCTGGGACGTAAAATGGCCGAATTCCCGTTAGAGCCGCCTCTCTCCAAGATGTTGATTCAATCGGTGGATTTCGGCTGCAGCGACGAAGTCCTCACGGTCGTCGCCATGCTCGGTGTGGAGAACATCTTCTTCCGCCCCAAAGAGAAACAGGATATCGCCGATCAGAAACGTGCGAAGTTCTTCCAACCGGAAGGCGATCATCTCACCTTGTTGGAGGTACGACCATAGACAGCGCCAAAGTATCGCCGTTTGCTCAAATCTGGAATTAGGTTTACAACGGGTGGAAACGGAGCCATTTCTCGAATATGTGGTGCCACGACAATTTCATTCAAGCCCGGTCTATGAAGAGAGCTCAAGATATCCGGAAACAGCTTGTTACCATTATGGACAGGTTCGGATTTTGTCCAGCAAATCTTTCAAATTTCAACTTTGTTTTTTTTTTACGATTTCTAATCGTGTTTCTAGGTATACATTGGAAATCGTCTCATGCGGTCGCAATTACAACCAGATTCGTCGTGCCATTTGTAGTGGATATTTCACGAACGCGGCCAAGAAAGATCCCACGGAAGGTTACCGGACGTTAGTCGAGGGCCAGCCTGTCTTCATTCACCCGTCGAGTGCGTTGTTCAATCGTCAGCCGGATATGTGTATCTATCACAGCCTGGTGATGACCACGAAAGAGTATATGCGAGAGGTCCTGGCCATCGAAGCGAAATGGCTGCCGGAGCTGGCGCCGAGATTCTACAAGACCGCCGACCCGACCCAGCTCAGTAAACGGAAAAAACGCGAGAAGCTCGAGCCTCTGTTCGATCGATACGCGGTCGATCAGAGCGCCTGGAGGTTGAGCAAACGTCGCGGATAACAACACTAATTTATTCCCAACAAATGTTCAATTCATCACAATGTTTTTGTTCTCATGTATTTTATTGTGTTTAGAGACATGTTCGAATTGATCGGTCGACGATGTGTTCGGCGATCCGTAAGCTAGCGACGAGCGCATCACGAGCCATCAGCACGGATTTATTGAGCGCTTCTGCAGACACAGTTATGATAGCCACAATAGCGATAATGATGAGTTACCATCTGGCAGATGATCTTTGATGTTCTGCCAGCTAGATACGATCGATTGTAGGGCGGTCTTCTCCACTTCATTCATTACAGACCCATCCTGATTTGTAAGAGGCTGTCTCCGGAACACAATCAAATGCTGCACAAAATACAATCAGCGATCAGACATCGTCATCAACCCGCACCCGCCAACCTGCAGACGCAGCAATGTGGCCAGGTCGTACTGCACCGCCATCTGTTCGCATTTCTCATGCAGAGCGGCTTTCTCAACAATCGCAACGAGTCGTTCAATCGGTGTCACGGTCTGAGCTTTATTGGCGTCCTCGACGATCTGAAGGCGTGTACAGATCGCCTTCAGGGCCGCCTGCTTGGCCACGGCCGTCCCGAACTTCGTGTGCGGCAACGCCGCCAATATCCGGTACTTATTCGACAGGTTGCGGGCGACCCGGTCGTCCAGTACCGCGCGGACGACGGCGGCCACGGTGACGTGATGGGCGGCCGCCACCTCCAACAAACGGAACAGGCAGTGTTCGACACGGCCCGCGACATCCGACGACTGCGGGTCGATCAGGAATGCGGCCAGGTACGGGAGCAGTACGTCGGTCTGCGCGGCGTACTGGCCCGGGTCCAGGTCGATGCAGCCGGCCAGCAGTGTCAGCAGCGCACCGACATTGATCGGGATATCGTAACTTTGTTCTGCAGTTTTGTTCGACGCGGACGCCGAGACGGGTTCGGATTGGAGAACGTTCCGGGATCCATTGGCGAGGAAGGCGTCCACGAATTTGGCAGGTTTGATGCATAGAGCAGGACGGCGATGATCATGTGTGAGAGGTAGATCGATCTGATCTAACGTTACCAATGACATGGGCTCCTGTAACATTAGTTCCATTAACAGATCAACAACATATCGTCAGATCCATCAGAACCAGGACCACGGAATTTGAACTTTGAAAAACATTGAAATGAAAGGAATTTTTGGAAACAAAATGACAAAATTCGGCAATAAAATCGTACTCGATCAGTATTTGATGCAGTAGCTAACATGAGCATAGCAGCCCGATGTACAACGAATGGATCCGGATGAGTAGCAGCTAGATACCAAAGAAACCGGATCAGATCATTGATGGCGTCGCGCTGGCCCCGGAACCGCCGACAGAACGCATTCGATTCGAACGGCTGTATGAGCAGGTCGCTGAGCTTCTCGGTCGAGTCTGTTCTCTTCCCAAGTCAGCCCCAAACCCTAAAACCCTAAAACCCCCAGACCAGCATCGTTGCAGTTCTGGAGCAACTGCGCGAGCTCGGCGATCTTCAGCGCCGGGCGTCGCAACACCGCCGTCGTACTGGCCGTCGCCGGCCCGACCCAGGTCAGCTCCGAGTCCTTATCCACTTCGAACGTCTGCGCTCGCGTCTCCGCCTGCACAACGCTTCTCTCAGTGATTAGAACAGCGGGTGGGCGAGTACGACGTAACGATTTCCTCGCGCGCGATCTCTTCCCGAATTCGTTCGAGCTCGCGCTGCGTGGTCTGCTCGACCTGTAGGCTCTCGTTCAGCATCGATTCGATTCGTGCCTGCGAGAGAAATCGTTCAGTTTATTTTTCACAAATTAAAAAAATCCCAAAAAATGACAAGAGCTCTGTCAACCTACTTTCTGCTCCTGTCGTTCGCGATTTCTGCTCAGAAATAGATCGAATTCGTCATGGGGATCGGCGTTTCTGGAATCGGGCCTACAACGCTGTCAGACAAGACGATCGTTTCTGAAGCCGTGCCGGCCCAGCAACACGGCGATCCAACATGGCCGGACTTGGGGGAGGTCCTCTTCCTGCGGATGACACGATCGTCGGGGTCGTTCTCCAGCACCGACAGGTCGATCTCGTCGTCCGATTGCGTCATTCGGGCTGGGTCGGTTGGCAGGGGGCAAGTACGGCCACGCTTCTGGATCGGGTCGTGCTGAACCCGGTCGCAGCACGCAATTGAAGCTGTGTCGCACCTCATGAAACCGCCGATTTCCAGATTCCAATTTTCGATGTTTATTCGACGGGTGGAGATGATGTTAATTTGTCCATATCTTATATACAGTATAGAGGCAGGAATTTATATCAATACAGGTAACGTTGGGTTGGTCTGACAGGTAGATCATTCGTTACTGAATATAATCTGAAAGTGGAATGATGATTCTGGAAGATTCAGGACCAGTCTGGGTCTATACAGTGACACATAGCAGTATAGAGCATAGCTGTATGGAGAGGAAATATCGATAGGAAGGGGAAATCGGTCATATGGATCACGCACTCTCTATATCTGATAGTATAACAAGAGAGTATCTATTAGAGATCTATCAGCAGATAGACACGAAAGGGGACCCGAATAGATCATGGCAACAGATCGTATTAAGACGGGTCTCTTGATGCTAAATATGGGTGGACCGGGCCAGCTCAACCAGGTCAATGCGTTCCTGCGTCGTCTATTCACCGACCCCGATATCATTCAGCTGGGCCGATTCCAATCCACACTGGTCCGTCACCGCTTGGCGGCGCCGTCGTACTCGCCCCCTGACTACGATCTAGGGACGTTTCATAGCGGACCGCAGGACGGGGAAGATCGCGAACCAGTACGCGCGCATTGGCGGCGGCAGCCCGATCCGTCATTGGACGGAGCTGCAGGCCCAGGCGCTGGGCCAGTACCTGGATCGGGTATGTCCGGAGTCCGGCCCCCATCGGGCCTATATCGGGTTCCGATATGCGGATCCGCTCACAGAAGACGCTCTACAACGTATGAAGGACGATGGCGTGACCCGGGCTGTGGCCTTCAGCCAGTATCCGCAATATTCGTGTACGACCTCCGGATCCAGTATCAATCATCTATGGGATACGCTCAGGCGCATGGGCCTGCACGACCGATTCCAATGGTCCCTGATTGATCGCTGGCCCACACATGCGGGGTATATAGAGAGGTGAGGAGAAAACCCCAAAACCCTACCTGATGTTGTCTGCTGCTGGTGCTGATGATGATGTTAGTGTGGCGGAGTGCGTACGGCGTGGTCTCGATCAGATCCCAGCTGGGCCAGCCCGGGACCAGGCCGTACTCGTGTTCTCATCACATTCGTTACCATTACGTGTCGTAGAACGTGGTGATCCGTATGCACAGGAGATGGCTGCTACCGTCCAGATGGTCGTACAGGCTCTGGGTCATACCCATGCGTACGTCCACGCCTGGCAATCCAAGGTCGGTCTCCTACCATGGATTGGTCCGAATACGGCCCACGTACTCCGTGGCCTGGGCCAGCACGGACACCGCCACGTCGTGGTCGTACCGATCGGGTTCACATCCGACCATATCGAAACGCTATACGAACTCGATATCGAATACGCCGGTATGTGGGGGGTCCTCCTGTTCCGGGGTGGTCGTACTGGCTCTCGCTTGATGAGTTCTGTTTACAGAGGTGGCTAAAGAGGCCGGCATTGAAACGTTCGTGCGCGCACCGTCGCTGAATGATTCGCCCCGGTTCTTGACCGCATTGGGGGAGATCGGTGCCGACCATCTACGGAGCGGGGCGGTCGCCACGCGCCAGTACGCCCTGCAGTGCGCGTACTGTACGAGCCCGCGATGCCGACAGATCCTGAACCCGGTCCGGTCGTACCAAAATCTGCGCCAGCAGGCCCAGGCGGCCGCCTTATGACCAATAATAATAATACAGCAACAACAGTTTATTCGGGCACCGCCTGCACCTGCAGCAGCTGACAATGATCGCAGGCCAGGATCAGGCCGCCGTACTTGTCCGTGCGAAACCGGGGCCGGCACGGCCACGGATGTGATTCGAGCTGGACGGAGAGATGCCGACGTAGCTGGTGGAGGTCGCCGATCTCCGCCGATTTCTGTTAGGAGACGGATCAGATGGGAGCGAGTCGAGCCTCGGGCGCGTACGACCGACCGGAATTCGCAATGTGCACGGGCAGGCAAATATGGGGCCAAGATCGTGGACGTTATCGCGCTGACATACCGGGCATAGTCTGATTACAACCATTCATGGTCGGGATAAAGAGAAATTGAACTTTTCAAAAAAAGTGAAAAGAAAAATGGAACGTTTCAGAACCAGTGAAAAGAAAATGAAACTATTTAACAAAAGTGAAAAGAAATATGGAACTTTTAAAAAAAAAGTGACAAATAAAATCGAAATGTTGCTGACACATGAGTCTGTGTAATATCAATTGATGTATCCATCTGTATATCCTGACAGGATGCTTCATATAGCTGCAGATCGGCATCAATCAGATCGACGGCGGCGGCGTCATCATCCTCGGCCAGGAGACGATCGATCTGCTCGGCCGTGAATCCCGTATAGAACAGCTCGGCGCCGGCCTGTACGACACCCCCCTTCAACACCCAGCGTCATGGCCCAGCATGCCCCGGCCTGACCTGATACGATGGCGATTGACGAAGGCGGTGAATCGAGGCCAGCCTCCCGGCCTTGTTCCGCTGCAGGAAGGCGGCCTGCAGCTTCTGGCGCCATTGGCGTTGAGCCAGGATGGCGCCCTCGCTCTTCAAGGGCGATCGTTTGGGGTTCATGATGCCGCGCCCATATCAAGATCGAATTCGCACACGAACTAGAAAGTGCGTTGCTGCTTTTGGAAGATTTATTTTACGGATATTTTTATGATACGTAGTTATTGAAGATGTCCGCGACGGTAATTCCCTAAAACGCAACAAGAAGCAGAGGTTTCCTCAGGTTTTTTTCCGCAAACTGAGTTGGGGCAAGTGCCAACCTAATTGATATTCAGTTTTACGAAAGAGCATCCCGAATTGATTTGGATGTCTTCGATAAGCCCCATTAAGTAGGTTGGGACTTGCAGTGCCCGTTGTCTAAACCCTCCTGAAACGACACCGAGCTGTCAAGTGTGTTTCCTAAATCCACAACGCACCTCGATTCTAAACTTCACCACAACATACTGAAAGTCTCAGTTTAACTTAGACCCTGACCACAGTCTGATAGTTCTGGGTTTAGCAGGAACGCAAGAAATGGCGTAAAACGTGACAGAGTCGCAAGTCAATTATCATCGACGAACTAGACGATTCCATTCTATTCCAGTTTCAGTACAATTATTACTTTATTGAATGGCTAAAGACTTTAAGTGCAATCCTGACTCGCAATCAGAATGCGAGCTAATCGCGTTTTGATGGTCCGATGCGAATCCGGAATCAGAAGCGTCCTCAGATAGGTTAGCAGCATCATCATCCTCGTCGTCATGAGAGGACACAGGCAGGTCATAAGGATCACGAGCGTTGTTATCTTCATCGTCCGAACTCGACTGGCTAATCATGAGCATATCACGACGAGGTCCATTAGCACTAGCCAGCCATTCATTCTGAACCTGAACGATTTCCTGGCTAGTTTCACAACCATCATACAGATCAAACAACTCCCTACAATGTGATCAGAGATGAAGAGACATCCAGAACGAATCGTCACCTATTAACTTCTATGAACCCGGGACCCCATTTGAACTTCTCTAACAGCTGTTCAGCATGAGAGCGAAAACCAGTCAGTATCAATGTCGCTGCTATAGCTTCAACGCAGCTCAGCTTCATAGGACGTCCATAATTGACAGGATTGCCAGCCACCATAAACGGCACTGATCTTTACAATCAGCATAGCAATAACAGAATCTCACCATAACTTACATAAGCGATTCGAACCGCTTTTCAGCTTCTGAAAAGGAACAGAATCGAGCTCATTCCAAGAGCAGTCGATAACACCAATGCCGGATTCTATGACAAGATCTCGATCCTCTTTCGAGATCGATTTCTGACCTTTCGGGCTTAGAACGACTCCGGACCACCTCTGCTGGATTCGTAGCTCTCGCAGAAACCCTAAACGCTTGTCAATCGATGCTTGGTCACGATCATCTGAATCCCAGACCCATTCGCGATAGTTTCTTTCCAGTGCATCGTTTCGAATCGCATTGACCGAAATCCCACATGGCCAATTTAAAGGGAAAAGGTTGGCGAATCGGATCGTCTTCGTCATCATCGCTTGCTATATCCCGCCTCCGCTGAATATGATGGCCAGATTTGACCTGGGTTCGATTCTTCACTTTTGACCGATTGGATCCATCACGACGTCCCATTTCGTGTTGTAATGTCCAACGGGTCCTCTCTCACCGATTCGCTGAATCGGCATTGGAAAGCGCGCGACTGCGCACTTTATTCTTCTTGCGCGCAACAAATATCAACATCTACACTTTTTGAGGCTTTGATTATTTTTCGAAGTTCGCCACCAATTTGGATTCGCTTTGAGATGTAGTTTGAGTGATTTACGTTGTAATCATATGGTCGAATCCATTTACATACGAGTTACGTTACGGTGTGTAACTGAACAGGCAAGGCGACAGCAATCGATCTGGGCGGGTACTACGGTTCTGTTGTGATGAGCATGAACGAGGCCGATCATGCGGCCGCTGTGATCCAACGCCGAGCTCGAGGCCATAAACGTCGCCACCGTTATGCCAGACAGTTGGAGCGATTGATGATGATTGAGATGGAGGCCGAACACGGCGAGCGGTATCGGGTACAGCAATGGTGTAATGTCCTTCCCGTCCAGAATCATGACAGTCTGCGACCCGAATTACGTCCCGTCCTGAATAAGTTCGCCATATCTCACCGGAACAAGACCGGCGATCGATTATACTATAATTATTCGGCCCATCTGTCAAACGTTGCTGAAGTCGTCGGGCGAGAATTGCGTCGATGTCGACGTTTAAACGGTATCCCGGGTTTGATTCACGTCCGGGACGAAGTCGTGCAAATCAAAGATGAAATTGTAGTCACAATCGAAGCGCATGTTAATGACAAACCTCTGCTCGAGCACATAGTCGGTTTAGATCCCGATCGCTACAATGGATTCTATGTCCGGACTATAATCGCATCGGTAGTGCAGATAGTCGGTTCGATGCATGATCGCGACATCGTCTGCGGTCATTTAATGCCATCAAAATTATATCACGACGGCACTAGCTTGAAGCTGATGCCGTTCGGCCTGGGGAAGTACATGCCCATCGCGGACCAGCATTACTTCATTCCTGACCTAGAATGCTTTATAGCCCCTGACATTGTTCACAACCACGGTGCCTATCGTCCATGGTCCGATGTGTATTCGATCGGGGCCTTGATGTATCTCCTAATGACCGGAACTTACTTCACCGGCGACGATCTGGCGGCTGCGCCGTTGTCGGACGACGCTCGTGACCTGATGAGTTTGCTGCTGGACAGGAGGCAATTCTACCGGCTGAAGATTTCCGAAATCTTGCAACATCGGTGGTTTAGTAATGACGGCAGCGATAACAAGAACAACTGGGGTGAAATTCAATCGAATATCTCTCAGCTGGTCAACGAAAGAGCGTTATATGATCGAGTTCTAAGGCGATTTGCGAATAGCGAAAATCGACGTTTGTTGACGCTGAGGTTTTGTCGATTACTGGATTATGATGCCTGCCCTGGGTTCGGGAGACTATCATCGGATCTACCAGAAGTCAATGAAGCTCTGAAGCACGCAATCGAGAAGCTCAGCTCCCTGTATCTGTCGCAGGATGAACCAGAACGATCGCATATAAACCCGCTGGAAGTGTTGGCTGGTATCGTCAAAGGCATCGCATCCGATCAGAAGCCATCGCAAATCCAGACACGAGCTCGCTCATCGAAACTCGATCTGCACTTCGCCAAGTCGCAGGAGGGTGGTGCGATGTCGCCGGAGGACAGAATCGGCGCCCAGGTAGAAACAAAAGTTCAATCTGACGGTCAACCATCGAAAATTACAAATGAGCCTACAGAGGGCTCCTCTTCAGATCAACAACAGCAGCTGGCGCAGCCCAACTCGTAATTTTCCAAATGAAACGTTTCTGGCGCGGCCACATGAGTGGCACTGCTAAAATTTTCATTGAAAACAAGTTGAGAAATAGGAAATATCTGAGTAGCGGCACGAGTGCATATGGGGCCATTTGGTAGTGGCGCCGAATGACAATGGTGAAGCACGAGGTCCCATGGCGGAACTCGAGCCCGAAACCGGCTTCGTCCCAGGACGGGATCGGGAACGCAGGCGAGACGCGGCGTTTCCGAAGCGATAAGCTTCAGGAACTGGATCGGCAGCATGCTGCAACGGCCGCCTTCCATCTGCCGGCTGTTCTCCCGAAACCTGACAAAGAGCTGGAGAAGGCCACCGAAATCGCCTTGTTTCGGCAGAACTTCCCAGAGATCGGTCTCGATGAGATTCTGAACACTTGGTCGCCTGGCACAGATCTGACGAATGCTGCATGGGGCTATTATCGTCAACGAAAACAAGCACGAGAGGATCGAGCCTGGGATCGAGCTGATGAATGGACCATGATTTTGCGCGAAAGCGAGCAATGGAATGCGACAAGCCGCGCTGGGATGTTCAAATTCTCTGGTAACGCCAATGTCAAAGATTACCCGCCCTCGCCTGTTTGGTATAAGCTGTCGGATACACCCAAGACAGCGCGATGGGCGAAGAACGCTTTGTGCGTCGGCAACTTGCTTGGACAGGATTTTCTGGACCAGATGAGCGCTGCAGAACATCGCCGAAGACTGCACGATCACATCAGGCATCGCGAAAGTTTGCATCGACAAGAGAACCTCGTTCGTGAACGTCGCATTAAGACTGTTTTTCGGCGGAAATTGAAGCGGCAGCCTCACCAAGAAAAAGGAAGGGAGAACAACGAGCAGCCAGATGTGTATGAGAGGCTGCTCGATCTGACTTCAAACAAAGTGAAGCCAGATTTCACTCCGGAGAATGACATCACGACGATCGTTCAGTCATTCCAAACTGCCGTTCGACGAGTCGTTCCTCATCTTAACCTTCACTTGCTGCAGACGTACCCTTTACCGGAACATATCGCCAGAACCGCAAAAAATCAAGTTTTGAGCTCTCGACGCCAGAAAAGTAATACGTGTTTTTTTATCGCTGCAGCTCACTGAATTGCTCAACAGAGCGGGAATTAAATGACAAAGCAACAGCTCGATCTGTTGCGGTACAAATTGAGCACTTTGAAAGAATGCTGAATGCACGCAGATTACAGACGCAAATGTCGGCGGCGGCCGAAGACAGTGCTGCTATTGCGAATAATGAGCTTCTAGAAAAAACATATTAAAGAACCAAATCAGTGAGCAACAATGAAGCGTTTTTATTCACTCTGTATTTGGAACTGTCAATTAAAGTTTTGGCTTCGTTTGCACCTGCAGCCCTGTAGCTACTTGCCGTCTTCGGATGCCGAACAAAGCGAATGCAATCAAAGATCCTGCAGCCACCAGACTGGCAACAGTTATCACAACAATACCTGTAGCAGATGATGCGAATTTTGCATCGACCAGATTACTATCCTCTCCCTGAATAATGGCAGAGCTAACGCCAATATGAGTTATAGATACGATCAGCGCTCAGTATCATTTACTCTGGAAGATGATTAGAGGGTGATGGGGACGTGAGAGTTGGCGCCTGTGGTAGAAAGCTTAGATACATTTTAACGTGGATTTAACTCGTTCTATACCGAAGAGCTAGCTAACTGAGCTGAACTCGAGGTAACGGGTTGATCCTGTTTGAATGTCAGATAACAGTTCGAAAATGCCTCAAAAGCTGACAGAATTCAGAAAAGATGCAGGTGGAGTCGGGAGAGGAACAGGAGCAGTGCGGACAACATCAAAATCAGTATTGTCCAATGAGCAGAAGTGTGCATTATTCTGGCTGACCGTGCAACTGGATTCAATCACGATTTTATAGTTACTGGGAGACACTAATGTGATTCCTTTACGAGTAAAAGAGCGTTTCGGCGCCTGAAAAGGATCCCAAAACCCTCCCCCCAGACTATCTTCATTTTGCTGAACAACTTGGACGTAAAGAACATTGATTTCTGGATCGAAATAATATCCATCGGCAGTTGGTACGGCCTTTAGAGATGCCAGCGATGGCATTTGTTGATACTGGTGCGAGCATAGTGTCCACTGGGATGGCCAACACCATGACGCTGCCATTCCCATAACTGTAAAACTTGAACCTGTTGGGTAAGGCGCAGCTAATAACATTGTAGCACCAGGTGCTCCGTCATAATTCATTAATTGAATGTTAGAAATTGTTAGAGTTTTTGGAGCTCCGCTCTGATAGCGAATGTACCAACCGTCGCCTAATTCGTGATCCACTCGACCGGTTACTTTTGGATTAGCAGTCATTGCGAGTCCATTTTTCAGACTGGAGCGGTATATGTGATTTGCATAGCCTATGGCAGGGCATGGAAGTCCCCAACCGTTGCTGCACTGGGTTGATCCAACAGTCGATGTCAATGTCGGGTCAGCTTCTATAGTCATCGAAGCCGTTGCTGTAGGAGGATCACATTCCCACATGTCCATATTGCCTGGGGCAGAAACACAGCTACGGTTGTCGAGCTTCCACCAATCCAGTGCCAGGCTTGATCCCATCACGGTTGGCACATTCCGAAGAGAGGCACTTCCGTCTACATCGCGCCAATTCTGGGAACGCCCAGAGACTGTGGTTCCCAGATCTCGGGTGGCATAGTTCCATAACCGGCTGGTGTCGCAATTCTGGTAAACAACTCCAGAAGTTGCCTGCATCTGATGAGCTGTCAAACGAAGTCAAGAAATCAATAATCACGTCAAGCCATACGATTTCAGGGATAAATTGATCGGAATGCGAAAGTAAAGACCATGGAGCAGCAGTGCATTCGCCATTCAAACACTGACTCCATTTACTATGGCAATTACGGAAAGTAACATTTGTAACAATATGCTTCTGCCCTAAAAATCCAGTATGAGCATTGCTGATTCAACAACGGTTCGCTTTGATTGGTTGTCCATTACCTACATCATACCACTCGAAGCCCAAATAGGCCTGCAAAGTCATTTCAACATAACACGACCCTATAGCAAGATAGCGTTACCATCCAAAAATACCAATCACGTGAGGCGCAATTCCACCACGTTGAAGATGTTGGACAACCGTTAACAAATTTTGGAATGTTGCTTGTTCGGCAGATAGCCAGCATCTGGTCAACCCAAACAGTTCCGAAAGCATTTGCTGCCTTGCCGCAGTCATGGCCTTCGAATTTCACCAGTTCAACTCTGGAACCCCAATGCATAAGACCGCGATTGGCTATGTTTCAATAAGGCACTTGATTGAAGACACGACTTTAATCTAACCAAGAAAGGCTTTCGTGTTAGTGAACCTCATCCATGAGTGATCAGAAATCTGACATCCCCAAGGTTGTAATTCCTGATTGCATGTATCCCGCCCTGCCACGAATCTTCCCGGATTATAATGAAGGACACCGTTGTTGCTCAGATCGTGCTCGAAATAGCCTCCGATGTAAAATGCAGCGCCATTTCCCCACCAGTATCCCGTTGAATGAGCGCTGTTCCCATCGAAACGTTTCAATGGTCGATCCATCGGAGGGGTCATGACAACATCGCGATGTTGTAAAATAGGTTTGGGAAGCCCAGGAAATGAGAATCCACTCCAACCTCCACTTGCAGCGTTGCCAATGAAGGTATTATATGCGTTAGTAATGTAGAATGCACTAGCTGCTAAATCTGTGGGAACCAACAGACTGGGGCTCGCAACAGTCCAGTCTAATACTTGTTGCCAAAAATAGTCTTGGTTAGTTAACGCCATCGAATGTATAAATGCTCCTAAATTGTACTCAAAAACGTTATTCTCTTCGACTCCGTCTTCTATATAGTAACAGTTTCCAGTGACATCATAAGCAACATCTGTATTGGACAGGGTCATTTCGAAATAACAAGCCGCATGATTCGAATGGCTTACTGTTTGAGACCAAACTATAATGGCTTCCGTGAATTGAAACACAGCGATAAAAGCTGCTATGAATTGAAGAATAACGAATCCAGCTGCTAGCTGCGCCACTTCCCAGCATATGTAAATGGAATGGATATCTCGCCATCACGTTCGTTTGGCCTGCAGCCTCTTAAACGCAATCACAGCTGATAACGGAAATATCCAGACCCATATGATAGAATTCAACAGCAGTTACTCTCCCAATGCCCGTTGTATCGATCATGACATGACCTCCATATCCAGAAGGAAAATAACAGGGATGCGTACTTGTTGAAGTTGCATCTGTGCAAACTGCACTTCCCGAATGTGGATCTATACTATTATCGTCGCCCATTATGACCATTCTGCGGGAGAGCATGGCGACTTCAGCTTGATATTCCTTATCAGCAAAATGAATCCATTTCAAAGCGGTCACCAACTTGATAACGGAAATATTTGGGCCCAAATGTGGCGCCGTGTTTACAGCTGCGATAGTAGCGACGTCATTTCGGTTAAAGTCGAGGCTGTCTTTCACGTTGGTCGTTGTAATCATGACAGTTTGACCAGGCTCCCAATTCACATTATCCTGGATGTAGATAAGCGTGTCTCCAGCAGAAGCTGTTCTTGCCAATCTGGTCCAAGATGGAGCATATATAACGCTATGCATGTCCAATGTTCCAGTGACATGGATTCCTTTAACAGTTGGAGATACAGGCAGCGATGATGGGCGACTACCATGGAGAACGATATTAATGTAGCTTGATAATGGGCACGATTCGGTCCCTATAATTAAGGAACCAGCGACTTTAATACCCATAGTATGAAGGGTGGTGTTTGCATCTGCGAAGATCAAGGAGGATCCTAAAGGGATTGTGATGTATCCATAAACTGAAGAAGCAAGGGCGCCGCTGTTAATTAGCACAGAAGCATTGCTTGGGATAGTAATTGGCACCGACGGATTAGCTATTGGAACAGACAAGCCCGGCCAAGTATTGGGATTGGACCAATGCAACAGACCTTGTGCAGAATAAGGACAGTTATGTCTCTGGGAGTTATTGAAGTCGGTTCGGGATACATCTGGTCGTGGAAGGGTGACGACTTCACTCCAATGGTTTTGAACGTAGACAGACGAGACTGTATTGGATGGGTTAATGGGCGTATTAGCAAATGAAGGTAATGGAGAGGCCGCAGACAGACTGCATGGCGTCAATTGCAGTAACGATAATACTGACAGGCTGATGACTGCGCTGATGGCATTCATGAGGGGATTCTCAATCAGTGCAACTGATGGAGCTCGTTCGTACACGATTGATTGAGCCGATCGTGCACTTCCCCAAATTATGGTCATGATGCCGCCTTTTCAGCAAACGGGTACCTTTTGAGTTTTGACTGATGTACGCTGTGTCATCAATTGGTATGCAACATGTCTGAACAATCTCGACAACGCCGATCACGATCGAAAGTAATCTCCGTTTAATTCTATTAGGATGTATTCGCTCTTGACTAAATAACCTGAATCGTTTGTGGAAGCATTATTCAAATGGGATTGCGTAGAAGAATGGCACGAACGAATCGCAAACGATTCTGTTACTCAAACCCATCGTGATTTGAAACGTTTCTTTTCGCATCGTGTCAATTTAATGGCTTGAATAGTTCAATCATAATAAATTTTTATGTATGTCCGACCAAGCTGAGCTGTTCATATCGCAATGACTATCTATCTCTAATAAAAGGTCAAACTAAACATGATGTGAAGTTGTCAAAAAGTGGCGCGAAGCAGCGCCGGGCGCCGGGGTTCCCCCCTTGGGGCCATTATGTGCCCCATCTCATGATAACCTACGGTGATCTTCTCCATTAGTCAGATTAGGACAGCTTAGCCAAGGGTCAAATCAATGCCGCAAGAAGAGCGTGTCGGGGATGATGCCGATGACCCCGATCGTGAATACGAAATCGACCGGATCGTCGACTCGAAACTCGTGAAGGGATCGCTGTATTATCTGGTGCATTGGCAGGGATATGCTGAGGCAGATCGCACATGGGAGCCAGCAGAGAACATCGCACATGTCATGTGCGTTATCGAGGAATATCAAGATCGAGTCAAAGAGCGAATCATCACACGAATCAACTCCAATCAGATCGCTACATGATCTTTCTAATTCAGTTTACAATATGTTAAATTTATACAATCTTCTGACGAGAAGGTTTCTCTTCAGTGCTTGCTGAGCCTAAAGACCTTTTGATGCCGAGCTTAGGCGCCACCTCAGGAAGCCAGACACGCTCGATCTCGGTCAGCGTCCTCATATAAGTCTTGGTCGTGTACACCAATTCGGTGAAGATTACGGCTGCTGGACGAGGCTTTCTGGGGAACAACGATGAGGTCGGATGTAAATAGACAATGTTGTTGTTGTGTGTCTTATAGGAGCCGTCAGGCTGTAAAACAGCCGAATTCAGAAACAGACCACTGCATAAACATCGTCGAATTCGTTCATGTAAATCGCCGGCTTCATCCGGGTCGACATCATCGCCCACATTCAAATTAAGCTGCTTGATTGCGATTACCAATTGCTTCCGAATCGAAAGCGCCTTCTGTACAGAACGATGGTTGACGAAGTTGTTTGAGCACCACCGCGAATCGAATGATGCCTCTCTAGCGGCATTGAACACGTTTAAGAGCATGATATGATCGCCAGATCCCGAAGAGAAGCGAATTCGGGCGGCATCAGCGACTTCTCGCTCCGACTGTTTCGGTTGAAAGAACACCGCATCACTCGACAACATCGCCACGATCGTCAGGATCGACGACGTGCACGAGAAGGACGCCGAAGCGAGCAAGACTTTAGCAAACACAGGCTCGAGTGGCAGGCGAGACATCTTCCGTCCAATCGCCGTTAGTCGACCTGCTTTGTCGACAGCGTTAAGCTCATACAGGTGCATAAGCGCCTGGACCAAGGTTTCGGTATCCGGGCGGTCCATGAAATCGAATCCCAAAATATCATCGATGCCAAGCACTTTCAGCTGGAGAACGACGGCAGCCAGATTACATCGGCGGATCTCAGGCACACCGACATCGGACAAACCCTCGTATGACTCTTCGGTATACAATCGGTAGCAGAATCCGGCCTGCTGTCGTCCAGCACGACCGGCACGCTGACACGCCTCGCTCTTGGCAATCGGACTTGGAACCAGCGATTCAATTCCGGTCGCCGAATGGAACGTCTTCTTTTTCGCCAGGCCACAATCAATTACATATCTGAAAGAAATTAGAATATGAATGAAAGGATCTGTTCAAGATTCTTACTTGACGCCATCGATAGTTAGCGAGGTTTCAGCGATATTGGTCGCCAGAATAATTTTGCGAACTCCTGGAGGCGTTGGCTCGAAGACGGCCAGCTGCTGCTGTTGTGGCAGAGCGGCATAGATCGGACAGACGATGACAGGGCGATCGGCGCCCAGCAGTTTCGCATGAGATACGACCTGCTCACGCAGCAATTCGATCTCTTCCTGGCCGGTTAGGAAGCATAAGATATCGCCATCGATGGGATGATCCATATGAGTTTGAAGAATAGCAATCAAAGATGCATCAAGAAAATCGGGTTCAGGTTCTCGAAGATATCGAATCGAAACCGGGAACGTTCGCCCTTTGACGACCTCGATCGGGCAGCCGCCAAGAAAATGCGAGAATTTCGACGCTTCGATCGTGGCCGACATGCAGATTACTTTCAGCGGATGAGCGGTCGACACCCGATGCGCCTGAGCTCGTTTCACCAACGCCAGCAGAACATCGGTGTGTACGGTTCGTTCGTGGGCCTCGTCGATGATAACGACCGAATATCGTTTGAGGCGTGGATCGGCGATGCATTCCTGCAAAAGGATACCATCGGTAGCGAACTTCAGCTTGGTTTGACGGCTGCACTTATCATCGAATCGAATCTGATAGCCGACCAGGTTGCCGAGTTTCGTTCCGATTTCGTTGGCAACGCGCTGGGCCACTGTAATAGCAGCGACTCGCCGTGGCTGAGTGACGACCACCATCTTGCCGTTCGGCACCAGACCGGCTTCAACGACATACTGTGGAAGCTGCGTCGTCTTACCAGAACCCGTCTCACCAACTAAAACCAGGCTGTTGTTCGCCTGAATCAATTCAATGAGCTTATCTCGGCTCTGGAAAATCGGCAGTTTTCGTCGTTGCTGATCGAGCTGTTGCCGGGAGAACTTCGAAGCCGGTTTATTCGTCTTCGACGAGTCATGATTGAATTCGACGACCTTGTTGTTGCGATCGTCGGCGATTCTGGGTGGAGCGTCGGCGACGGGCATCCCCATTGAGGGATGCTTTTCCAGAATCACTTCAGGTCAGAAAAGGATTTCGTCTTGATGGCTGCGGACTCCGTACGCATTCGACCTACGTTTGGATCCAGCTGTCGACATCCAGAGCCCGGATCAAAATCGAACATGACGAACACCGCCCTACAGCCAATACAACGAAACATACAGGCAACTAAGCGTGCAAGTTCAAGAGTCGATTCCGCCATAAAATCCCACGGCTTTCGGATTCGGAACGACATATGGGCCGGCGATCTCTACCTGCATGGCAAGCCGAGCACCTTGGCAGTCTGCCGATTTCACCGATCAGGACGCCGTCTCGCAGACGTCGACGATAGAGAGAGAGATCGACTTTGTGCCACTCCAAAGCCAGACCAACAGTGCAGTGGAAAAGTTGTGCGTTAGTGGGCTCAGCCTCTTCCCCTTCTGACCCCCCTTTGGCCCTTTCCCTTCAACAATCTTCATTTCTGTATAGCTGCTGGCTCTAGATTCTTGAACTAGACCGGCACAGGAAGTCCCGAACCTCGGCCCGACGACTGCCTGCACAGCAGGGGCCAGCGCGCGTCAATTCGTCATTGTCGGTCCCGGGCGACGATGGGCGAAAGGTACCAGCAGCAGGCCCATGTTCTGCAGCAGCAGCCGGTGCCGCCCAGGGCCGGTTTCCGTGCGCCGACGTAATTCTTGCTTGGGGTTGGTTTCCGGATAAATTAAGCGTTCGTTAGGAGCTCGTCTGCGGCTGCTAATGTCTATCAACAGCAACCGGTGATCTCGCAGCCGAGCCCTATTCGTAAATCCTGAAACGCTTTCTCTTCTTCTCAACTAACCATGCTTAGGAGGCGCTGCATTTGGGCAAATGGATATTCAGCCGCCTCTTCGTACGCGATCGACGCCGCCGTCGGCTGACACGTTTCAACAGCCGCGATTCACACCGCATAAATCGACCGGACCGACGTTAGTCCCAACGGCGCCGGTCTATAATGGCGTGCCTCATTCTGGGAAGCACGGTTTTGCTCCGATGTACGCCTTGCCCGATATGTATGCTGGATACGCGATTGGTCATCATGGCTATATGCACAATACGTATCTGCAGCAACAGCAGGCTCAGCGCATGCCCATTCATCAACCCGTGAAAAGGGCTTCGAAGGCGTTGCAGATCGTTGATCCTGCCACTGGGAAGCCTATCGTTATGGATGGCCTGTCTACACCCAAAGCCGATCCGGTTCAAATCGTTGTCCCAAAAGCGACACGGCCAAATTGGGCTCAATCGTCTCCGATTAACTCAGCTTTGGTGCTGTCTTGCTCCAACAATAATAACGTCGCCTATTCCAAACCACCAATGACACCGATTCATTCGCCGCCTTCTCGACCATCTGCTGTTTCTCAGTCACCGATGTCATCCGATGTCTTGAATATCTCGTCCAAAAAGAACATGGCTGAAGAACAAAAGGCGAAAGATGCCTCGAAATCGCTGAAAAAAATTGACATTCCGAAAGAATCTGTTCAGCTGCAGAATGCTACCGCACCAATTGATTCGTCCTCAGTGAAGGCGTCATCTAAACACCAGCCAGCTAATCACCTCCCTGCTGGTCTTAATGTGAAAAAAGATGTCTCATCTCCTGCAACCTCACCGTCTTTTGGCTCATCACATCCGCAACGTGGCTCATCACCTGAGCGATCGCCTAAGACGATCAAGGAGAACAAAGCTGCGGAACTCTCTGCCAAACCATCTGCATCTGCTGAATCCCCATCTGAAAAATCAAAGCATCCATCGATTGTTGTAAGCTCACCTAGTCAACTCGGGTGCCCTGATATCTCCTCTTGCAAGAGCGCTAAAAGCGCGGTTTCGCCTTCATCGAAAGGATCCAGTCCTGTTCCTCTGGATAACATTCCTGAGATCGTACTTGATTCGAAGAACGCTCCTATCTTACCGAAGCCTGTTTTTACTTCGCCGAAGCAAGTTTCTACGATCACCAGCTCGCCAACGGTGATACCAACCTCACCAAAATTCGACGCCTCCCAGCAGATTTTTCCGAATTTGAGCAGTAAGAAGAATGCTAGTCACCCGCCTGATTCTTCAATTTCAACGGAGGGTCCAACAGCCTCGAAGGTCCCCGATTCTGTTCGACGTTACACCGTTGAGGAAATTTTTTCTCTAGAAAATGATTTTGGTGGACTTCCTGAAGGGATCGCTCTGGATTCTCCTTGTCTTAAACAGAATCCCAATTCTGCTTCTGGTCGTTCCGGCTTCACTGGTTACCGCGGCAGTGAATCTACGCGTCGTATGCCCCGAGCGAATTCGGGAATGTTCCGCAATTCTTCATCAGGCGACTTTCAACATGATTCAGGCAATCGTCGTTTGCCATCAGATGCGGATCGCCATTCTGACCGCCAGAAACACGACCGCCATCATCCTTCAAGACGCTCTTCGCACAGAGGAGGCGTGAAGGAGATATCCCGGCACGAAGGTCCCGCTGTAGAACCCCTGAAAAAGAGTGAAACCCGCTGGATTCCTCGCCAGGTAGTGTGCTTTAAATATTTCTTGATTTCTTAAAAATTGCATGTAACTTTTATAATGGACTTTAATTTGTTGCTGATATCAACTGATATAAAATTTTAGAAAGTTTCGAATGATGAGGAAACTCTTAAGCGCAAGATTAAGGCCGTTCTTAACAAGCTCACCTTGGACAAGTTCCAGACCTTGAGCAAACAATTCTTAGCTCTGGTTCAGGAGAAAGTCTCCTCGGTTGATCACTTAAAGACCGTCGTCGAGCTCATTTTTGACAAAGCACTTTCTGAACCTACGTTTGTCAAAATGTACTCGAGCCTTTGTGTGGCTATCGCTGAAAGCATGCCCGAGTTTCAAAGTGGCGACGACAAGGGAGCCTCAAACGAAGATCGACGCGCCCAGACATTCAAACGCTTGCTGTTAAATCAGTGCCAGCAAGAATTCGAACGCGGCACTTCGTTCGATGTCGATTCGAATCTTGACGAAGAAGAACGAGAAGAAAGCGTCCGGCAACAGAAAAGGCGCTTCCTTGGAAACGTTCGTTTCATTGGTGAGCTATTTAAAGATTCTATGCTCGCCGAGCGCATCATGCACACCTGTATATACCACTTCCTTCAAGTCAGTATTCTTTTGATGAAAGATCTCTCAAAGTTCTGATATGAGACATGTTAGGAGGCGATCCAACCAATGGAGGAAGATATTGAAGCACTATGCAAACTATTAGCTACAATTGGTAAGAAATTCGACCGTCACCAAGCCAAAAATCATATTGTAGGAGATAATGGTGTTGTTATCCTTTTACTGAATATATGCAAAGGATTCGTACTTCAACAGAATGCAGATGATGTCTACGAACCCGTCATTATCGAGGCGAGCCAGGTTCATGCTCTTGGACGCAATTGATCTGCGTAAATCGGGTTGGAAACCGCGGCGGAAAGAAGTCGAGGCCAAGACTATCGATGAATTCAGGCAAGAAATGGAGCGCGAAGCAGCCGAACAGGTATTGGCATTGGAATCACAGGAAGCTTTGCTGATGGCTTCAGAATGCTCGAAGTTCCAGAACGGCTTCACGTTTTGATACCTTTATCGGGCGCGGGTCTACTTCTAAGCCAGTTTCCAAGCCTTCCAAAGTAATTGTTGTTATCATCTCTACTGTGTCACCGACGATTTCTGTGTAGCCGGTCAATGAAAAACGCTCTTTTCAAATCCGAGCTCCTTCCGATTCGCGACGAACTCAAAGCTTTGATCGTCGCATTCCATCTTCTTCCCGACTCTCATCTGTCACCGCAGCCGAAGGAAGTAATCAATCACAGGTATGAATTTAGCCAGGCTATTTCTTCTGCCAAAATAATTTTTTGTGAAGACTGTTCCTCGTCCTGCTTCTTCTCGTGTACAGACGGCGCCGTCTGCATCCAAACAAGCCTCTGCTGAACAGATCAAGTCATATTCGTCGGAAATGGATTTAACTATAAAAGATTTCTTAAAGAATCCAGGCGATATCGAAGAGATTCGAGACACTCTCGCTTCTATGGCCGATTGGGAAAAATCTGCTCGGAACAAAACGTTTATATCGAAGGTCGTACAGCTCTTTGTGTGTTTCAAAGCAACTGATTCCCCGCAGGCGCTGAGTATCAGTATGGAACAAAAAGATTCGGACCGCGACACTGTCGTCGACCTTCTGACTCAACTACATCTCGACCGGATCATCACCTCTAGCGATCTTTCTGCCGGATTTAATGACATCTTGGAATTCTTGAACGATCTGCTGTTTGATATCCCTCGAAGCCCAGATTATCTGGGCACCATATTCGGTCGTCTGTTATCAAATGTTCGTTTCGTAGGTTTACGTTTATAATTGGAGCTAAACACATGTGTTTAGGGAGTGCTTTCAATTGATTGCCTGAATGAGTCGGTCTTTGATGACCAGATTGAAGTTGGTGTTTTTGGGGAATTTGTCGCTCGGGTATTAACTGTTGTTGCTGCTGAGAAGGTCTTTGTAAACAATTACTTTGTGTTTGATTCACTTAATACTGCTTGCAGGGCGAATCTGAGACGAAAGAAATGATCAGAAATGCGAATCATTTCGACTTCAGCATCTTTCTTAGGAAACCTTTCGGCTGCGCTCCGGCAGAATTCGTTCGAAAACGCCATCTTGACTCGATTCTTCCAGAAGAGCTGCTGCGCGACGATCTCTTACCTTTTTTGGAAGAGAACAAGCTAGATGAAGCCGACGAGTTAATACGCGATATTCTGATCGATCGAGACAATCATCGTGGGGCGGCTGTTATCTGCAGATGCCTTTTAGATCATTGTTTGCTGTCGACGTCGTACCCGAAAGCTTCGTATAATACCGCTCAGGTACAATATTATCCATTTAGAACTCTTTGTTTAAAACATATGATAGGTGGAGCCATCCTCGAAGGAAGCAATTCAAAAAGAGCAGTCGTTGTTAAAACAGTTTTCCTCATTGTTCAAACGAATATCTGGATCCATGCAGTATCCCGAATCCATTCTCGAAGAAATCCACAAATTGTGCTACATGCTTGGCTTTCCGGACGGTACCAAGCTCGTTCGTCACCGTCTCACATTGTAAATTATTTTATAGGATTGTCGCTGCGTCTCTTCAAAGTGTTTGCTGATATGGGCATCATCCCATCGGCATCGTATTCGCTTTGGAGAAAACAAGCGCCAGAGTACTTCAAAAAATCGAGGACTTTGGAATCCGTCTCCGGTTTCATTGACCGGATCGTGAACCAACACCCCTAATTATTACTAGCATAATAAAATAATCAAAAACAACGCCAACCGACGTATGACCATAAAGTCATTTATATCATTGATGCGCCGTGCTGGTCCGAGTCCGAATGGTTGAAGGACAACACGACGTCCCTGACGTCCTCGACCTAGATCTGGGGTCGGCCGCCCTCCTAGCCTCGACCGATGATGGCCTAACACAGAGGGCACTGGGCCTTTGTACGGGTCGTATATCGCGCTCGGCGCCGTTGGCGATCACCCAATCGTGGGCTGGGACGACGTTGGAACTGCCGACCCAGCCTGGGAGCTGTCTGATCATCGACCTGTCCGACTATGTCGTGGTCATTTATAACGCCATCAGTTCGGAATGCTCTGTGATTCGATTCGACCCGGAACATTTCTGCGAAGATGCATTCGAGGTACACAGTGTTGTTGTATCAAGCGGTTCAGCCTGAATATTTGCAGATTTTCATCAGTATCGCATCTCAATACTGTACGTTCGTCACCAGAGAGCAGGCTTCTCAAAATGAGGTGTTGCTGGCGTTGGGGACAGCCCCTGAAATACTCAGCGAGGTTGAGGGAGCTGGAGAACCATCCAGACCTGGTTTATCGGCTCGAATAGATTCGGGTGCTAACATCGTAGTTTCGGGAATTCAGCGATGTTCGTCTATCATTTGTGGAAGCCTCACGCTTGGTTCCGAGTATATTCAACGCCAGATTGAGCCAGCCCCGAATCCTATGCCCATTCATCCCCAAATTCGTGCTGGGTTTCGCGCTGTTGGTACAACGGCTGATGCGTTTGCATCTGGGATGACAACAATGGGTGAAAATATCTCTTCATCTCTATTTGGTATAAGAAGCGTCTGATGATATGTTTGCTTTTAACAGTCAGCATAGCAGGCGGCAATACTAACAATGCTCAGCGAGCATCTGTGGTTGATATTGCTCGAAGTTCCATCAGAGGAGCTGCTCATGTGGCTCTCGCAACGACAGACGCCACTCTAAACATCTTCCAGAGTGCACTGTCTGCTGCAACAGGTGCGAGTGTCGATTTCATATGGTTTTGTCTTGGGCCGATTTCAGTGATACAGGCGTACTGGCCCGGAAATATGGAGATGGGCTTGGTGAGATTCTCCAAGACGGGACGCGAATACTGTATAGCATGCGCTTAGCCTCCAGAGCATTACGAAGAGTTTGTCTTCAAATTTTGATGGATGCTATGAGAACAGAACCCATCCCTTACAGAATTCCAGACTGATAACAAGTATTGGCTTAATTAATTATTACTATGTATTTTAATGATAACTATTCATCAATCATAATTAAACCGTTTAATCCTCTTTATTCAAGTTCAGGTAAAAGAACGGCCGAAACGGTATTCCATCTGCATTGTAGAACTTGTTCATGAATTCCACCCTGTTTACACCCATTAAATTTACTTGTGCAAGCAGCTAGGCAATGTTACCAATGCAGACGAAGAGCGTGGAGGAAACATTCTAACACATCCATTCCCATCAACACACCAAAGGTAGCGTTGAGGAAAAAATAGAAGGAGATGAACAAAGTGACAGGACTGCCATAGTTGTCTGCAATGAGCTTGTGGTAGAAAACGGACGCTAATTGGGCATGTGCCAACGATAACGCCCATAGACGAAGGTATGATGCGGTGTTAGATACACAACCCAGCACATCTACATAATTTGAGTGCCGACAATCAAGGGTAAAACAAATCTTACATTCAATTGTATGGATCATTTGATGAACAAAGAGTTCGCCAAAATCATGCTACCACAATCTCAGTGCAATCCCGGAGACGATACCACGGTTGCAGTTTACCTCTTGATGATCTTGTTGTTTCGGTTGCGATTCCGGTTGTAAATCGACATCAGCTGCCAAGGGATGATAGGCTTCAGCTTCATGTTGTCGGTACTTATGATGAAACCACAATGCAATCGGCTTCAACAACAGCATCCATGGAACACAGAGCAATGCGATGATAAGCAAAGATTTTTGAAGACCCGCCTGTGCTTATGTAAGTATCAAAAGAAAAGACGAAAACGTATTTACAACTAGCAAGTTTTAAGATGAAACGAAAAGCGGTAAAATGCTAAGAACCTGTCCACTGAACAAAGGAATAGGTGGATCCGGGTCATTCTTATCAGCCTCGCTTCCAACTTGGCCAAAGTTTAAAACCATATTGATCAGCGTAACAATGAGACTTGGCGCTTTATGGGTACCGAGTTTGCCCCAGTCCAAGCACCACTTATACAAAATGATAAACACCTAAAGTGCAACAGATGTGTCACGAATGGAAGGATAGCGACGAGACCTTAGAGACATTACCATATATCCGAAAAAGGACAACATGAAAAGAATTCTTGGAATGAACTCACAAACGATACCGAGGTAGTCTTTAACGTGCAGTTGATTAAATAGACCGATGAAGACTCCAATAACCATCTACAAACGGTGTTAGAGTAAGCAGGATTAAGAAGGCTACAGACTCACATGCGTGACACCAAAAACTATCGCCATCTTCATCTTCAAAGAATTGATAAAAGCTAATTCTAGTTCAGATCCATACCAGATCTGGTTACGAACATGAGCAATTCCCAATGTAAACAACTCGCGACATAATTACGTAGTCAATGCCGAATGGGTAGACGCCGTCAAACTCATGAGATTTTTCGTCATATCGAGTAGCGAATAATCTCAAAGGTATTGAAGTGAAATCATTGTAGATGAATCCACAGTCTACGAATAGGTGAGGAGAATTAAACTGGTTAAGTAGTGTATCCTTACAGGCAGCAAAGAAGCCCATAAACACAAGAATGTATCGACCTTTGAATGCAGCCTCAAAAAACTACGCAATATCAGACATATAATGAATGTCAGAAAAGATATTACCTCATTCATAGGCCCAGACTGCAGTTTTTTCTCGTTCAGAATCATCCAAAGCGAAAAGAGAAACAACAGACTACCATGGAATATATCTCCATACATCACTCCAAAAAGGAAAGGGAATGTCATTATAGTCAAGACACCTGATAAGACTTAATTCCGTGTCTCACGAGGAAATCTTATGAAAGTACCTGGATTGATTTCTCCATAGCGTGGAACGCCATATGTATCAACGATTGCTTGAAACACGCTTGTGAACTTATTCGTTCGAATAGACGTAGGAGGCGTGTCAACAGTGAAATCTTTCTCGACAACCTTTAGGAAAAGTTACAGAGTAAGTAAGAGCGCTATACAGTGCACTAACCTGAACAACAGAAGGATTGTTATTCGATGAAAACCCTTTTGACGCCAGTGCAGCTTTCAAAGCATCTCTAACGATTTGCTGATCAGCAGTTGGGACCCATCCTTCGGCTTGAACCATCTGAGAAAGATAAACAAAAGAGAAAACCTGTTATTACCAGTTATCACCTGGGCAGCTTCGTTTATACGGAACAGATTCAGAATTGAATAGATGCTTTGACTTTGCAAAAGGATCCGGTCCCATGTTCCAATCTAAGAAACCGTGTTGATCCGATTTTGCTTAACAGATTTTGTCGCAGACAAACCTGGCTCGATACTCCAAACAGGTCGTGTTTCAAGCGAGATTCAGTTTTAAACAAGGTTTCTCTGAGCTCGGTTTGTCTCTGACGGCAATCAGCAAGACGCGCATGAATCGTGCCTTGGTTTTCAGGATGACTGCACAAAATCAAAATTCACTATCCAGATGCCCAATGCCAACATGAACTCACAGATATATGCTGATATTCATAACTTGGCATAATCTCGTCAGACGTCTTTCCAACACAGCCCCCAAAAAAAATACCACAAAAGCCTGTTTTTCTGGGGATTCCACATCTTGAATAATACAATAGGCGTTGCCCCGGGATGCCAGGAAAACCTACTCACATCGGTACAAACTTCAATCGCAATCTTCAACAGCTTACTTGGCGTTCGAAGCTTAATCGTTGAGTTTTGGTAACAATCCCAGCTATGAATCTAAACCCGACCGGTTCTGGGCCGTGGCCCGCCTCAACATCACCCAAGAGTTGCTGACGATTATCTTCGACTCCATGAAACAAAGCTTGGGCTTGAGTGGAATCGCGGCTTAAAAGCTGCTGCGACCGATCAAGAACATACTCCAATCTGTCCACGGAAAGTTCGTCAGAACAGAAGTTATAGATGGAAATGTACTGAAGAGTAAAAAAATCGACAGTATTTTACACTTAGCTTACTCTTGCTCGCGGGAGAGTTGATCTTTGAACTCTTTCGCCACGGTAAAATCATTGACGAGACGCTGGTGAAGATCACGAATGGCAATACACGTCTTATCAAGTGAAGCTGGCGTTATTGCAGTTGAGTCGATAAAGTTCCGGTCCTCCTTATATGGGACATCATAGCTATTCAAGAACCCAGTTATTGCAGCCGTCAATCGTTTAACATCGTTAATCATCGTAATCGAACGAATATAACGTCTCTGGAAGGCTTGCTGTTGCGTATTTAACTAATTAACACGAATTGGCTTTGAATCCCGAATTCCAATTTGCAAATATTACATCGACAAAATGCATGACGCCACGCCGACCGATTTCATCCACGAACGAATGTGCGGCCTCGATCGGGACTATTAGGCGCATGTAGGACATGGATTCCGAGCGCCACATGACGCCAAATCAGCAACTGAAACCAACGGGAGATTCCGATTTGATCGCCAGGAGCGTACCCGCTGTCGAATTCCTGGCTTGAATTTCGGCGCCGACGACACCGCGACGTCAACTAATGACGCCAACTATGCAAAGAAAAATGAGGAATGTTACTATGAGCAAGTAACACTTTACAAGGAAGCATAAATCAGGTTGCGCTCCACGTCACCTTCAAATCCCGCTGTCTGTCTATCTGCAAGCTTCCTTCGGTTGCCATCATTTACATTATGCCTAAAACCCCCAAATCTGTTGCTGATCTGTCATCTTCGACAACGATTTCGTTATGCCAGCTTTTATGAAAACATGATGCCAAAAATACATGGAAGAGAGAGTTGCAACGATGGTGCCAGAAACTATTTCTTGCTTGTATATAGACGATATCAGAATGAGTGTAATCATGGAAATTTGAAGTTTTTCAGATAAGAATAGCTTGGTTTTCTGTAGCTATTTCTTCAGTGGGTTACCTTCAGAATGAGAACCGCGGTGGCGGCGTTGTCGTCGCTAGAAGAGTCGTTGTTCGCTTCTCGCTCAGCCTTGAATCATGTTAAAGACATTGCCCAGACTCTGGCTTTGGCCAACGCTCAAATAACGCCAGCCATGATTCGGCCGCCCCGATATCGTCTAGTGCCGGTTTCAAAAGTGGCCCGGGCCAAGAAGCTCACCGAGATCAAGCATCACGAATACGTTGAGCTGGTCCTTAACGAGGCCTATAATCAGCTCGATGCATTAGGAGAGTTTATTCAAGATCATAGAGAAAGACTCGACTATCACCTGTTCTTGGTCCAGGAACGCTTTCAATCAGATCAACCCGAAATTGAACAAAAGTCGCGCTTTTGCCGATCCTGTTGCTTGTTGTCATTAACTATATTGCAGATATCACAATGAGATCGTAATGCTAAAGCAGACAATCGACGCCAAGAAAGTGGAGTTGAATCGATTATACGATCTGAAAGAAGCCGATGGCAAATCGGATGTTCGAGAGCGTCTTCACGCAGCCGAGAAAACGCTTCAAGAGCTTCGTTGCGAATCTGCAGAGCGCCGCTCTCTAACGGAGCGTATTCAACAGCAAAAACAGTGCTTGCAACAGGTTCGAGATGGGAACGCCAAACAAATCGAGGCATGTCGATCGCAACTGAATGAACTCCACAAACGAATCGAGGACAGCTCGATCGGAATCGATCAGCAATCGATTTTGAAGCAAATAACAGTCATATTACGGGTTTGTGGTGCTTCCAGCCATTCATTACGTGCTATTAAACGAATTCTCACAAACGGTTTCAGCTGCAGACTTTCTGATTTCGATGCCGAGTTCCCGAGTACCTCAGAATCCGCTCAGCAAGCTTTGAAAGCAACTCTGGCCGAATTGGAAAGTTTTGGTCTTGTTCATATCTCTGACGATGGAGTTGTTGCTGTTGGACAACTTAGATCGGAGTCAAAAAAACTTCTAATTAAAGTATAATAAAATTTGTGCGAGTTTTTCTCGAAATATCTTTCAGATCGGTTGAGATCTTTTAAAATGGGAACTTCTCCCAGGTCTGCACCGTTTCTGCTTCGTGACAAAATAAGGCTGTTCGACAGGTTCGCTTTGGACAATTCACCATTGAACACTTCACGTTCGGTTCGCGATGATCAGACCAAATCTGAAGTCGCCATGTTTCCTGGCTGGAAACACGTGCCATTGCCTCCACCACAACCTATCGTTCTACCAAGAAAATCCAATAATGAGCCGATATCAGCATTCGGAATAAGCACAGATTCGGCCTTAACGCCTCGCATCGTCTTGAAGGACACCGATTTTGAACCGGTCGAAGATACGATCAAGAGGATAATGGATGAAGCGATCGAAGCAAATACGCATGCGTTAACGGCACGCTTTCAGGCAGTTCTCAAACAGCAATGTAGCTCAATCGAACAGAAACACCAAGCTCTTGCGGAAAAGTATAGACAGCGAGTTACGAAAGCGATGCTGACAGCCAAGACCAAGCTTGATCGCTGCAGAGCTGAGTTGACAGAGACCAAAACAGCTGTTCAAGCCGCAGTTAAAGTCTCTGCCGAGCGAGATGATTTGCGATCTAAGAATGAAGACCTGAGGGCGGAAATGGCTACTTTGACAGCTCAAATGAAACAGGAGAAAGCAGCTATGAATACGAAAGTGAAATTTCTTCGAGCTCTTATAGCTGACAATGCACGCTCTAAAACAGACTCCAAAGCTCACCCGTCGCTTAAAAAGAACCCATCAGTACCAGAGGAACAAACTCCATGGACAGATCATACGAAATCTAACTCAGAGATCGCGAAACAATCTCAACAAATCCAATCATTAAACCAACAGCTGCAAATACTTGAGCAGCAAAAGCGACAACAAAAACTCGAACAGATACAAAAGCAGCAACAACAACAGGAAACGAATCAAAGCGAACAAATCCAGAGGCGACCAGATCAGGATGAAGCGATAGAGACTGATCCACAGGAAGAAGAGCAGAATGGAGTGACGAAGCTCATTGAAGAATTGGAAACGAAACAGGAAGAAATAACAAAGCTGACTAAGGAAAAGAAGCTATCAGAGCAAAGGAATAAAGTTCTGAAAGATGAGAACGCCAAGCTTAAAGAAGAGCTAAACCAAGAGAAATCATTACTGAAATCGGAACGACAGCAACTGTCTCAGAAAATTGAACAAGCACAAGCCGAAATTGGAGGCCTGACAATGCAATTGTACACTGCTCGACTAAAAGCAGAAGAATTAACAGAGAAGGACATAGAGATCGAGACCGAACTGAAACTTATGCAGGAAAACTTTGCCACTATCGCTAGCGAGAAAGCAGAAATGGAGACATCTATGATGACCCGGATTGGATCCCTCAAAAATGAGCTGAAACGAACCAGAAGAGCGATTTGTATAAGATCGCTCCTATTCCAGGCTCATCTAAAAACTATTCATTCATCAGTGATGGTGTGTGACAAGATTGATGAGTATCTTGACGGGCAGCTGACCTGTAAACAATGCCTCGGCACGCTCAGGAAACCACAAGTTCTATATCCTTGTGGACATTCATTTTGCGAGCCGTGTATCGAGACTTTAAAAGATCCAGAAACAAAACGTCTAGTCTGCTGCGATTGCGATTGCGCTTGTGAAGCAATCACAGTCACCAATTCAGCGTTGGATGCGATCATATCGCAATACAACTGGTGGAAAGTTTCTTTAGACGATCTGAGGAAGAAATACGTTGGCGCTCAGGGCTCGCTAGCAGGGGAGAATAACAGTGATCCCGATTTCGCTGTTGCATTATCAGCATCGGCTAATAACACCAATCCAGTTCTAAGACCGTCATTAGCGACATTGAATCGACAGTATAGTAAGCAAAAATAAATACGGCAGATAACGTCAACTATCAATATACCTCGTTGAGTTCGGTCGGAATCACAACAACGGTAGGCTAGCATGACTTCTTTTGACGGTGGCACGCGCTCAGCCCAGTCATCTGTTGAGGGGCAGGTTTCCAAGCCACACATCATTTGCCATTGAACGTAACGATGAAGCAATTCGTCCGAAAGGTCAAGGACAACGTTCTTTTGTTCAGTGAGGGCGAACGCTTGGTTCGTGATGCTACATCCAATGAACCATGGGGAGCATCAAGCACGTTGATGCACCAGATTGCTGATCTTACGTGCCAACGAGAGCATTATGAATCCGTCACGAATATGTTGTGGAAGCGTCTTACTGATGTCACTTACCCACGACATGTTCTCAAGGTTTGGCATCGCGTGATTCGAGCATTTGTATTGAATGTTTGCGCAGGCTTGCCTATTGGTCGAGTTCCTACTAAGAAACGGCAGTGAACGATTCGTTCATGATATGAAACAGAGGAGGCGCCGTTTTGAAGCCTTGAGCAAGTTCACAGACTATGCGGAGAATCCAGAAATTGGAGCTGATGTTCGCTCTAAAACACTGCAACTTTTAACATTGCTTGATGATGATGCGAAAAGAAATGAGGAGCGTGTCACAGCCGCCCGAACAAAGGCGAAAATTCACGGCATGGGCAATACCTTTAACAGCCCGCATTTGCAATCGAGTGGCAGCCAACGCCGTGATGACTTGTCATCAAATAGCCGAGACAATGGGTTCCAAGAATCCCCAGCGTCGAATCGTGACAACCACAACCGGCAAAACAGTGACGACTCTTTCGACGAGAAGCTCAAAGCTGGTAAAACTGAGTCAAAACCCAAAAGCAAAGAGAAAAAGAAAGCTGAGAAACAGCACGATTCCTTCGGGTTTGATGATGATCCTTTGGATGATGAGGATGTACCGAAACCCAGAGAGAATGCGAAATCAATCAAGAAGGAAACCGATGAAACGGAACAATCTTCTCCTCTCTCCGAGAAGAAGAACAAAAAGTCAAAGGATAGTGAATCTAAGCCTAAAAAGGACAAGAAGAAGAAAAAGAAGGCAAACAAAGACGTTGACTCAGACGAGGTTGGCATCCCAGACCCTCCAAGCGGCCAAGAGGACGAGGGAGATTTTGTTGGTGCCGATCGGGCTAGTGGACTCGCCAACCAAATGAGCCAAATGTCGTTTGAAGCATCGTTCGATCTGATGGATAATTCTTCGAATCAAAAAGCTCAAAAGCAACCGAAACAGCCAAAACAGCAGCAACAAACACAGCAGCAGCAGCAGCCAGCGTCATTTGACTTCTTCTCATCGTTGGATAACCAGACAATTAGTCCAACTAGTGCTACGCAGAGCGAATGGTTCGATTCCAAGCCAACTGCAAAAACGCCAGAAATCAGCAACGCAAACGGTAATGCTTTCTTTGACGACTTCCAGAGCGCATCAACTATTCCTGCCAAAGCTAGCCCAAACCAATCCCCAGCACAAACCGCGAAGAAACCGGAAGATCTCTGGTCATCGCTCACTAACATCGACAGTCTAACTGCTCCAAAATCTCAACAACCGGTGTTATCCAAAACGGTCTCAGCGCCGATGGCTCCTCAGCCAATGGGCCAGCAGCAGCCATACGACGCGTTCAGTATGCTTGGAGCGAATTCCAACCAAGGCCTCTACAATAGCAACAACCAAGCAGCTTTCAACAGCAACAATCAGCCTGCCTTTAACAGCAACAATCAGCCTGCCTTCAACAGCAACAATGGTTTCTATAATGGCTATCCACAGGCACCCCAACAACAGGGACCGTATGGAGGGCCATATGGCCAGGTAGGCCGCGCCAACTTGACAAAAAGGGAAGCTGAATATGAGACAGACACCACCACAACAACCAATGTACCCCATGATGCCAAACAATCCTCACCAGCAACAATTCGTCAATCCAATGCAGCAATCGAATTTCGGCGGCGCCCAGATTCCGATGCAGCAGCAAAAGCCGCAAGCGAACTTGAATATCCCAGATGCATTTGCTGTGTTCGGTGCCATGAACAAACGAACCACGGTGGGACCTTGAATACAACTATCAATGACCTCTGTTTATTTCGATGCTTCTTGTCCCTTGCGTTTCTTGCTTTTCTCGGTCGGTTCCGGGAAAATGGGAGTTGGCAGCATGTCAGCTTTAGAAAGGAGATTGTGAACGATGGAAGTCGGCTGCGCTCCAACACCAAGCTAGTTTAAAATAAGTATTTGAAATGAGTATAGGATCAAGAAAAGCAATCGGTCTTCGTACCCAATATTTGAGACGAGACATTTCGAGACGGAGATGCTTAGCCCCGAACCGATCCGGATGCGGATCCCAAGTTCCTAGTATCTCGAGATGGCGACCATCCCTGGGCGATCGTGCATCGGCGGCAACGATCCTGTAAAACGCATGGGCGTGACGCCCGAACCTTTGTAATCTCAGTCGCACCACCATGGAAATGCACAGGGCGGAGTGCGAGGAGGGCGCCTTCTTCCATCTTAGCAGCTTTCGTAAACATCAAGTTCATATTCTTTATATTGCTTAAAAGGATAGACGTGAGTTGAGTGAACTCCTGATAGCCAAACGATATTAGTTGTGATATATTCGACTTTTACACGATTTCCTTACTTTATTCTTCTACAAGCCGTATTTGGTAAAACGGACGAAATGCTCGGATAGAATGGGCTGGAAAAATGGACTTTCATACAACCGAGATAGTGTTTGTTTCGCCGAAAGTGTGGGCCCGAAAATTTGCTGTCTCCAATAGAAACGCTCATCTTCTTTTAATGGTAAAATCTCGTCAATCTTCATTTTGATAGATGTCTGCCCGTGGTCCAGAAATTCAATATGTGACTTCTTATCGCGAATTGAGTGCTGCTGATCCAGATAACGCAGGGTCTCCAAGATGATCTAAATGAACGTTAGGAGAATGCAACGGTTCTAACATATTGCACCTCCATATGTGATTCATACCAAAGAAGATAAGCGCTGCCGATCCAAGCCAACATACCAGTCGCTCTCCAAGATAGATCTGTGTTCATTTCCGCCAAACATTGTTTAGAGACTAGCGAATACGTTCTTCGGTCTCGCTTAGATAGGAATGAATTGATGCTGAAATTTCAAGTAAATAATAGAAAAACGTCCATAACGATGGAATAGTACCGATTGAATATCGCCCCATTGCTATCGCTTAAAACGACATGAAACGGTGTTGGAGTCACTAATCGTTTTGCCGGCTTCATTTTGGCAAGACGCTCTCGATGAGCTTGTCCAATAGCATGCCAATCGGCAATGTTCCCACGATAGATATGGGCTAGTTGCAATTCAAAGAAGGCATTGGTCTTCTTAGCAAATAGAAACCGTAATTGCGAATGCAAACGAACTGTTCCTCTCAAGAATACCACTTGCTGAACTTGGCGAATTATCTCATTTTGACTTTTTCCTAACTGCTCGAATCCATTGTCAAAGAGGAGGTCAAAATCAGTCATGCATTGTTCAATCAAAGCCAAGGCTCTGGCAGTTTGAGCAGGAGTCATTTTCTCAGATTTTGTGGTCTTATTGATAAACCCATTAGCAGCAATCGCTTCAGCATCTATAGGGCTAATAACAGCTGATGATTGCCGGTTGCAAGCTGAACTTGCAGACCCCATAATGCTAACAGTACAAATTTCGATCTCAGACATAAATCTGCAAAGAACAATTGAGTTCCACAATACATCGTTAAAACGAAGTCCAATTCTATTAATTGTACATGGTTGAGGTCAGTGTTGGGATATATGGTCGAGGGGCTTAAAGTTCATCATGATCCGGTTCATCATCGTCGTCATCATCAGACTTCGAAGCCCCGGCGTCGCTGCCCATTTTCTGGTACAGCTTGGTGATGATCGGGTTGACAATGGCTTCAAGAGATTCCTTCTGCTCGTTGATGTCGTCCTTTAAGGCTTCGGGATTGCTAGCCAACCAGGCAATCGTTTCATCGGCTGCCTTGTTGATGGCAGCGGCATCCTCATCACTGATGTGCTTGCCGAGCTTCTCCTTGTCCTTGATCTGGGTCTTGGTGTTGTAGGCGTAAGATTCAAGAGACACCTTGGCTTCGATCTGTTCCTTGGCAATCTTATCGGCTTCAGCGAACTGCTCAGCGGCCCTGACCATCTCTTCGACTTCATCGGCGTTCAGCCTGGTCTGGTCAGCTGTAATAGTGATCGACTGCTTGTTGCCAGTTCCTTTGTCTGTGGCGCTAACTGAAAGAATCGAGTTGGCATCAACTTCAAAAATGACTTCAATTTGAGGAACACCACGAGGAGCAGGAGGAATGCCAGTTAACTCGAACTTGCCCAAAGGAACACAGTCCTTGGTCAGCTTACGTTCACCCTGGAAGACCTGGATACTGACTGCCGGTTGCTGATCAGCGTAGGTGGTGAAGACTTGAGTCTTCTTGGTCGGGACGACAGTGTTACGAGGAACGACAGAGGTCATGACACCACCGTAAGTTTCAATACCGAGCGTCAGAGGAGTGACATCTAACAACAGAATGTCGGCGCTGTCCTTGTGTCCACCCTGCAAAGGAAATCAGTAAACAAATATAAAAAAAAGAAAGGTGAACGTACCAAGATACCGGCTTGAACAGCAGCACCATAGGCAATAGCCTCATCAGGGTTGATGTCACGCTTTGGCTCCTTTCCGTCAAAGAACTCTTTCAGAAGGCTGATGACCTTGGGGATACGGGTAGAACCTCCGACCATGACAATTTCATTGACCTGCTTCTTGTCGACCTTGGCGTCTTTGAGAACCTTCTCGACTGGGGCGAGAGTCTTCTTGAACAGATTCTTGTTGAGTTCTTCGAATCTCGCTCGGCTCACCTTCTGGGTGAAGTCGATACCGTCGATCAGACTCTCAACATCGATGGTGGTCTCCGTAACACTGGAAAGCATTCGCTTGGCCTTTTCACAGGCTCGGCGCAGCTTGGCTGTCGCACGAGGGTTTTTCAGAACCTCTTTGCCGTGGTTTTTCTTGAAGATGTTGGCAGCCCATTTCATCAGGTTGTTGTCAAAATCTTGACCACCCAGGTGGGTATCACCGCTGGTAGCAGCGACTTCAAAAACTCCATCGTCGATAGTCAACAGGGAAACATCGAAAGTACCACCACCCAAGTCGAAGACCAGGACCTTCTGCTCCTTTTCCAACTTCTTTTCCAGACCGTATGCAATAGCTGCGGCCGTGGGTTCGTTGATAATACGAAGAACGTTAAGACCAGCGATCTTTCCGGCATCCTTAGTAGCTTGACGTTGCTGATCCGTGAAATAGGCTGGAACAGTGATGACGGCGTTCTTGACAGTCTGACCGAGGTAGGTCTCGGCAGTTTCCTTCATCTTGCCCAACACCATGGCAGAAATCTGTTCAGGAGCGAACTCCTGTTCAGTGTTGGCGTAGGTGACCTGGAAGTAGGGCTTGTTCTTCTTATTGACGATCTTGAAGGGATAAGTCTTCATATCCTTCTGGATTTCAGAATCATCGAAAGTGCGACCGATCATACGCTTGGCGTCGAAAACGGTGTTCGTCGGGTTAAGAGAGGCCTGCATCTGGATGAGCGATGCAGAGCAACATTCTTACAGGTACAAACCTGGTTCTTCGCGGCATCACCGACAAATCGTTCATTGGAAGTGGGATCGAAACCAACCCAGGAAGGGGTGATACGGTTTCCTTGGTCGTTGGCGATAATTTCGACACGACCGTTCTGGTAAACTCCCACGACTGAATAAGTGGTTCCAAGATCGATACCGACAGCGAGTCCATCTGTTGGAGGCTTAGACCCAAGATTGCACTAGCAAGAGATGCTCCTACCAGCTGGAGCATCATCTTCGACGGCAAATGCGCAGCCGAGGATGGCGAAGGCGAACAAGCCCAAGAATAACTTCGTCCTCATCGTTGCCTGTATCTGAGACCACCACCGATTACAAGCAGGGGTGGACAGCCGACTCCAATCGATCGATAACAACAATGAAAGTCCGATACGCAAAGAAGAGGCCCCTAGTAGTTGGTCCAAAACTGGGAGTCTTAGACATACGCCCCGCCGTGGCCGCGCGTTTTTCCCGGGCCCAGTGCCAGATCCTACTGTCGGTCAGAGACTCAGAGACTCAGAGCTCAGAATATTCTCCGTAGAGGCGTCAGATTGCTGACGTCATCAACTCATCATATGGCGCGGACCGCGTGCGGCCTCTACCGGTACCCCCAGTCTAGCCTATTCGGCTACTGTATACAGCCTCTATAGTTGCGGCGGTAGCGCTTTGGCGCATCCCCAACCGAATGCCGATCCTGACTTCGTTCACGATTGTCGCCGTATGACACAAATGCTTGCAGGAGTCAAGTATTCCTGTTAATAAAGCTGTAATGTGTTGATTATTAACGGCTCCGCTTTCGTTCTGTTGCTTTTTAGATTCCCTGGAATCATGTGTTTGTTTAACAAAGCACAATATCAAATGACGAATCGAAGAACAATAAACTGTTTGGATAAATAGTAGTATACATTTATAATGTTATAGAACGGGGAAAATTCTCTTGGCATTTGGCGGGTATAGTTGATCTGTCGGTGGAGGCGGGAACAGACTTTTAAATGACGGCCCTGCCTTGATGATCTCCACAAGCGATGCAGCCCAGGAATCCAATCCTGACTGTACAGATACTTGCTCGTAGCATATGAAATTCGTGGGGTGGATTCTGCTTTCTCCAATGATCTGAATCAGGACTACAGCGGCGATCGATGAGATGAATGCAAATCTGATGATGAATAGACAGATTGCAGCAGCTGTCGTCGCTTGAAAGGATGATGGGTCATTGAGCCCGGAATCAGGCATTTATTCGCCAGAGCTGGACGGGAAAAAACGTTCAAATGAAAGAATAAGAAATAGATAGAGTTCAGGGCCCGGCTTACGGGCTGCTTCGAAAAATGAGAATAAGAAAAACTGAAAGCCACCGCTTCCCAAGGTCCAGATATCCTTGATACATGAATCATTGTCGTTGAATCACCTTCCTGATTCATTCCAAAGTGCAATTAACTTGCTTCCGAATTGTATAAGAAAAAAGTAGAATTACGGTATGAAAAAATAACAAAATTTCTGGCAGTCACAGAGGGTGGTTGTTGTAGCAACAGCTTTCCTTGCTGAATGCACGATTTTCATGACCCTTTCATTCAAGTGCCTGCTAGGGGTCGTCGTAGATTAGGCTCATGCAGATTCTACAGAATCGCCTGAACTTGCAGAGAGTGCTTGGGACGGGATTCGGCAGCAATCAGCAAATAATATGGCGGCTACAAACCGACGAAATCGTCTACATCGTCAATAACATTGTCGTATTCTACAGTCCCCGGTTGAATCGGCAAAGTCGCTTGATTCAGCGACCATCACCCGTATTGTCGATATCATTCGATCGCCAAGGCAACCATCTTGCCATTGCTGAAGTCAGTGCCGCTGCGGTTTTTCCGCCGAATCTGATTTCATGCTATAGGCTACTACGATCTCAGTTCATGACCTATCAGATGAGCCTGATCTATGTCGAGTTTGTACTCTCAGCTCGATAACCGATGATTATTACGTAGCTGTCCGTCTATTCCCGGATTGCTCGACGCTTCTGGCGATCAGCACAGCAAAATCTTGCAATGTTCGCATCTGGGATTGGAGGTCTGGCCAGCTGCTGGCGTCTGCGACATCGTCATATTCCATCGTTTGCCTGGAACTCGGCGTTGACCAAACTAGCTTTGTAACCGGTGGCGATAAATCCGTTTCTATCTGGCATTTCGACAAAACTGAAGCAGAAGGTGCCATCCAGGAGACGACACTGAAAACAATCGCTGCATGCAATGCTGGATTGTTGGACGATGCGACTTTCGTTTCAGCCTGCCTCGGAAAAGGCAAGTCGTCGTCGCATGTGTTTACCCTAACGTCCAAGGCTGTGCTTTGCCGCTTCAACTTGGAACGAAAGACGCTGGAAAAATGGGTCGATCTGAAGCTTGAAAACGGGTTCGACATTGCCATCAACGACGATTTCATAGCCATAGCTGGAACTGGAGGTCGAATTCGGCTCTTCACACCTGATACGATCGCCCATATCGCAACGATTTCATCCGATACGATTACAGCTGAAACGCTCTCCATCGCGTTCAATCGCGATCATTCAAAAATCGCTTGCCTGTATTCCAATAGCACATTAGCGATCTGGGATGCTAAACGCCACCGGCTTGTTCGGCAATTGGGATTTCATTCCGGCACTGTATTCGATATCATCTCATTCAAAAACGACGGCTTTATTTCATGCTGTAGCGACGGGCAAGTGCGAAAATGGAGCGAAAACGGTGACGATGAAATCGTTTACGAATTTGAGCCTGGAACGTACCCAACAGCCATCGCGAAATCACCCGATGAAAGCCAAATCGCCATTGGTGATTGCAAAGGGACTTTGCGACTTTGGCACCGCAGTATAATGTCTGGAGAGCTGAATTTGGTTTCTACTGTGATCTCGGCTCATAATGGCCCGATCCTGTCTGCTGATTTCAATCTTGATGCAACATTGCTGTGCTCTGGCGGACAGGACGAATCCATTCGCATGTTCAACGTCGACTTGCAGCTAACTCCGATCGGGACTTTTATGGACCATCGGGCAGCCGTGGACCTCGTTCGATTCGTGTCGTCATCTGAGTATCTGGTGAGTGTATCATCAGATGGAACATATGTTCGCGATGTCTCATCGTTATCGATGGATTCTGCCCAGTTTCTTCCGGAACTGGTAGCTCCGTTCGTTTCTGTTCCCAATGGTAGCCAATTCGGCGTTAGTGTGGATCGATCAGGACGGGCTGCGATATGGAATGTGACAACCAGACAAGTGTTAAGATACATCGGCGATGATATCCAAGACATTTCTGTTCACCCATCTGGCGCGTTAATCGCTTTGTTCAGATCGGATTATCAGATATCCATCATGGATTGGTTCTCATGCGAAACCCTGTCAACGGTCTGCAGTGCATCACCAAATGCTAAGATTAGATTTGCCGCTGATGGACGACGAATGTTTTCGTTTGGTGACGACAGCTGCATCCTTGTATGGCAGGCCGGTCATGAATTGAATCAGTTGATTGACGAGCGTCTTCAAGAAACGGCGTCGGAACAGCTAGCCTTGGTTCCAGTTCCAGCTCCAGAGGAGAACGAGGACTACTTTTCTGATGAGTCGTTTATAGAATTTTCTGAGGACGAATATTCCGATGGGTAGGTTGCGTTGATCGAAGTATCTGGCCCTGTAGTGATTTGTTGATAGAACTGTATACACAATTCCAGGAATGTCGCCAGGAAGGACATCTATGAAAAGTTTAAAAACGATTGAACAAGAAGAAGCGAGAGCTGAAAGTCCAATAAAAGTTGAGTCGTCTCCCAGGAGGACGTCATTTGCGAACCCTGATCGAAGAACTTGTTGGAGAAGCATCCAGCGCTCGTTGTCACCTTTAAGGCAATCACGAATAGTTCAAAGAAGATTTCACTCAATATCACCATCTCGAAAAGTTAAAGCGATTAATGAGGTCGCGGCTGATTTAAAGTCGGCCTTTGTCGCCGCCAAAGAGACATACAATCATATGTCAAAGGCAGGAGAGGATACTCAATCACTATTGGCATTATTTACAGAAATCAGATCCGAAATCTGTGCTTTAATTACGCCTGATACAACTAATTCAGGATTGGCGACGCTCGCAGCGACCCTGGATCCTGAATCCACCAAATCCGCTCTAGACACTTATTCTGGCAAACTGATCGAGCTGATCCAGTCCAAGGTCGAAGAAGCCTTGACGGCTTCGATCGGATCGAGCCTTAGCGTGTATAATCGATAACTAATTCTCTATATAAATGGCCAATACAAAGTGCCCCACCAGAGCCAAGACGTCGTTCTATGAGCCCTAAACCCTACCCCGCTCCCAACTTGAACCTAACAGGTGAGAGTGGCTTCTCTATACGTGCGTTAATAGTCAATCATACCCATGTTGATTACTGTCGTAGAGCTTCCTGTTCCTAGCAGTTCAGTGTTGCTGAGTGAGTCTCATATCATCGGAGTGCGTTATCTTCCAAGGTAGTCGTAAATGCTGCAATGGCGCCGCTTCCAGTTTTTTGAGAAGCGGCTGCTAGAGCCGCCTGGAGCCGCCGCTGCCGCTGCAGAGGGACTCGCGATCAGTGCTCTATGCGCTGCATCTGGACGGTCGAACCTTTTCCTGGGCGATGCGCTCGGCACGGTCCATGTGCTTGATCGTAGTTTGCATACCTCTGAATTTCAAGCTCATGATGCATTAACTCATATTGCTAGAGTAAGCGAAATGCAATCTGCAGTTGGTTTTTTATAGCGATAATTTTCAACAGGTTACTGGAGAGAGCGTTCTCGTCACCCTCGGGCTTGATTTGGGCTCTGATTTGCCTCCCGCCACACTAAAATTCTGGAGGCTCGATGTCTCAGAATCCGATCTAGTTCTAGCGCAAGAGATCCGGGTTTTCTCTTCTCCAAAGCTGGAGCCAGCACCGATAACCTGTTTTGCTGTTCAGGTTTCAGAAAATGTCTGCTCCGCTGAGCTTTGTTATGACTGCTGCTTCTCTTAGGATGATCTTTCGCAAGTAGCCATAGGTCTTGGTAATGGAGGCATAATTCTGTTCTCTGGCGATCTGATTCGTGGACGATATAAAACATATCGCTTGCGGCAAAATGGTTCTTGTGTGACTTCAGGTTGCTGTTTGATTCCTCTGAATGCTGGCGGCTAAATCTGTATTAGTGCTGTTTATGTCTACTGCTGTCTTGTTTGTAACAACGACTTCTTCGGTGTCCTCTTTCCAGTTGATCACTGATGGACATCCCGAGACTGTGTTGGATCCCAATGAGGGATGCGATATCAACTGCAGGTATGCTGCGACCTGATCTTCTCTACTATCTGATTTATCTGGCGTTTTTATCAGTTGTTTGTCTGATAGTGGATCCCTTGTTGTTGGCCGGCCTGATGGTGTATTTTTCTTCGAGCATGATGATGTAGGTCCATGCTACGGGTTTGAAAGTAGTAAACGCTCTCTGCATTGGTTCCATTCTTATCTTGTTGTTGTTACTGACAATAAGAACGTCGCAAATAAAAGCGATATCACGATATTCGATCTAAGGTATAGCTTCTGGAGCCGCATATGCTGTTTTTAATGGGAATTCAGGAATAAATTTGTCGCTTTTTCTGGCGCCTTTGACACAATAGGGCATCTACTTATTGAATGGGGCTCTTTAATTATCTACCCGAAACATCCACCAAGAAAGGTACCTTTTGATGAACAGCTTGTTTTCACATTTTTGCTTATATCTGGCAGATTTTGGAGCTAACTGAATCTGATCTCACTACAAAAATGGAAATTCTCTTCAAACGCAATCTGTTTCCGATTGCCATCAGTCTGGCCCAAAGCCAATCTTTGGATCAGTCCTACATAATGGAAATTGTTCAAAGATATGGAGACCATCTATACGATAAAGGTCGGAACTCATAATCTCCTTTCCATCAAAACTTCATGTCATACGGCTTAGGTGATTACTCGGGCGCCATGCGTGAGTATCTGGATACTGTTTCTCCAGGAATTGCTCACATTGAGCCTTCGTACGTCATCCGAAAATTTTTGGATGCTCGTTTGTCGGAACATTTGACTGCCTATTTGGAGGCACTTCATGCAAATTCGTGTGCAACAAAGCTGCATACGACATTGCTGTTAAATTGTTTCACACGGGCCAAGCTCGATGACAAGCTAACTGCGTTTCTGAACAATATATCCTCCAACAAGTTTGATGTTGATAATGCAATTCAGGTATTCAACTGTTTGCGATGGTTTTCAAGGCTCATGAAATCTTTTTCTAGGTTTGCACTTCTGCTGGGTATTTGGAACATGCTTTGCAATTGGCGATGCAAAACAATCGAATTGAGGCCACCATCAAGATATTAACGCTGATGTGCGATTATCCTGCTGCTGTTAAGTTTATTGCTGGTTTACCCTTCGAAGAAGCCGAGTCATGCCTGAAAATGTATGGACACCTGTTGTTCGAAGAGGCACCCAAGGAAACCACCACGCTTCTGATTCGCTTGTGCACTGAATTTTCTGTCCAATCGGGCGAATCCCGACGAGCCAGTCCAGAAGAATTCATTCACCTCTTTGTCGGAAAGCCATCCGCCCTGCAATCGTTTCTTGAAACTGTTGTAGCCCAAGTAATCCTGTTTTTTAAGCTATCTCAGTTTTAATCGTTTTCAGGCCCCCAACTCGTCCTCGACCGTCTATACGACTTTACTGGAGCTTTATCTTCGCGATAAAACTCATTGCGAAGATAAAATTCTGTGTTTACTTGCTACTCAACAAACCAAGTAAGTATGGACTTTTTATGGCTATTTAAACCGACCTATTGAGCCTTTTGTTAGATACGATCCAGAACTGGCTCTAGTTCTGGCGAAGCGGTATGGATTTACAGCAGGAATTTTATTCCTGTATCAGAAGTTAAAGCTGTACATGGACATTCTAGAGCATCACATTCATGTAGATTTTTGCGTTCTCTCCTTTAGGAAGACATTTAACTGCAATTCAGAATGAAAACGCTGATGCTATAATTGAAGCATGTCGAACCTATGGCCAAGTTGAGCCGAATTTATGGCTTCGGGCTCTTTCATTTTTCGCTTCGAGCACCCGTCATCTCGAAAGGCCGGAAAATATTCAGCAAGTCCTAAAAAGTTACAGTTTCGATGTCGCTCTCCAAAGTATCTTATTTATTCCTTTAGATGTGCAAGAATCGAGGCTGCTACCTCCGTTGATGGTTGTCCAAATTCTGTCGAAAAACGAATCTATACCTTTATCGATTGTAAAGGAATTTTTGTTGAAGTCTCTCACATATGATCAAGTCGGAACTTTCGCGCTTTCCTTTCTGCAGATATTTTACTTAACGTCTCATAGTCTGTCTTGAAGGAAGATCGCAGGCAAATTGAAGAATACAGGGCAGAAACCGCCGCCATCAAAGAACGGATAACGCGGCTCGAGACACAAGTACAGTTTTTTTTCTGTATATTTGTGCATTGACAGTTGTTCAGGCGGTCTCTTTCCAAGCCACGACATGCTCTTCTTGCAGTGGTTTACTGTCAGAGCCTCCTGTTATTCACTTTCTGTGCATGTCAGTGCTTTCTAATTCGCATACTATTGCATCTGATGTGATTGCAGGCATTCTTTCCATGACCGATGCATTGAAGGGATGCCAAGTCAACAATGTCCTCTTTGCTTTAATGATTTCAAAAAGAGTAACTATCAGAAGTGGTCGTTTATGTTAATCTTCGCTCATTATTCTTGCATTACAGTAATTGAAATCGATAACGCCATGACATCAAGTGCTAATGATCACGAGACTTTCTTTCATAAAATTCATGATGCTGAAGATGGGTTCTCCATTGTCGCTGAATATTTCGGTCGTGGCATAATCGAGAATTATCAACCCACACTAAGGAAGGCTGTGCTTTCGTCACCGGATATGTTGAAGCATGTTTCGTAATTTGGTACCTACTCCGGAATCTGAATTTCCTCGATTATTTACTGCTAATTGCTATTGCCTATTAATATATAAATAACAGTAATTATTATTCTTGCTGAACATGTTCTCTGGCCGCAACCAGCCTTCTAACTTCTACTGGCTTAAACGGTTCTGCGACAATTACTCTTGTGGAATGTGGCCGTAACGCCACCAACATCGGTCGTGCTGGCCGCCTTGTCAACGCTGCCTTTTTTGAATTACCTAACGCGATCTGATTCGATCCTGTAATAGTTTCGGAAACTGTAGCCATCACGTGAGGAATCTTCTGCAATTGATGCAGAAGAATGGACTCGATGCGGGTATCCATTGTCCATCGCTTCTCAGTCGCCATGCATAGCATACGTAGACGTGAAATGGCTTCTTGAAACGAAACACATGCAGACCCGGCCAGCAACAAGGCAGAAATGGCAAGGTCCCATCCAACATCATTGGGGCATTGAATCAACACGGCTTCAGTTTTCAGTAAATTCACAATCTGGTGGACAACATCCTGAAGGCAACGTCATACAAGGCAGCGCAGATGCACATATTGATAAGTAAAGCTCATTCAAATTGTATGCACAGGAATCAGCAAAGATTCTTACAGAGAGAATTGTAGCAAGCGAATTAAGCCGAGGGTCTATATTGAAGTTCACAACCCGAGCTGCAGTCCGATAACGAATCGGCTTGTTTCTTGTCTTTGGTGACAGACCTCCTGAGTTCGACAACAGCCTAGCGATAACTGATATCTTAAAGTGAGATAACTCAGATGGTAAATCGTCTCCGCGAACAGCGGTACTGATAAGCAATCGATTCGGGATCACCCAGAAAGCATCTTTAGCCGATGTGACTCTGTCAAGCATTTTCATTGAACTCCCTTTCTCGTTGTGAGATTGGACAACTTCAGTTTCTTGTTGCAAAACGGGAATATTGGTGTTAGCATGAAAGGAGTTAATCTTCGAGATGAGAATTGGCGTCATCGCATCGTTTTCAGCATTGTTCCTTCAGACACGGTAAATAAATGCCATGACTGTAGATCATCTGCATACTGAGGACATAATTCGTTCCTGAAAGCTGGAGTAGTATGTATTCTAGACGTCTTAATCCGGTGACGGTTGAACCGCACTCCACGTCTCTGCTGGACTTGCTGAAGGCCAACGTCAACGACCATTTTCACGACATGGCACGTGCCAGGTTCCGATCATGAAACTGCTTTGCCCATATCACACTCCTCAATCTGAATGATCGGCTATGCATTCAGTAAATGAAGACCATTCGAATAGAGCAGCAAATGAAATGTAAGACGAGGCCGCGCCTTAAGTAGTCATTTCCTTGATGTTAAACAGAAGTTAAATCAATGTCGACTCGTCTTACTCTAACGCTGCTAGAGCGACGTCTGCATCCGGTCCTGGCGACAGCCGCTGTCGCCCTTGGTATTGGTGCAACAGCTACTTATCAGCTGAAACAACCGGTGCAGAACAAATCGACTCAACATGAGAGAATTGTGGATAACCACAAACCAAATTTCCATCCTCCTTCTGTCCCGGATATAGCACTGAAACAGAATTCTTCTGATGCTACTACTTCAATGCAGATACAGAAACCTTTTGCGACGTCTACAGTAGTGCAGATAAAGAAATCGGATGATTCCGGTACTTTGGAGACAGAAGGGCAACCTCCAGACGATCCTCATGGGACTCCCGTTGCTGAAGGCCTTGCAGTATTTCATGATGATGAAGATAAATCGAACCCTGGCCTTGATACTGTTTATACTCTAGAAGAAGTTTCCAAACATAATGTTGAAGGAGATATTTGGGTTAGCTATCAAGGTCCGGTTGGATTCGTTTTCAATGTTTCAAGACTCGCTAATTAACTCCATTGCTTGATATAGGTGGCGTATACAATGTCTCTGAATTCGCCCCTTCACATCCAGGAGGAGCCAAGATTCTTCTAGCTGCCGGTTGATAATAGATAGATTGCCATTCTAACTATGAACATTGAGAATAGGCAAACCTCTGGAAACATTTTGGTCGATGTATCGAATTCATGAGACTCCCGAAGTTCGTGAGATTCTGGAAGAGTACCGTATTGGAAGATTATCGCCTGAAGATAGCAAGACCATTCCGGATATGTCGAATCCCTATTCAATCGGTTCGATTCGTAATATTTCCAAAGATTCTTGTCTAACATTGTATTCAGACCCAGATCGCTCTCATAAAAAATTAACCGTTCGGACACAGCAACCTTTCAATGCAGAAGCGCCTCTTGACAGTTTAGCTGATAATGACGTGACCCCAACTGAAAGCTTCTTTGTTCGAAATCATCTACCTGTTCCGGATATCAAACCTGAACTCTATGAGCTGAAAATCTCTGGACAAGGCGTTACAGAGAAAATTTTCTCGCTTGATCAGCTGAAGGCATTCCCGAAGCATACTGTCCGGTAGTCTCCAATATCACATTCTGCTTATCAGGTTTTTGACCTATTCTAGAGCCACTATCCAGTGTGCTGGTAATGGTCGATCTGCTATGGATGCTGTAAAGCCAGTTCGTGGCCTGCAATGGGGCTATGGAGCGATTGTATGGTGATGATCAGAACCGGAAACCAAATCTGAATGTTTGGTTAGTCGACTGCAGAGTGGTCTGGTGCACGTTTGATTGACGTGCTCGAGGCGTGTGAATATCAGCCGACCGAAAAAGGAAAACATGCAGTTTTCGAGGTGCAAAGTCTTTCCATTCGATTGATCAGGTGCCGATTCTGAAACATTTTCAGGGTCTAGATAGGGATATGACGCAGGCTTATGGGGCATCGATTCCCATTGAGAAAGCCACAGATTCCAGAGGCGATGTTATATTGGCTTACGAAATGAATGGGCGTGATATTCCTCGTGATAATGGATATCCTGTTCGAGTTATTGTACCAGGCGTTGTTGGTGCCCGCAATGTGAAATGGCTGAGTTCTATTACAATCGATGAATCGGAATCTGATTCTCATTGGCAGCAAAAAGATTATAAGGGGTTCTCTCCATCTTCCGACTGGTAAACGCTTTCCTTTTGTTGATGATAACAATATTTAGACTATTCAGGGATCAACTAGAGTGGTCCAAAGCGAAAGCCATTCAGGAGCTTCCGATCATATCCGCGATTTGCAGCCCTCAGAAAGGCGAGACGTTCTCACACGGGACTGTTGCTGAAGTTAAAGGATATGCGTATTCTGGTGGCGGCAGAGAAATAATTCGGGTTGATGTATCAGCTGATGGAGGCAAGACTTGGGTCGTTGCAGAATTAAGCGAAGATGTCGCACCAGAAGGGAGACACTGGGCATTTCGAAGATGGAAAGTTAACATTCCAGTACCGGAAGATGCTAGAGGAAAATCGATCGAATTGGTTTGCAACGCGGTTGATCGTTCCTATAATAGTCAACCTGAGAATTTCGAGTCTGTTTACAACGCCAGGGGTGTTCTATGTAATGCATGGCACCGAGTACAAATTCAATGTCAATAAACCGTATATCCCCATTAAACGTATCAATCATTCAGCCTTTGCTGATTTCTCTTTTATTTGTTGCCGATGTTGAGCTTTCTTTAAAGTGATCATTAGCAAAGAAGTTCGATAAATGGCGTTAACCTGTCCTGAAGTTACATGGCGTATTCGAAATAAACAAAATGTTCTCACCACAATGAATGTTGCTAGAAGCAATAGAGGAGCACAGAATAGGGCGCCAAGAAACTGACCCGATTCTTCAAAATACGGCTCAGCAGTGAGATTCTGCCAGTTCAGCATCGCCCACGAATTGAAGAAACTTGTTAACCATACGGAGGCAGCTAAATACCATGAGAACAAAAGAAGACAGATCTTGCCATCTCATTACCGATCAACAACAGCAGGATGAACTGTGAGATCGTCTGATCACGGGTCGTCAGAACAACGAGGCTTAAAACAGCAACCGAGAGCAGCAATGCGATCACGAAGGGCTCTGACCAATCAATTGCTTTGATAAAGCGGTATGCTGTATCTGCGACACCTTCATGGTTTTGGTTGATCTTCTTCGCTAAAGTAGAAGCGAATAGCTTCCAAGGAGACTCTGGAGTCATTAATTAGAGCACGTTTTTGAGAAAAATGCGGAGAGCTCGGTCGTAAACTTGACTTTGCCTTCAAAAGCTCGACGGCCAATAAATGAAAAGGCACAAATACAGTCGTTTGCTGACTAAATTAAAGCATATAAATTATATATTAGGACATATATATATTAGGAGCATTTGATCTACAGACAACGAGGATGAATGTTAACAGGCAACGAATGCATCCACGGATTGACAATCATCAGAAACCGACGATGTGTCGCTAAGCGCGTCTTCATCTTGATCATATTCATCGCTCGATTCTTTACTTTGGTCGGCCTCCAGACGAAGTCGCGTCGTTTCAGCGGCATCGACCCAGTCAATACAAAAGATGTATGCCAGGCTGAGCACAGCCGCGAATACCAACGCGAAGGCATTTCCCCACCAGATCCCACTCAAACCGATTTGTAGCGATAGATAGTAGGCCAAAGGAAGGCCCAATAGATATCCAATCACGATAAAGACCGAGCCGATACGTTGCTGGCCGCAGCCGCGAAGAACGCCGCCAGACGTCATCAGCAATGCATAGCCGAGCTCGGAGACACCAACGGGGATGATGCAGGAGACCGCCATATCAACGACGTCTTTATCGTGCGAGTAAAGCATCGCCGTCGGACGAATCGCCAACGTTGAGATGATGATGAGAAAAATAGCAATGGCCAACGACGCCCCGATCGAGATCATGGCAGAAGCTTTCGCAGCCCCATGCTTGGCATATCCCAAATGGTTCCCAATACGAATGGAGGTCGCCGAAGCGATCCCGCCATACCCGACGTATTTAACCACGTTAATCGTGAAGAGAATCGTATGAGCAGCCACAGCTGTCTCAGGATCTGGAAGCCAACCCGTCATTACATAGGTGAACTCGAACGCCCACCATTCCCCAACGATCATGACGAAGCTGTGGAAGGAAAGGCAGAAGAATCGCCATAACGCGACCGGCTCACAAACGAGCGACGTTTTCCACGGTCTCCAGAGCAAATCGACGAGATCCGCATAGAAGAAATAAATCATCGTTAGAATCGGGGCCACAACCGAGGCGATCGTTCGGGACCATGCTGCGAAATAGAACTCGAAATTGAACACGTTCAAGAGCAAGTAGCATAAGAACAGGTTGAAGGCGTTCGAGACCAACCCGACCACGACGGTCGGCATCACAACGGATCGCGATTGTAAGCTCTTCGACATGACCGTATTGATGAAGATGAAGGGCAGTCCTGGCAGCAGACAATGCGAGAATTTGGCGGCGCCGATCGACATATCGACTGGCTGCTGCAGGATGTAGACTAAGAACGGCTGCGTGAAGATGTTGGCGATCGTGATGGGAATACAGGCCAGAACGAGAATCACGAGACAACGCTGCGTGTAGAGAGCAGCCAGGCGACGATCGCCGCCGCTCTTGGATCCATTCGCATTCGCATACAGAGTATCGAGGCCATACGTCATCCCCAGACCAATCGATAAGCCCGAGATGTTCGAATACATAACGGCCAGCGACGACGCATCCAGATTGATGCTGGACGTGGACGACGTGTTCCCGACCATGATGACGCAGATCGTGGACGTGATCGTGATCAGGACGTTCTGCAGCGCCAAGGGCATGGCGATCCGGAATAGGGCCCGACCTTCATCCTCCTCCTGCTCGTTGGCCACCCCGAGCAGAGGGTATTCGAGGTCCTGGTCGGCGGGATCCGGAACAGGAATATGCAGGATCTGGGCCATATTCACGAATGGCGTTATGAAACCATCTGGGCACGGCCATTGTTTCGACCCAGGTCTGGGTGTTGGCCCACTCTGTGTCTCTCAGAATCCGCCTGGCGTGCCGCCATGTGCCGTACTTGTTAAGGTCGATCGAACCGAATCGGCCACGCACAAATTGTGCGTCATACAAACTGCACCCCAATTGGGCCCTTGGTGCGTCATACAGATGCCATCTCATACCGATCAGGCTTCGGGTACAGAATGATGTGGTCGCATTTTGTTTGCAAATAGTAGATGTCGAAACCTTTCAGAAATGATATCTAAGGATAATCTATAAAAAACCAAGGTATTCTCGTGGGCTTAGTTCTCAGAAGACGTACATGGATAAACTTCACAGCCATTATTAGCTTAGCTTTTTCTGTATCCAAATCATAATGGATGGATTTTAATTTGAATGTAGTTCTCTTTGCAGATAGGATAAAAACGTGTTGGTTTATCCGATAAATGTTAAGACGAAGATGTGCAAGAGAATGTTGCAGAAAACCCATTCGATAAATGCCCGTTCGTTAGAAACGCCCTTGTCTTTGCGATGGTCTCCAAATAGATGAGGTGATGCAGTTTGGAATCTTAATGAAGCTGTGAACACGAAACTGGCAACGCAGGATATGAATCCAGATAGGAACGCGTTGAACGGGAAAGACCCAGCTAATAGGCAGTAGAGACCTTGAAGCAATCCAGTGGCAACAGTAAATAATAAGTAAGCGTCAATAAGCCGAAGGCGACGAGGGGTGTTCTTCATATAGTCTTTCAGCACTTCATGATAGATCGAGACGAAAGTTTGAGACGATACAAGTGACTTTGGCTTGCCTTGTTCAGTCGGTGAGCCGACAGCCTGGTTAGATCGACCAGAATTCTTCAGAGCCGCCGCTGACGATTTACCCATGACAAAGAGAGATAACAAATCTGAAGAATGGGTTGGAATTAACTACGAGTCTGAGAGGTCCCGCTACACTCTCTCTGTTTATACTTTATAGACGACATTTCTATGCACAAACAACACGAATGTTACATGACTGAAAAATCTACGATAGTGGGCAGAGTCGAGGAAGAAGTTTGTGGAGAACAATAGCATGTATTAGGAAAGTTTATAATGTTCGAAGATAGAGCCGCGCCTAAACAAACAACCAATCAGCACTGGAATGATAATGTTGAAGGAAGAAAAGAGGATAAAGATTTGTCAGTAAGGGACATTTCAATTCATATGAAGAGCTCAAGGGAGACAACTAGAAGTCGACCTCAAGCTCTTCTAGAATAGTGGTGGTGCATATCCGATATCATCACACAAATCCATAAAACAGCCTCAAACAGTATTACCGACCTGAAGTCAGAGACCAACACGACAGTACCGCCAGATACTAGCTGACGACTGATGAGAAATGGAATGAAGCCGATCCTCGACGAGTCGACCGAGGCAGACTCCAGATCCGCCATTCAGCCCGAAATCCGCAATTTTAATATTAGCGCACGGGCCATAGTTTGAACATCACAAAAAATCACCACCATGATAGAACGATCTCAACCTATAAAAATATCAGTAAATATGAATTCTTTGCTAATTCTAACAACGCTCCATATAACATGAATGAAATCGCGGAAGGATTTTAAAAATGTGAAAATATATATCGAATGTTAAAGCAATGAAGAAATGACATACATTGAGAAAGCAATGAATAACTATAGAAAGGGCAAGAAGCTCAGTGTCAAGAGGATTACTGAGGAAATTCTGAAACCAATGATTGATATCAAGAGCAAGGCGGTCTATCTAAGCAAACTGATGAGAATTTAAGCAAATACTAGACGATCCAGAACTTGAAAGACTGAAACTCCCAGCAGAAATGGCACAGCAAGTTTGGGATGAACCGCAGAGGAGACTTAGTGAAAAGGAGAATATCAGTTTCAAACAAGAGAAGATAAATGAACTCATGGAGCTGAATATCTTCAACGACCTCGTCATATTCAGGACGCCGAGAGAACGAACTGCTAAACCTACAACCACATGAGACGAACGACGAGAATGCCTTCTTATTCGACCGACAGCAAAAGCAGAGAGAGACGATTAAATACGTCGTATCATTATACAAGATCCAATATCCAGAAATCAATAATCTGGTTGAACAAGATGCAACAGAAACCCCCAAAATCCACAAGGACACGATGCTTAAGCGCTTAAGATCCCGCCTGAAGATGGTTTTAGGAAATGAGGAGATCGTGATCCATAATCTACGAATGCTTTTTAATGTACGAGGAGAGTGACAAGGTCATGCCCTTCCATACCGTCGCCATGCGCCTCCTAGGTCATGAACGCCCTGACACGACCATTCATTAGAATCGTCTCCTCATCACTTGACCTATTATAATACACGATTGATATTATTGCCTTGTCTATCAACCCAGCGCAAATCGCTCACCCTATTGTCACGCCGATCTCTATTGATGTGATCGACCTCCTTTAATCGATGTAGATTGGGGATGTAGTGCAAACGATGAATATAATGATTTCTATTCCTCCCATTCTTATAGAGCGTGATTCGCTTATAACCGTCCTTAAGTATGAAAGGTCTAATGGGCGACCACCATATTTTGAGCAGATTGTGCACGAATTGAGTAGTATCATAACAAAATACGACATATCCGGAAGATTCACAGATTAGTCGCCCAGATATGTCTTGATAATCCTTAAAATCACCCAGCAGTAGACCATATCGATAGAAACAAAGCAAACAGCAGTGTCGATAATCTACTATGGGTAACAATTCAGAAAAAACAGCTAACCATCATGAACAGGAACGACAATGGTCATAGGGTTCAGGTTTCGTTTCTATCTCGAAATAGGATAGATCGAACGTTTGCTAAACTTGATGATGCCATTGAGTTCCGAGACGCGATCCAGAGAACGATTGATATAACGAAGAGATATGCCAAGTATTGGTGGATCTTTCTAGAAAGGATATGGAACACATAGCACGAACTCAATATGGAATGGCATCATGATTGCTTTTGCATTCGCGAGCCAAAAGGAAAATTGCATCAAGAAGAGTCAGTTTCCGAGCATTAGCTGTACAGGGCAGGTCGGTTTCTACAAGACATGCTCATATACAGGCAACTGGGATGAGTGTTTATGTGACCGTCTTCTGTTTTAAGAGAGACAACTTCTCTCATCTCAGTGATTTATAGCCTGTACTTATTGCCATCATGTGTGCTGATTATAGTCTCGCTTCATACTGGGAGAAGCGCTATGAGAAGTATTTGAGGTTATTTATCTTATTGGGTGCAATCGCTAAAGAAATGCAGAGAGCCGGAGACTTTCGAATGGTACCAGAACTATGCCACCTTGAAACCGTTCATTTTTCAGTATATCACCAAAACCCAGCCTGCTGCCGTCCTTCATGTCGGCTGTGGGAACTCTCGTACAGCAGATGAAGTAACGGAAGTTCCATTGGTTAACGAATGCTGTTCGTAGGGTTTGGAGAGGGATTATATCGAGATGGTGTTACACACGTGGTTAATATCGACTCATGCAGAGCTATCATTGATATCATGAACAATAAGCATAAGCTGTTAAGCGAAATGAAATGTAAAGTCCAGACAGAAGGATTATTGCACGTGTTAACGTTCTGGTAGATCTAACCATGGATGTTCGACATCTCAAATTTGACGAAATGTCATTCAATTTGGTTCTCGACAAAGGTGTTGTTGCCCCGTGTGTTCTATAAGAACAAAACCTGACTTGATATTAGGCACGTTAGACTGCTTTGTCTGTGGAGAGAACGCCAAGTTCGAAGTAAACTCTATGTTGACAGAAGCTTATAGAGTACTCAAGCATGGTGAGTGCTTAACGTCTGTTTTGTCATTATCTTATATTATGAAGATGGCGTTTATATTTGTATCTCGTATGGAACGCCGGCCACCCGTGAGCCATATTTTAACCTAATCTCGGGATGGACATTAGAACAGACAATGACAGTTGAGAAGCCGAAGCAAGCGTACGAAGTGGACGTCACCAACCAATTCCATTATATTTACGTTTTGAGGAAAGCTCAACCACAATAAGCAGATGGGCTGCTAAATACAATCACATCATATCCTTCTTCCTGTATCGCCGAGACAGTCATGTTTCCGACAGCGATGTTTTGGGGATTGCAACTCCTTATTTGAAATTAACGTCGAATTGGCTCCAGTAATGACAGGCTTGTAAAAACTCAGTATCGGCCTTTCAATCAAAAGTGATCGCATCTTCTGGTCGAAACTGAAATTTGCACTGACAAGTAAGACGCCTCTAACTTCACAACTGTATATCGCTTCAGACATGTATTACGCTAATCAACACAACACCTTATTACTGTTTAATTGATACTGGAGCGCCTTTCTGGCATGTGATTTTGAAGCATCGTGCTGGCATATAGCCCATCTTTATCCGAATGTGTTTGTTATGAGGCAGGCGAATATTGTTTTGGATCTGTATCCATTGCTTTGACTTGTTATCCAGCGAGATTGAAACTGACAGCATCGAAGCCGAATGATTGGAAATATTTAAGTATCCTAATCATTGATTAGTGTTGAGCAGTTATGAAAGAAAACAAGTCACCTAGAAGGCATGTTTGAAACAGCTCACAAACCACATAATGTGGTTGAGACGAATTTGTTGACCAGCGAACTGATTTGATGTTCGATGTAATAGACAAATTGGAGGCAGGTGCATCTGGTCGGGCAGCTGAAGTATCGACAACCCGAAATGGGATAGTCTGTACTAAGCTTTTACTATCAGCCATTGATTGGATTCGTTAGGTAAAGTTGTTACACTGGAATTATCAATGGCATCACGATCAATAGAAGAGTACAAGAATTGTTAAGCACATACTCATATAGACAATCGGCTATTGTTGCATAGGAAGCGATATCAATGCCTTCATATTGTGAAGTAACAAATGAATATGTTGTCTGAGATGAAAGACATCGACTCTAGAATAACGTTACATTAAAACAGGCGCAGCCCTATCCAAGTCCATATTGCCACATTTCGATAATCGCTTTGAATCCAACGATGCAATCCAGCGATTCGGGAGCGATTTATGAGTTATCGTTCCAGGCACAGCTGCAAGGCGATGCCCGATGTGTTGCGGTAGATGGCAACGATGCGTTCGTGGCTGCTACTGGCAGAAGTGTTGTGACTCTGTTTGCTCGTGAATCTGAAAACCAGTGGTATAGGGGTTAAGTACCCATCTGTACGTCCTGTTGAAGAATGTTTAGGAAATCCAATCTTTTGTTTTCTGGCGAGCAAGTCCATGGCATGATTGCTGATATTCGCTGCCATGCGAAAGGCACTTTTGTTAGCTGTGGCACCGATAAGCGAGCTTTAATCTGGAACGCTTCTGGCGAACGTCTAGCCCAACTAGTCGGTGGCGATATGAAAGGCCTAGTCGGCGTCGATCAATTTCCAAATGGAGATTTTGTGACTGGTGACAATGCTGGCACCGCCATCGTATGGCATAAAGGCCGACCAGCTCACAGATTAGAGGAGCATGAGAATGCTGTGGCTGTGGCGTCTCTAGAAGAAGGCGAAGTATGCACTGGAAGTGGTACTCATCATGCTGGTACGTTACGAATATGGAAAGACGGGAAAAAGGTCGACGAGAATTTGATGGCTCACCAGCGTAAGTTTGGCCTTACAGTGACCTGCCTCAGTTAAAGCTTATACACATCATAGGGATTGTTAAGAAAGTCATTCGTCATCCATTGGGATTCGCTACATGTGCTAACGATGGCTATGTGAAGGTTTGGGCTCATGGGCCGCCCATGACCTGCATCATGTCTTGCCTAGCGCATCCAGCAAGCGAAGCTGATTCGTACGTTTATGCTATTGAACTGCTGCCATCGTTGGATTTGGTATCTGTGGGCGAAGACAGATTCGCAAGAATCATCGCTCAAGATGGAAGCATTTCCCAGTCGCTACGTCATCCGTCCTCAGTTCGTGATGTTGCTGTATTGCCAAATGGCGATATAGTAACAGCTTGCAGTGATGGATTTGTTCGGGTATGGACTCAGAATCCTAGTCGTATGGCTTCTGAAGATGTTCGGGCTCTACATGAGCAGCTGTTGAAATCTAGCGAATCATCAGAGTATGTCTTTAATGACATTCACTTGTTTTGCTTTTGGGTGATTTTGCTTATGGTTTGTAGAATCTTTTACTTAGGGTTATATTTATGTTTGCTTGTAGAATGCAAACACTGGATCCATCACAATTCAAACCCGCGTCGGTTTTGCAAGGTCCCGGGTCAAAACCTGGAGAAATTGTCATCGTCAATTTACCTGAACGAGGACCAATTGTATTCCAATGGAATACTGACGTTTCGCAGTGGGATGAAGTATGTTTTTCAATACTTTTCATCAGCATTTGCTGTTGCAGGCGGAATCATCGATATTTGTAATTGGATCAGCAATTAAATGCTTTTCAGATCGGTGAAGCGATGGGCAAAGTCGAGGATAAAAATGTGTTGGAGGGCGTTAAATACGATCATGTATTACTCTATATACGATATCTTATTTATACCTAATTTTTGTGCTGCAGATTGTCAATGTGGTCGTGACAGAAGGATCTCCGGCTTTCAAACTGGGTTTCAACGTCAGCGACGACCCTGAAGCTGTTGCCAGGGCGTTTTGTACCCGCCATGGATTAGGAGATGAATCATTCCCGCAGATTGTACAATATCTTCAACCATTTGCGAACCCTATCGCACGACTCCAGAGGCAGGAGCAAGAGCGGCAAAAGTTGAAGTTGATTCCGACTTGGAAGCAGGAAGGATTTATTATCGATTCCAAGTCCGATTGTCTCCTGTTTAACGACTCTTTTCTTACCGAGATATCAGGATTGTTGTCAAACCACTGGAATCTGCTATCAGTTCCACTAATAGCGGTTTGACGGATGGAGTTGCTCTGAGTGAAGAGCAGATGGCAGAATTCGCTTCGATTTTAACACTTTTGGAAAAGTATAACACGTCCAAGATTCCGTTCACTTCTGGAATGGCTGCAGTTATTGAGCATTTAGTTCTTCAATGGCCTCTGGATAAGCTTCTCCCTGTGTTAGATCTCATGCGAATGCTAACAGCAAGTAATCGACTGCATGTCTATTCACAGCAAATTTCAACTAAGTCGTTATCAGTACACCCTGACGCAGTGTTCATCTGTGAGAAGCCCGAGATCAGTCAGAAACTGTTAAGCGTTGCAAACGAGGGCACTCCAATACACCTGGCTCTTGTCTTAAAAACATTTGGAAACTGGATAGCCAAACGTGGTAATGCACCTCCGGTGGATACCTCCCGTTCAATTCAGGAACTTCTCTGCATGGTGATGTGTGCGCTTTGTGCGCTTGGTTATGTTTCTCCAACTGAAATTGCTCAGGTTGTCGATGGGCTAAAATCAGGTGCTAGTAGCTCGAATGCGGCGGTCATCTCCGCCTTTTCTATTCTTATCCATAAGTGAGTTCTAGGGTTATTTGCAACACTAATATGTCAACTGCTATCAGTGTTCTTTGCTTCCTTGGTAAATCTTTCCAAGCTTCGGACGCCTCTCTTTCAGGTTTGTTTACTTGCATGGCTTCATCCTTGGCTGCGGTTAGTATGGTATTCACTTAAGTATGATGTCTCGCTTATATGATTTCAGTTTTTCCGAAGTCCTCGGAACGAGAAACCGACATACACTGCGGTGTTGGCAATTGGCACAATTGTAGGCTCATGTTTTTGTGTTTGAACAGGTCGTTAACTTCTACAGGCGTTCTTGACGAAATCAAACAAGCAAATAGTTCGCGATAGCTTTGGCTCTTGTTTTTCGCGAATAGCTGAACTGAAAACGTCGACGAATCCAAGCATTCGGCAGGCAGCAATTGAAGCGGAAAAGTGCTGCTGTTAATTTATGTAATTTATTAGAATGATTGTGGAATTGATTGTTCAGTCTTCTTCACTGTCTTCGTCGGATTCCTCATCGTCAGTTTCAAAGTACTCCTTCTTCAAAATTATCTAGTTCTATTTTAATAACTTTTTTCGATAATATCGCCAAACTCACCTCTGTATAATGCCTCTTACAGTATGCCAGTCTAAAAACGGATCCAATGCAGTTTGAGCTTAGACATTTCATTCCAATTTCCTTGCTGCTGTCTCTCTTTTCAACTATTCTTCCAGTAGTCGGATCTATTGTGAGATCATCAGATGGCGCGTTTCTTATTGCTCTCAGACGTTCATCATAATGGAGCAGGCACATTCCCAAATCTTTGTGTGCGACGTCTCTACCACAGTCTTGGAAGCTGCAGGTCTTTGATAGCACAGCTAAGACTTCTTTTGTTTTCTTATTTCCTTGAAAAACTGGATCTAATCCATTTCTCTGGCGGTAGTTGTTATAAACTGACACAACCGGGGCAATTTTATCATCTATATTTGACAAAACACGTTGATGCTTTCTATTTGCAGCCTCCATCAGACAAAATGGAAGGTTGCCAGGGATCGTGAAGATATTTCATGAATGCACGTGGCTATGTTAATTTTATAATGGATTTGTTCGTGCATAATAATTGTTCAGCGTCAAACAGAAGGACTAATGGGCGCCGTTAAATATCCTTCAGCGTCGAGCTTTTCGAAAACAATTAGGGAATCAAGTAGCCATTTCGGAGATATTCCACCCGGTTCTCCCTGTGCTGCAATGACAGTACTAGCCGATTCTTCTTCTGGCACAATTACAGCACCGCAGATCAGGAATAGTTCCTGAAGAATCGACTGTCCAGGCTCTACGCCTTTCCTCACAAAAACATGCTCACCATGGAACAATCCCTTGAAATTAGGATCGGAATGGGCTTTTCGCGATCGTTCACTTGGCAATTCTTTGAATTCAAACGCTTCTGGATTTAGCCATTTACTTGCTGTTACGGACGCCAGAACCCATTCGGCTGAGACAACCCATGAACCTTCAAGTTAAACAGTCAATTCTTGACAGAAATCCTTTGGACGCCTGTCACCTTTCGCTAAAGCATAGAATACTTTGACAGTACGAACAGGCTTCTGTACGACCACATATTGGGCATCCGAGGTTTCAAATATGACATACTCTTGATGGTTCTTTGCCATATCATAGGCTGCATCACGAACGAAGTCGTCCACCTGCGAGAGACAGATCGATTTCACTTTCTTCTTCTGTGCCGATGCAGGGCTCTCCCTAGATTTGGCAATTGGACTGTTATCTGGGCTGGCTTCCTCTTGTTTGCCTTTTGGAGCTGCGTCCGGGTTGGTTGGTGGCTGATTTTCCTGGTTATCTTCTGTGTCTGATTCGAGCTCTTTACAATTCGAAGTGTTCTGTTTTTCTCCCTTTTCTGCCTTCTTAACAGATGATGGTCGACGCTTTGTCCCCAAAGACTTGCTTTTGGGTGTCTTTGGGGTCTTTGCAACTGTTTCAGAATCCTCCTCATCAACGTCCTAAACCACAACTCAGATAAATTAATACCAAACTTTTGTATCAATCACCTGATCAGCATCATCTGATAGCACGATCGTCTTTTTGGTTGGTGTCTTGCTTTTAGGCTTTGAGGCTTTACGTTTTTTGTTCACTGCTCGATTGCAACTTGAATCGTCATCGGAATCTGCTTTCACCTTTTTAATCGACGACTTTTTGCCTTTCGAACCTGTCTTATTGTCAGCTTCATCTGCAGCCGGCTTTTTAACAGGAGTAGTTTTGTTGGCCTGTTTCGTTTACACTTAGTCGTCTGTTGCAAATGTGATGTACGAGACGACGTTTACTTGAGGCTTGTTGACTTCAGCTGGCCACGCGTTCTCTTCAACCTTCTCATTTGCTTGTTGACATCTGTGAACTATAAGTTGTATTGCCATATTGTTTTCAAACTGGCACTTACTCGACAACCCATAATGGGGAGACGACATGAATTGAGCTGGAATTCAGGCATTTGTTTAGAGCTTTCTCATTCTTTCCATCTGTTCATATTTGTTAGCTGAGCAATAGCAGCCTGTGGCAGCACCTAGCCAGATCAGATGCGTAATATTGACATTGTATCGAGTGTCGATTCTTGCACCAAGGTTATGCAAGATATCTTCAATCATGGAGCTCGTGAATTCCGAATTGTCGTCTTCGGTCATATCAATCAGCGCTCGAACTTGGGAGAGTGGCTCCATGACGAACTGGATCGTTAAAATTTTGCCCTGATAAGAGCAGCTCTGATAGAAACAATAAATGAAGGCTCCCTCTCAGCTGCGGCAATCTGACAAGTTATACGATACTAACGCACTCAATCGATGGTAACATTACAATTAGAGGGTGGTTTCGTCAGAATGACCTTCATTCTTATCACTATGAGTAGCAAGGGTTTCTGTCATGGGCCTTATCAAAAGACAAGAACTGTCGGGCTCAGACTCCAACCCTATGATACACTTGATTTAGTTTTAATGGCTGCTGCTTCAGCAAAACTAGTCTGGGCGTGGGTCGCTGAAGACGAAGATACAGAGCTCAGACTGAATCATGGATACTCATAGGTAGAGTATGATGTTCGAGCAAGGCTTGCAAGACTAACAGTGATGAGAGCGTAAGACGACAGAGTTCAGATTAAATAGTTTACTCGAGACCAGCAAAGAAATTATTATTATTCGACGAAGGCATTTCAGGCCGCGTATCCATTTCAACATCCTCATCATCGCCATCTTCTTCAAACAAGAATCCGGCCTCCCAGAACTTCACAGCACCATCATGAGAACAGCTCGCGATCCACTGTCGATCATGCGATAGCCGAATACGCTCGACCGGCAGCTCGTACTGGCCGATCACGCCCAGCAGCTTGTTCGGATGAATCTGGACGATGCGAATCAAGCCGTCGCTGGACGCCGTACAGATCGTATCCGCATCAATCGGGATAATCGACTCGATCGATTGGGGATGCCCGGGAAACCGATCGTCGTAATCGCCGAAATCGCCATACGTGAAGAACATGAGGACGCCATCTTGCGAGCCGCAAACCACCTTCTTCCCGCCTTTGATGACGGTCACGGACAGCAGTTCGTCCTCGACTTCGTCCGACATTGCAAACAGCGATCCTTTGCCTCGGACGTCCCAGACGCCTAACGTCCCATCAGCGCAGGTCGCTAGCAGGTGGCTCTTCTCCGGGACCGGACAGAAATCCGATATGTAATCGCCGTTCTCATGCTGAGTCCATTTCAGCACCGGCTGCCTCCAATTGGTTCGAACATCCCAGAGGGACAAATCGCCCTCGTCGTCGCCGGACGCCAGCAGATTGGTGTCGTACAGCCCCAACACGTTGATGGGAGCTGCGTGGGCGTTCGCGTGCTGGTGAACGACGGTTCCGGATGCGATGTCGACGGTGGCGATGCTGAGGTCGCGGGACGCCGAATAAAAACCGTCACCGGTGGCTGTGAAGACGACCGAACGGCAGGCGTCTTTGTGATGGCGAGCGGCGAACAGCGGCTGCGGCGAGTCGGCCGCATCATATCGAAATAGATGCACGGAGCCGTCTACGAGACAGGCGGCGGCGATATCGGTGCTCGGGTGCAGAGCAATATCGTGCACATGCGTATCGGAACTGAACGTGATGTCAGCGGGCGTCGTCTTCATGACGCCGTCAACCGATTGGGCCTGGAACGCGACAATTCCGAGACGCAATTTTTTCGTGAAAAACACATCGCGGAGTGTCTGAGAAAAGGGCGCAGAGTATTTCAAAAAGTGCGCGGAGTGTCTCAGAAAGTCCGCGGAGTTTGAGAAAGTGCGCAGAGTGTCTGAGAAAAGTGCGAGGAGTCGCAAATTACATTGCTGCTTTTATGGCTGCTTCGACAGGGCTCGGCAAGCGTAAAGCAGTGACGATTGGCGGCCAACATGGGTCGTACAGGGGCTATTATGGCCAACGTCGTGATTGGGCCATGGATAACCGGGTCAAGTATTTGAAAGAGAATCTCGAAGAAGGAATGGATGTGTCAGCTTGGCTGGATATCGGGTGCAATGAAGGCCTCTTGACCATGGCTTTAGGTAGTGCCCTCTGGATCTACAGTCCTTTATCTGATGTGTTGGCAGCGAAAACGTTCAAATGTAAATCGATGATCGGGATCGATATTGATAAGGAATTGATTGGTCGCGCCGAACTCAACAAAACCACATTGACGGAACAGGGAGAAGATTCCAAAAACGATACGAACGGTTCCGTTGGCAACGATGCGTTTGAAGGCGATTTAAAGTTCGTTCATGGAGACGTCCTTCATGAGACTGGAAGGTCGAACCAGTTTTCTGTCATCTCGTGCTTCAGTGTGACAAAATGGATTCATTTGAATCATGGCGATCCTGGACTTCTGAAACTATTCGATACCATATTCCGAATGCTGAAACCGAATGGGTTATTTATCCTCGAAGCGCAGCCCTGGAAATCCTATCAGAAACGGCGTCGCCTCAATGACGTCTTCGCCACGAATATTCGAAATATCCAAACTCGACCAACGGATTTTCAAGCAAAACTCGGCGCGTTGGGCTTCGAATTGATATTGTCGTGCCCGGCGGTGCAGGCCAAATCTCTGGGCTTCAGCCGCCCTATACAAGTGTATAGAAAGAGCGCCAACTGATATTCGATAACATCTTATATGCAGTGGTATCAGTAGTGGACGACTATCGTATACATTTGGGCGAAGGTTTTCTACATAATTTAATAATCAATGATTAGATAATAACATCTATTACAAAATCCCCAGTGACATTGTTGATGTTCTGTGCACAAAAAACTGATTATAAAAGGTTCCCAAACACCAAAGGATTGTCCGCCGTACTGCCCCGTCGCTGTCCCCGGATTGTTGATGGGGATCTCCTCATTGGTCGTGCTCGTGATACTCCTTGGGGGTAGCGGTCTGATAAGCTTATTGGTCTCCATTTATGAAAAGTGTTATAAAAAGATAACAAGTACCGGCGCCCAGATTCACGTGGAAATGCAGCCGCAGCAGTGACTTGATATTCCCTACCAGTTGCATTACCAGTCATACTATCCCCTCTTGATACACTAAACCATAATACCGACTTCGAACTTGAATGAAAGCTTTCGGTCGCATGTTCGCTCCTTGGGTTATTCCTGGGTTCTAGAAATCGTTTGATGGTCTGTGCACAAAAAACTCGATTAAAAAAACATCAAAAAAGGTTCCCAAACAAAACAAAATATTTGAGCGGCAGCCAAACGGCGGCGCAGTTTGCTCTGACCTCAAAGATGTTCCACGAATATCTGCAGCAGTGCGGTCTGGTCCAGTATAACTGGATCATGGTTGTCGCTCAGATGAAGGATTCCGTCTCCGTTCTGATGCCGATCTTGATCCTCCTCACACTACTGATGCAATCCTCAGCCATCCCGGCCCTGTCAGCACCGTCGTACAGGTCCGAGATACACCTGGACTAACTCTGATGGTGCAGGCTGTAGGACTGCGCGCCGTACTGCCCCGACGTCGCTGCCCCCAGAGTGCTGATGGCGGAGGTCTCCCCATTAATCGTGCTCGCGGTAGTGATCGTGGGCGCCATCCTGGTTGGATTATTTAGCTCCTTGTATAAAAAGTGTTATAAAAAGGTAACAAGTACGGCCTCCAAGATCCACGTGGAAATGCAGTCGCAGCAGTGATTTTTTATTCTCTACCGGTTGCATTACCAGTCATACTATCCCCTCCTGATGCAATAAACCATAATACCGGCTTAGAACTTAAGCGTTCGCTCGCATCTTCGCTCCTTGGGTTAATCCTGGGTTTTTGAAATCGTGTGATGGTACGCCTGGATTTGGGTCCTTCGGGCTCCACCTCATTAATGAATCGGAAAAGTCCGCCGTGCGTTCTTCTTTCCAACGACCGCCTGATCTGCTGCTGTCAGTTTCTCGGAGCAAATGGTCTGCTCTGGCTCGTTCAATTTGACGATCCCTGCTTTGAGACCGAGCGTCAGCCGTTATGTTGAAGGCTTACCTATTGAAAATTGTTTTCTTTCTCGAGTGAATTCGACTCTGAGACGCCTTCTGCAATTTTAGTCCGTTGCTTGACCCTCCTGTGGATGATCATGACCCGGAATCGGAACCCAAGTTTTTTACCACTTCTCGCTAGAAACTCTACTGTCATCATAACTGTAACAAATAGCTTATCGAATAAAGCTTGCAACAGGAATGAAAGGCCTTCAGTTCGTTCAACGCCGTTCTTCTGATCCTGTTCACTGTATTTGTTTTTTCAAGGCTCTTGCATAAATTTTTTAGGAAATTGCAATGTTTTAATCAGATGAAAGAAATCGAAGAGAACATTAAGCGGGTCGATTCTTTGCAGACTGAGAGCAGGCAGCTCAAAATGCGTCTCAATAATGTGCAAGGATTGGATTTGTCTAGTTCGCTGATCTTTGTCATCAGGCGGCTCTCTTTCCCTACAGCAAGCAATAAAATGAAATGTACAGTCTAATGGTCGTCTGGAAAACAATGTACTGCAGTTATCATTATTGCTGAAGGCGCCTTTGTCAACGCGCCTTGCAGAACATGACTTCGTTTTACTACTGTATCATCAGCAGAACTGGGACCAAACCGCATTTGCCTGTTAATACGGAACTATTACCGTATATCCCGGGCAAATAACCACCAGTTACGCACTTTTTTCCATTTTTCTCAGTAACGAAAAAGCTCTATAAAAATGTTTTTATATCAGCATGTGTAAAATCCAGCAATCTTTCTAGGTAGTACCGTATGTATGAGGATTGAGGAGTACAAAAATTTGGCGAAGTTCATTTTTCGTCTCCAGAAATTGCATTCGAAAGAAAGTGCGTGGATCTCTTTTCGCAATAAAAGACATGTTAAATGCTGATATAATTGGTATGGGTTCCTTATCTTACATCAGTTAGGCATTGATGTGAATCCCGAATTTGCCTTGCCTGGAAAATCTGATTTCAATGTTGTTTTCAAATCTGATAAGTTTGTCGATCACGTTTTTGAAACCGCTCCTTATCTAAACTCAACATTGCTTTTTGTGATATTCGTACACTTTTGGGAGAACGTGTTCAGGAATGCATTCGTAATCTTGCACCCGACTCTTTTATTTGTGATCTTCGTATTGGAGTTTATTACCATCTTTCGTATTCTTTATGCTCGGACCCACCTGTCAAAGTTACACTGATTTTGAACCAATTTCCAAGTGTTGCTCCTATGCTAGCCAATTTTCGTTATTATAATATGGCTTCTGTTGTCAGGTCCTTTATGCGACTTTGTCAATATTTACCTCCGATCGGACCTGATCAACTCCGTTGTTCGGAAACTCTGGGAATGGATTTCACGACTCGACAAATCTTGCTGGAAAAGCATGAGATTCCTGAAAAGGAGGCATCACCCATTGCTTTGATGGACTTACTTCCGTGCCCTACCCTTTACTTAATTTATTAAATGATGATGTAGAAAGTCTTCCACTACTAAAGTCAATATCGTACAATTGGGCGTTGGAATGATATATCTAGAACAAAAATCCTCCTGGTCAATTTCTGGCTGGGATCGGTAACAGGTGATTATTACCGAATTCGAACACTCTCAATGTTCGATGGACGACCTTGCCCCTTTCTACTCGTTCTGCAACCAACTGCGAAACATTGTTTTATAAATATCGTCAAATGCAACAAATGCTTCCTACCCTTTTCTGGACATCGACAACAGCTAAATATCCGCGCTCAGAAAATAAATCTGCTGTGGTTTGAGCATGTAGTGATCACAAGTTTAAAACACTTTTACCTAAACAGATATCCAGCGCCAACGGCTCCAGAAAGATCGGATTTTCGGTTCGGATAATGGCGCGCCCGAGTAAGGCTTGTCGCTTAATAATGCCCATGAACTCTTGCTCCATCGTCTGAATGACCCGCGTGAACAGATCTTTATGTGCGAAGACGTAATTCTCCAATCTGCACCAATAGGTTATCGGTTGAACTCTGGTAATAGCAAACTTTACCTTTGAATGAGGTGGTGACGGGCATTAACCGTCATCTCTCTCGGCAGTGGGATTCGTCGCACCAACTGGAACGCATCATCCGAGAGTTCCATTCTGCTCTGATACTCCAGCTCTTTCTGAATGCGTTCTTGAACGTGCTCGATCGGTCCATCCTGCAAGCATTTAAGAGCGCCGAGTCAGGACAATATTATAAACGACTGACACTGGACACAATTTGTTAATGCGAAACCAAGTCTCTGGATCAAGTCATTACCTATCGATAAAGTGAAAATGAAACTTATCTTTCACCGCCTGTAAGGAGTTATAAACATCTACAACAGCAATCAGCACATCCAATCGGTTCGAATCCCTTAAAGAACCCACGTTCTTTGAACTCCTTGTACCGGTTTCTGGCCAGTTCGGGATCAATATCTGTCATCGACTTTCTCAAGTTGCTCTATAGCAGCCACAAATTTCTGTTTACCTGTGGGCCGAATCAGCATAGGGTCGCCGACACCGGTTGTCTGAACACTGTTTGCAAGTGAATCGTTGGTACCAAGCAGAGCAAATGGGCGTACAGCCGGTTTTGTACAGCAACCTGCCGGCCTCGTTTCAGCTGCCGCTCGATGCTAACATCTTCTTCCACTAACAGAACCTGCGGAGCGTTTCACTTCAACGCCCTTCAGCAGTGAGCAGTTTCCGGAAACCCACCATGATGTGGAAAATCGGCCTCGGGTATTTATGGAGATCAGGGATGTCTTCGAATTTACGACCAAGTTCCTGAAGAGCGCCATTGTTATCAGAAAACAAATTCAAAGTAACAAAAAAAGCACAGCCAACCCTCATTTTATCGAACAGGAACTTCATGCATTCGGCTTGAACTCGTGTCCTGCAGAGTCATTCAGCCGATACAGACATGATCGGCAAGGGAAGATACAGGCCTGGGATAACCGTCGATCAAGACGCCCGACGCATATTGCGGCTGGAGCAGGCGTTCGAGCAGAAGCTGGATGACGACACGATCGGAGACGAGTTTACCGCTCGATTTGATGGCCTGTTCAAGAGCGTCCGATTAGAACGCGGTCGGATCGATAACTCGCTGCCTGACCTCGACTGCGGCGCCTTTTAGCAGATCGCTGATGACGATCGTGTCGGAAGTGATGCCACGAAGACGTTTGATGAACAGCGAGGCGAGGCTCTTGCCGGCGCCAGGCGCCCTACAGCATAATATCAGACACCATCGCACAGGTAAGAACCGAAATGATTGAAACAATCAATATGGGACTCTCACAGCCCAATCGCAAGATTCGGACCAGCAGCAGAGGCAGTTGAAAAGCAAATCCGACCCTGAAAGCCACATGATGTCTCTAGGGAATGTCTGGAATCTGACTGAATCCTGGAAGCAAAGCTACAGATATCATGATTACCAAGTTCTCCTCGCCATATTTCACTTTGAGATTATTCCTGCGGATTCGAATATCACAGGCTGCAAAAGCATCGACGATCGGCTGGCTTACCATACAATGCCGAATATCAGAGCAGCGTCTTTCACCTCGAGATTATTCATCTCGACGGTGGGGTCGTTGTTGTTCGGCGGCGGTCGACGACTGCCATCACCTGGGCAGGGAGGTGACGACGAAGACGCTCTGATCAGAATCGGCGATCGCAACAGTAGCGATGCTGTTGAAGTCCAAGGCCTCGATGACGACTGGCGCCACGCCCGACATAGAATCGATCGAAGTCGCATAAATACAAAGTGAGCGGAAATATGTTCTGAGTGGGCAGGTCTCTTTGGGTCTAACAGCCTCACAAAAACTTATGGACGATCACACTTCCTCTATATTACGTTGATATCACATAGAATCTTTGACACAATTCATGGAGAAAAAGAAGCTCTGAACACACCACCCCAACGTTCGTTGTTACAAAGTAAACTGTATAATCAGTTACAAGAAATCCCTACCAAATATTCTGGCAGAGTGAATCTGAATTCGAAAAAAAGCAATGTCAAAGCCAGTTTCATAAAAAATCTTCCTAAAGCAGCTCTTAACAGGCAGCCTTCGAAAAACAGTTCGCCCTGCGCATTCCGAACGACGATGGATGCCAACTATGACGCCATCGTCTGTGCCGCCGCCCTGAACATGGCCCTGCTCCGGCAGCGCTCGGCCCGGGTCCTGCAGGCCCACCTGCAACTGCTGAAGCGCCAGGCCGAGGACGAACGTGCCGGCCCGACGCCGGCATTCGGATCGAGGTATGTGGAGAGCGCCCGCGAGCCCGCCTTCGATTTCATTCGCTGCGCGTCGCCCAACTGCAAGGGAATGACAACGGTGCCGGCCGGGCAGGACGCCACCGGCGCTCTCTGCGCCCGCTGCAGCGACCAGACCCTGAAGGAGAGCGGCAAGCAGAAGCGCCTGATGCGGCCTCACTTCAAGATGGCGGCCCAGATCGTCAGTCGCATCACAAGCGAAGAACTCGAACAGCTCGAGAAGCAGATGAGCCCGTGGTGAGATCCAACAAAACAAATGTATAATTATTTAATATTACGTGAAAAAAATCTGTTCGAAAGGCGTACTGTACGAAATGTTGCAGAATGAGACGTTGAGGATCGAAGGCGACGGCAACCTGAAAGAGAAAGCGGCAAACTTGAAGGCGTTCGTCGATTCGAATGACGACCCAGCGCATAGCGCTAACTTGAAATCGCTTCATGACGATCGCATCGAGGCGATCGTCGACCTTCTCGATCAAATCTGCGTTCAGCGTCAGTACATGGACTGCCATGAGTTCCTGCTCCTGCTTCTGAACGCCCTGAAGATCATGTGCCGGAAGGTGCTGCGTCGTAATCAATCAAGCGGATTGTAATCGATGCCTGTAGGAATGCAATCGCTCCATATTAAGTTCACGAGTGCTTAACCTTATTCTAAACCTAATTGACGATCATACAGCCGACGACGAAATTTTAAGGCAATGCGCGAATGGTAATTAATCGAGATCTGTTAACGAAATACTCATTTAAGACAGTGCTTCTGAACGCCTGCCATAGCGAGGCCTTCGTTCAGCGTCTAATCGAGGCGAAGCGAACGACCACCCTGATTCGTCTACTCGGTAAAGCTTGCAAGCGACTTGTTATCTTGCTGAAGGTTGGCAGAATCGAAGAACGATTGCATTGCGTACGCTGCAGCGGGAGCTATGAAGAACATCACGTACCATGAAGGTGGTCCAAGAATCGCCCTACCAGCGATCGCTGCCATTGTCGCGCTTCTCGGCCCCGATCGTCCTCGGAACGCCAGGGGGAGGGCGATCGGAATCGTCCACAACATTACGATCGATGCGGAAGCCACGCGTCTCGTCCAGCGCCATCATGCATTGCCGCTAATCGTCGAACTACTCAAAGCCGAGTACGATCTCGACACGAGGGCGTCAGCAGCCGGCGCCATACAGAATGTGGCCAATGATACGAGCACCAGATGGATCATTAACGATCTTGGCGCTATCGATCTGTTGAGCGAGCTGGTTGTATCAGCACATCCGGTAGCGCAAGCGAACGCTATCGGTGCTCTATGGAATCTCGTCCAGCCGAATCTCGCAGAAGGCGTCATCGACGCCCAAGTCTACAAATCGGCGCTATCAGGCAGCATCGCTGCCGCCATCATGCTCAACCTCGACGCAGAATAAAGCTTAATTGAGGAACTGGATGAAATTTATTGTTGTGACGGCGACACTGGACGTGATAAATTAACGGAACTAAACAGAGAAACATCAGCAATCAAAATTCAGGAATGCAAAGGGCATGCTGGACCTTCTGGAAGCCAATATCCTTGGCGTATTCACGGAAGCAGCGACGGCAGATGTTCAGGCCATACTTTCGGATGATACCTTGGTGGTTAGCGCAGACACGGCTGAGACGAGATTGGTGAGCGTTGTTAGCGAGATCAACGACGAGGGATTACCAGCGGCGCATGCCCTTGCCGGAGTGCATTGGGTGAGCGTTCCATGTGGCCTGAACCATGGTCGAAGCGGATCAGCAAAGGTCTTGAACACAATCGTCCTGACGTTGTCAAGTCCGTGACGGTATTTCACAGCTCCGACCGATTCGCACTTTATAGCGCCGCCGCATATATCTTGATCGAATTCTGCCTTTTGCCTAATGACGATTGCTCAACGACGAATCTATCTTACTCAAAGTGATAAAACCGCTTTCAATGAAATTCTTGAAGTTGAACTCGTTTGAATAGATGAAAACTGCAAACAGCGATCGGATTGTGAATTTAAGCGTTTTCATTCGTTCCTGATCTTTATGTCGCGTTGAATTCATATGTTTTGAGTTAAGGAGAACATGCTCGGGAGGATCTTGCCGAAGAGCAGGCGTCGTTATTTGGAATCGCAAGCCGAGCATCCGGATGCGCTGCAAGAATTCGTCAATGTGACAAAAGAGCGGTTCCAGTATCAGATCAATCGCGATAAAGCCATCGTTCGTGGCATGGTTGTGTATTGCGCCACCATGGCATTCGCCGCCGGTGTTCTTATATTCAATGACGCCAAAACGAGGATGAACCGAGGGTCACAACGCTGGTGACCAGAAGACCATTAAACGCCGACGATCGTTGCCTAATAGAATTCAAAAATATCGTGTTCGCTTTCCGCTTTGTCGTTGTTGAAATTTTGTCACTCGCAACGATTTCTCTTCGAGATGTTCGTTTAGGCTGGGCTGCCCATCGAAGTCGTTGCGATCGACTTCAAGGCCGGGCGCCGAGTTCAAACTGTCCAGAAAACTTTGCAAAATCAGAGTAGCGGCGTTGGCATCCAATGCGGGATCGCCCTCTCGAATCGCTTTCCCTAGCATAAATCGATTCGAATATGCAGTAGCTGACCTAACATGATAACTGAACGCTGAGTCTGACGATGACATAAAACCAACGTAAATCGCTCATCCCAGAATACAGGAGCTGGTTGATGCCACTTTCCAGGATTCCATGATAGCAGGCCGGCTGTAAACTGTTTAACGGCCCTACAGCTGGAACCTTCTGATCCATTAGGTTCATAAGGATATCTATTTCGAAGGTTATGCAACGGATCGGTTCAAGCAAAATTAGCATACCCGACGATGAGAAAATCAGGGCGCCGCGTCTGACACATCTGGCTGATTGTAGCATAGACGCCGGCATGTTCAAGCACATTGATGCGATTACCAGAGACCCAATGACGAGTTCGGGCATCACCCGGGCGGGTGTATGTAGCAGATCCCAGCGACGACGCCAACAGGAGATCGTTGTCGGCCCAGGAGAAGCCGATTCTGCGCATGCCGACATCCACGCCGAGCAGACGAATCCAGCGCTTTCCAGCCAGGCGCTGCCTCACAGCTCGAACTAGCTGGACAGATCGGTGGCCGACTACTATTGTGTCCTTCATTGTGGCGCTGCGCGGCGGATCTAAAAATCTGTTCCACGAAGCAAGAGGATTCCCTGATTGTTCAGATTTACGGACTATGACGTTTAAGCTCTTTTTCTTTCCTGAATCGCTTTGGATCTGTGCATTGCGACCGTCTGATAGTGAGGGGATATAGTCGGGCAACAGGTTGACTTAGCAAGTTTGGCGTATAAGCGGCAAGTGTCGCTGTGAGATTGCGCTCCAAACTATGAACAGATAGAGTGGGCTGTGTTCATACACAGTTCAAAGCAATCTTCAAAATTGCTTTCTAAAGAAGCGTGAAGGAGTATCGCCGAACTTTCAACAAAAGCGCCATTATTTTCGCAAGCACTCTACACAATGGTCCCATTTCTACAATCTTGGACACTAGTTATCAAAATGATAGTCATTGCCTGTCATCTACGACCTGCAAGTTCGGCTTTGGGCCTTGTCGCTCAAAGCTGGCAGAGGGTTATGTGGAAATGGCGTCTCTAGCTTCATCACAAACTGTTTGATTAGGATCTGATCCGAGACAGTCTCCTTCAGTCACCTGTTATCGCATCAGTTGTATCGTAGAGATCGTTGCCACTCCCAATGAGTGGGTCATGAATATTGGCTCGTCTGTGAGGCGTCTCTGTTGCATGGAGAGCGACGTGAGCTAGAGGGTCCCAGGTCGAAGCCAGGGTGACTGCAAGAGGCTCCATCCTTCAAATACTTCATCATTATGCGATCTGATTGATTGCTATTACATCAACCTGGATCTGCCCAGCCTGCTTTGTAGCCATGCTTTCATGAATCCTCACTGTCGCTGAGTTACCAGACGATATATTACTGGAGGAATCAACGATGTGATACAATACATTTTTGAGAATTGCTGATGGTCGATGGCTCAGACGCGATGGAGGTCGTACTAACATTAGCGACATCAGGCTCAGTATGAGCGGCAAGAACTCGTAATCGCTGCACACTAGTTTCGAATAGAAATCTTATCGGCTGTGATCAGGAATTATTCTAAGATTGAGTTCCCGGAACAAGAGAAAAAAATGCCTTGCAGTATTTGTATCGAGCTGCCCAACCCAAATTCAAAGAGCAGTCTCGCTGTGCACCAATTTGCCATTTTGGATGCACTTGGTGAAATCGCTTTGAGAGCCCCCCGTTCCGGTTTATCATTTTAACAATTGTTGCAACAAGACGATCAATGGTCGCCATGACTCCGAGACTTCTTCCAACAAGGTCAGCATCAAATATCTGGAAAATCAGCATCATTCTCTGACGTGCCCATTTATTGATCTGCATTGAACGATACACGACGCTCTCCTTGCAAAAAAATTGCAACAAAAGCTAAAGTGTTCCTAGCGCAAAATGAAGTGAATTAGCAATGACAGTAGAGATGATCAAATAATTTAAGTTCGTTTGGGCCGTCGGAGACAAGGGCCATTCCAAGTGCTGGCACGGCGGCTCCCGCTGGTTAATAACTCCCCATCGTTCGTTGAATGATTGGAATGCTCAGCAATAGTATTTTTAGTATTTCAGTCTGGAATTCGTATTAAAGCCACAATTGTTCTGTAGGCTTGTTTTCAACTTCTGTCGCTCACAATATCGGGATTTTCACATCAAAATCTAACTGCAGTGAGCTCAATTTGGATATCACGATCCAGCAGCGAATTCGACTTGAGTGAATGTTTAGGGTGGGCACTCCTATTAGCGTTAAACCCATCACCAGGGAGAGTCGTTCCGAATCAGCATAAGTGGATTTCAAAGATTATCAAGGGGGTCCTTTGACAGGCATGAGTTTGAGATTGATGACATTGTCGGCCTGTTTAGAAGGATAGAAGGTAACACGATGAAAAATTTCAAAGGAGAGAAAACAAAATCATTACAGGCTTGCTAAATAGACGGGCTGCTGATATCTAAAATTGAGAATTCCTTGGTGACCGCCCATTGTCTCATAACGATTGAGATTGGTGAACTGATTGGGATTTTGCTTGAAATCTTCACGATAAAGACATGGACTGGAAGGGGCGAACGAAAGCCCTGAAGTGGTTGATGGTTGCTTTAACGTTGAAACTGCTACGATGGAAGACTTTGAAGCACTATGAGTCATTCCAGGCGGCAATGGTACGACAGCGAGCAACTACCGGTTGTCGAATCCAATCCAATCCACGACAACGAGCAATCCATATGAGCACTTTTATGAGTTGTATAATGAAGGCGTGATATAAATGGCAGGGCTTCGCCGCTGGGTTGGGGCGATGGGCGCCCCGCTTCCCCAAAATTTGACTGGATGCGGCGGCAGACGCTGTGATTCTGGATTTTCTGGTTGATGAATAAGCGACGCTTGGGAGCTCTTGGGGGCCTGGGGCACCCCAGTGCGGCCCCCGTTCATTTAATCGATCGGGTTTCTCAATTATGGGTGAATACCGGTGTACCAGAATCTGATGATGCAGCAAGCCTTAGTCCCGATCAACCTACGTTGGTCGCATGCCACCAACACGCTGGCGCTGATCGATTACGCTCTGGCCGGCGAAGGCGTCCATTTTATTGAGGCTGATGTCTGCTATGACGCCGCTGTTGGGCCTTATATGGCTCATGCTGCCACAGATATCACGACGCTCCTCGAAAAGCACCAGAATTCGTTCTTGAGTTGGCTAGATTATCTGACGAAGAAACGAACGAGTTTATCACAACCTGGATTGAAGCTTGATTTTAAAATGGCCGAGGCGGTTCGGCCAAGCATCGATCGTCTTCTCCAAGCTCGGTATCCGGTTTGGTTAAACGCCGATATATTGAAAGGCCCTCGTGGCTTCGATCCGGTCTTCGATGCCGCCGAGTTCATTCAAGCTGGCCTTCGACACCCAAACGCCACGTTGAGTCTCGGATGGACTACGGGCGTCGTGAAAAGAGGCGCCGATTCTATTGGTTATTCGAAAGAGATGATCGACGAGATGCTGAAGTTTTGTGGAGGCTCTTTGCTTGACAAGCCGGTAACATTCCCAGTTCGAGCTTTAGATGCTCTGAATTCTCAAGATGAACTTCGTAGACTTCTATCTCATGGTAGCAGCTGGTCATTGACCATATGGAATGGTTCTGAGGGTGTGAGTGCCCAAGAGGAGCAAGAAATTCGCTCCGCTTTTGACTGCAACCGTACTTATATCGATATTGTTAAAAGCTCTAATTAAAATGTTATGATTTACAAACGCCACATGATTTTAGAAAGGAACTCATGATTTGAACACCTTGAAATTGTCCCAAAATAAAAACATAGAACCAGTCTACGTGGCATCTAATTCAGTCAACTGCTGCTATAGCCCAAACAGCCTCCCCTCAATTGTCGCCTTTGGATTGAAGCTTCTTTACCTTGTCCCGGGGTCCATTAAAATATTGTTGAAATAGCACATTCTCGAATTGAACATAATAGAACAGCTGCATTTGGTGACCAGAATGCAGGAATCTATAATCGAGGAAAGCCATGTTCATTAACAGTATACGCGACGTCGTAAGAAAAATTAATCCTATCCGATCCTTAAATTAAAATTTCTGCATCTAATGTCCTATTGAGACGAAATCGCATCATATTATGCTGATCTGGAAACTGTGACAGCTTAGGTATAGGGCAATTGGACAGCGTTGCAATCAAAACATTTTGATTGATGGATGTATAGCTGATAACATGCATATTCAAGGTTCAGATAGGTCCTCTGATTTCACGGAGAACTGTATTGATGTGAAGTTGAAGTCAATTATAATATTACAGTCAAAAGTCAATGATTTATGAGAAAATATTTCGAAGAGTACACGAACAAACGATTACAGCTCATCAGAGCGCTAACCTGATAGTGGGCGGCATCGGCTCAGGCGCATTCTCCTAACCACATCGACCTCGACACAATAGAATGTGATGGACCCATAATCCGGATCATGGGGCCGATCCGATCGCGAGAAACCCACAAGGCACGCGACCTCAATCACCACGATCGAGATCGCATTGGTGGAGTGCAGTTCAGATTGGATCACTTTGAGCGAGTACGCGCGGCCTCAGCTGTCTAGTAGTCGCGTGCTTATCATCCCGTGACTCGTGCCCTCTTTGACGTGTTCCAGGTTCTGTGTCGCGCAACTTAATCGACCGTGCCCATCACTTCGCATTTCGCTCATCTACAGCAAAGCATCGATCAATGGCCACCAACGAAGAGCAAGCGTCAACAAAGACGGGATGGGCGGCCTGGAACGATCTCGTGATGCGCACTAAGGACATCGCCGCCTCAGGCATTTACACCTTCGACGGTGCCGTCTGTGACCAGATTAACCTGGCTGTCACGCCTGCGGAGACCAAAGCCATTTACTCCGGCATGTCTGGCTCGGCGACTCCAGCGCTGTCGATTGGCGGAACCAAATATATGCTTCTTCGAAGCGATCCGGATTCGCTCCAGGCTCGGGTATGTATCTGCTGTCGAGTTCTGTAAACATAAGAGCTAATTGCTTGACTAAGAATGCTAACGTCCCTATATCTGTTTTCAAGACCAAAACTCTGCTTGTCGTCGGTGTCGGTAAACCAGGCTCCTCGGCTGAAGTCCTCTCTGTCGGCGTGTCGAAAGTCGCCGAGATGCTTGTTGGTCAAAACCTGTAATTCCACAAAAACTGCCACAAACTATATTGTCTGCCACTAAAAGTCACTCGGATTCTTTTATTAGTTTACTGCTTGTGTTGTGCTATGGCTGTCATTAGATTAAGTTAGCTAATATTTATTTGTTTCGATTATACGAAGATTGGCCCGGCTAGGGGATTACTCGGTCCTGTACGACAGGCCTCACATCGATCATCTGCCGCCCAACAACCGCGATCATGACGCCGATATCGTATTCGGGACAATCGTTCGTAGGCTTGCTAGAAGGATGGCAGCTTCGGCGGTCGCTTCTTTCTCGACCCGCTCGGATTCGGCATCGGCTTCTTCCTGATTTAAATATCTAACAGGCTCGCCCACTTTCAACCTCTTCTGCTTGCCGTTCTGATTCCTCTTCTTGATCTGCCGTTTAATGCCATCAGCTTCAGCAACCGACGCCTGAACGACTTCGTTGCGGAACGAAATCATTCGAACCGGCGACGACGACGTCCTGTCGGGTTGCGGCGCCGCTAGCTTCAGCGCATCTGGAACCAGAAGGTCGCCGATCTCATTCCCGAAATAAACGATGCTACAGGCGACCGCCGTGGCCGGTGATGTCGAATTCAGGAACCGCTCCGGAATGCTTTTTGTCTTCAGTTTCTGTCGCCGACAAGCCGCACACGAACAGATTAATCGACACGAAGGGCACGGCCACGACGCCCCGCTGGTGCCTCTTTGTTCGCCATAGAATTTCTTCAGACAGACATCGCAGTACTTCTTGCGGCAGCAATGCGACCGCTCCGACGTCTCGTCGCGCGGCGAATTGGCGCCGATCAGCGGCGACCGCTTCTTCGTGACATTGTTGCAGAACGACAGCTCCGAAAGCAGGCGCCGGCTCTTACATTGATGACAGCTGGAGCCTTGCTGATAGCCCGAGACGCCTTCGGGCTGGGGAGAGACCATGGAATCGTCGGCCAGCGAGCTCTCCACTTCCAACTTTGGGCTGGCGCCGCAGGTGAACCGGTCCAGCAGCGATCGCAGAAGCCCGTCACAGCGGTCGTGGTCGAGCTCCAGAGGATTCACCATAGGGATAACGGCCGCGCCGGGGGATTCGAAAAAGATCGATGGACTGAATGTCGGGCGGCGCCCGGGCGTCGTCGGCCGGCGACCTTGGATCGGCGTATGAATCGCAAACTGCGTCATCGCTGCCCCAGAAGGCATGTCATGGATGGGGTCAGAAGATAGTGGCCGATACGCCTCTCATGAAACTTGTAATGACGGATTGGTAGCGAGCTGGTACTAGACCGGGTGTAGCTGAGAGAATGTTTTTGGGACCCTATTTGGCAATACAGAAGCAGGATTAAGTCCGCACGCTTGCTGCTCCAATCGTGATGATCGTTTGTTGTATTATTATACCAGCACGTAGATTCCGGATGGGATTCGGCAGATACTGGAGTCGGCTTGGGACTGGCTGTGAATCGGCAGAATCCGTTCGGGATGTCGCCACACGACGCACCAGATATTTTCCAGATCTGGAACGATGTCCGATTATGAGGTGACGATCTGTGTTGTGAAGTAAGTGGCGGCGGTTTCGTTTTCGTTGGAATTCCAACGTTTTAAAGACAGGTGTTCGTATTCAAGGTGCCGCCGCTGACCAGCGCTCAGGGCTATCGAGCTGCTGATTGGGATAAAGAGCCTCTATGGACAGGCCGCCTTCGAATCGTTCGCAAAGGCAGCCAAGCCATGGTCCTTCTTGAGCATACCGATAAAGGTGGCCACTGCTTCATCGTCAGCAGGCTTTGTTTTGCTCAATTCTGATAGTTGGATTATTTGCTGGTTGTCCAATAGTTGATGGAGGAAACAGCGTCGAGCCAGTTTCCGATTCGTCCAGGTATTTCGTACTTCGTATTCAGGACGGCAAAGGCAATAAAGCCTGCTTGGGAATCGGGTTCAATAGCAGAGACGAAGCCTTTGATTTCAAAATTGGCATGCAGACGGCTGAGAAACCCGAGGTTGATGCTCAAATCATTAAGGCCAATGAACCGCCCATGGATTTTTCGCTCAAAGGTCCGATTAAATTGGGTTCAAGTGTCGACGCTAAAAAGAAGAAGCCGAAGGAAACGACGTCTGGAACGTCGTTCGGAATATTATCGCCGCCAACATCGACGAAGATGCACGAAAAGCAGGCCAATAATAAGACCGTCGATCTTCTCGGCATGTCACAATCGGCAGAATGGTATCAATCTGATTGTCGGTATATCAGGAGAGACTTCTGACAAATGTTGCAGGACGTCGGGAAGCACAGAATGGGCGACATTTGATTAGGCAGAAGATCGATGGTCTTTATACAATGATCTATCTAATCGGATGAACACCGAAGAAGTCCAACGCTTTCGTCGCCTTAGAGTCTGTCACGTTGAAAACAGCATTGTTGGCGCACAGCTGCGTATTAGAGAGATCGATTGGCGCCGGTCGATGCTCGGTGAAGGATAATCCACTCAGAGCGTACGATGAATGATACAGATCGGGCGACTTATCGGGTTTGTCTTTGATGCCGCCAAGTTTCGATTGGCAACAGCATAGGATATAGCGACGCAACGCCTCGGTATCAAACAGCCAATCACGAACTTGATCTTGCGGCATTAGAATCAGGTCGACTAACGGAAAGATGCCTCCGACCCAATACGAATAGCAGGAATCCACCAGCTTGTTAGTTCGACCTTGAAACCCCTAAACAATTCCAGAATTAAGACAAATCGACAGGCAACCGTTCGCCAATAATTACGCCTTCAATAGACAATTGCCTTCGCGACGCCCTGATAAACACATGTTAGAAGATATATATACAGGTTGTGTATAGCATACCATCGCAATATACGTTGAGCCGAGAGAGCATCAAGTTCTCCCATCAACAATAACGAGGCAAGCCCACAAAACGCATATCTGCCGAAAAGTTCAAGAACTGAAATCTCGTCGCAAACAATTAACCGAACCCTCCATGAGCTTCATTTCCTGGCTCGCCACCTGAAAACAAACCGATTCAGAAGAATCAATCACACGATAAATGATAAACGCACCGAAAGCGCCCTCGTAGGTTTGGCAGCGTTTCACCCATTCGGCAACGCTGACTTTGAGTTCAGGTAAGGTATCGAGACAGCAGATGGCCGCCACAGCAACTGCACAATATGTCGCTCGAATATCTGCAAAATGAATCAGCAACCCGAATCTGAACAAAGATCAAAGCCGAACCGATTTCGCCTTGGTCGTGCATGAGGAACGCGCCTGATTCCTGCTTTAGCGATAGCAGGAAAGGCCCGAGAGATTTCCTATCAATGGCAGCGTATGCTTTCTCGGTGCCGATTTCAACCAGCGTCATAACCGCCGCATATCTATCAACATTCAAATAACAATCGCATGACAATCAAAAACAGACGTTGGAGCCAAATGTGGTAGCTGGCCAGGACCGCCGCCAAATCCTCCATTTGGATGCCGACATCGTGTGAGGAAGTCAATGATGCGATCCTGAATATCGGAGATGGCATCAAGTTGGTCCAGCAACGCCAGCGAATGGACAATCCAGAAACAGAGCCAGGGTCGGGAGGCGTCTAGCGAAACTGCCCAGGGCGGGAGCGTCGTCAATGCGAAGACATTGAAATCAGTATGGGCTAATCGCTTCAGGGTTGTCTATGCCCGGCATCAGCATGAGCAAGACGATAGGAAACAGCTGCCCGACATCACCGTTCTTGGAATCGGTTAACAGACCGATGCAGGCTTCCTCGACCAAACGCTGAGACCGAACGCTGGGAAATTCGTTGTCGGATTCGTCGATGGGCACCTCAGTAACTTCGTCGACATCAGCCATGACGACGAATAGAGCTTTGATAAGACGCAATTTTTCAGGCTGCATTAACGAAAAAACAAACAACGAGCATCAATGAGAAGTTTTGTCGATTTATTTATGACAGAAACATTAGATAAAACAAACAGTTGGCGAAATGATGACAATCATACGAGCGATTGAGACGAACTTTGGCAGGTAATGGAGTCCTCCCTGGAGCTGATCGGGATCGATTCTTCGGGCACAACGATGAACTCCCAGCCGGATACCTGCAGCGTATCTATCGGCAGCAGCCAGAATAGTTTTCGAGACCCGAAAATTGATTCGAAATTTTTCCAACGACCCTGATCGTAAGGGTTCAGGTTCGGCCTGATGAAGCCATATTCGAGCGTGGTCTGGTTTAACAAAACCAGATGAAAGTGAAAGGCGGTGAATCCGAGCAGAGTAATGCCAAATGCAATCGACGATACCACCGAAAACAGAGCCACTATTTCCAGGGTGAAATGCTTGCTTGGAGAGGAGTGAAATACTGAGAACATGTCGGCGCCAACACCAGCAATGTAAATGAGGCAACCTGCAGATATTTATCCAGTTTTCTGAAAACTGAGTGGAAAATTTCACATACCTATACAGCACCAGAACAGGAACAGGAAAAAGTATTTATAATTATAATGGCCAACACAGTTCGCTATCCAAGGACCTGAAGAGCCAATAAGTCTTATTGCGGCGTAACTTTACAAAATCCTACAATGGTGATCCATTTTTAGGCAGCATTGGCCGCACATTGAGCAATGATGAGCTCGATCTGGCTTCAATGAAGAGCACTTAACACATCTCCTACAGTCTGCAAGATCGATATATCCAGGAGCTGGATTGTCAATTGGCGAATTCGATGTAAATACCTAAAAAAATAGTAAATATGGAGGTCCTTGAATTCAGAAACTCGGCAGCGTACACAGCGAATATAAGATATTAGAGCCACCAGAGCAGCAGTGGTGAACGCAATAGTAAATGCAATCGCATGGAACGGGTTCGAAGCGTATTTCCGAGCCATAAAAACGAATACAAAAGTGATCCAGTCTCCTAACACAATAGCAAACACGAGCAAGATCGGGCTGAGAATCACTGCGCGCTTGACGATATTCGCGATCCAAAGGGTCGCGTGAAATACCCCATAGCAGACCCGGCGCATACGACCGGTCGCCTGCCGCTCAGCCTGACTGCCGTCTGGCACGACAACGGGGTCGGTCGTCTTACCAGACGACGACGACGACGCAATGATCTGGATGACTTTCTCTATAGACAGGCACAGGCAGAGAGGGTAATGTTACGAGGGGGCTGCGTCCTTCACGATGGGTTGGTCAGTTATGCTACCAAGAGGGTTGCGACGGTTTGCGTGATAATCTAGAAAATTTTTGATTGATTCTTGATAGAGAGAGTTCAGGAAGGCGGCGGTCGTGACTCATCCTGAGCGTCCTTTCGCTTCCAGACCAGACGCGTCTGCCGGATCTCAATTTCGGAAGACAGCGCCTTGCACATATCGTAGATGCAGAGGGCGGCGATTGAGGCGCCCGTCAGCGATTCCATTTCCACGCCGGTCTTGTAATGGGCTCGAACGAGGCATTCGACTCGAATCTCTCGATTCGAAACCGGGCGTATGGAAACCTTTCATTCTCTGATAAAATGATGCTCGTTTGTTTGGGAAGGGCTTACTTTGCATGCTTCAATTGGCAATGTATGGCAGAATGGAATCAGATCGCTCGTCTTCTTCACAGCGTTCGTTCCAGCTACGATCGCAGTTGCAAATACAGGTCCTTTAGCGGTCCATACTTCGTGGCTGTTCTCAAGACCGAGCCGCTTTCCGACATGCTCTGGTATGATCACAGAACATGATGCCAACGCGGATCTCTCAATATTCCTCTTCTCACTGATATCCACCATTCGGGGCTGATTACTACTCGAATCAATATGCGTTAACGACGTCTTTGTCGAACTCATCGTCCGCCTCCCGATCGGCTTCGCTTTCGTCACGCGAGAGACAAGCAACAAGAACATGCTGCGATGTGACATATTCGAGATTGAAAAATGATTTTAAAAGTCCGCATCTGTGGGACATTTTCAGGGTCGTGCTGTCCCCTCAATGGTCAGCAGCAGCGCCAGATCGGCCGTCTGCGCCTGCAAACGCAAGGCGAGCCAGTACTGCCCCGACGAACCGGTCCCAGCCGACGAGATGTTCGAGCTGTCCGACGAGATGAAGGAGTTCCTGTTGGAATCGCGAAAGCGGCGCCTGGTCCGCGATCAGGAGAGGAGAGAGCAGCGGGCCGCCGATCTGAAGCAGAAAGGTTTGGGGTGGTGGGGTGACCCCCGCCATAGTCTGGTCTTGGCGCTGTACTTAGGTGATGACAGAGCAGCAATCCGAACGTGACCAGAAGCAGCGCCAGGCGCAGCTGGCCGAACTGTATGGTGATCGTCGGGCCGAGATCAAGCAGGTCGAACAGGAGATGGACGCCCGGTTTCAGGCAGCTGTAGCTAAGACCGGGGCTGTTCTATGGCCGGCTGTCGCTCTCTCATTCGGAAGGTCGTAGTGGCCCCCCGAATTCGAACCTCTTTACATCACATCCTTCCGCTTCTCTCATCTAATTTATCATAAATATAATAATCGCTCTCGCTTTCGCTCCTATTCAGCTTTGATCGCCATCGGAAAGATAAATGATTGTGTGATCCAGTCCGCAACGGAGTTGGCGAAGATAGTACGACCAAGGAGGTTGTTCGACGTCCACACCAGCTTATAGACGATCTCTTCGAGCATGTCGGTGACGCAGCCGGGCCATACCGTCTATATCAACAACATCAATGAGAAGATCTCGAAACGGGGTACGACGCCGTCTGTGGTCGTTGTACTGGGGCGGTCGCTGATTCTGGGTCCTTTGTGTTGGTTCAGAACTGAAGAAGGCCCTGTATGAGGTCTGTGGCCAGTTCGGGTCGGTGATCGATATCGTCACTCTGAAGACGCCCAAGATGCGAGGCCAGGCGTTCGTCATCTATGACGATGTGAATTCGGCAATCAAAGCCCATCGTGATCTTGCCAATTTCGATTTTTTTGGAAAACCGATGGTATCATTTTTTTTCAAAAAATCTTTTATTTGAAGCCCAACCGATCCCTTTCAACGTTAAAATCGCAGACGCTCTTTTTTAATCGCAGACGAAAGAGTTTAAGGTTCATTTTTAATCGATCGCAGACAAAGGGGTTTTAAAGTTCATTTGTACAAACGGATGTTTGAATCTTGAAAATTTCAGAGGGTGGCGTTTGCCAAGACCAAATCAGATTACATTGCGAAACGTGATGGGACGTATGTTGAGCAGCATCGTCCAGCTCATCAACCGGCCAAGAAACCTCGAACCGAGATCACGACGACCGAAGAGGGCGCCATTGTCATGACCGGCGCCGATCTTCGACAGCCGCCCAATGCGATTCTGTTCGTCCAGAACCTACCGGTGACGGCGACCGAGGGCATGGTCGCCTCCTTGTTCGAGCAATATCGCGGCTATCGCGAGGTCCGTCTGATCCCTTCCAAGCCCGGCATCGCCTTCGTCGAATTCGAAGACGAATACGCGAGTGGGCAGGCCATGGAAGCCCTGCAGGGATTCAAATTCACGCCCACGAATCAGCTCACCATTTCTTATGCGAAAAAATAAACTATCTTTGGTTGTGGTTCCGGGAAGGATTGCTGCTTATATAGGTCAGCGAAGCATTCTCCCGATGCAATCAATCGTTAAATCATTGGTTAATACGTTCAGAAGCATCTCATATATTGTGCTATCAACTATCTACAGACAAAACGGCTCTGCGTATTTCGACGTCGTAGCGTGTTTTTCAAACCTGATTCCGAGCGTGAAGCTGATCGAAATCTGGGAAGCGAAGACTCCAAATATCAGATCAGGCAAATCAAGAAGCGCGGTCGGTAAAATCTCGTCGTGGTGGCGCCCTTCTTGAAAATCAGCCTACCATCCTGTTTCCGATTCGACTCAGTAGAGCATTCCTTAGCCGAGGTTGACGAACCTCATCGAAAATCGACGTTGATCAGTGCAGACTTGGGCCAAACCCTGATCTTGAGCAATGTTCTGAAATAGGTCTGTAGTCGTCGTACTGATCCTCCAAATCAGATTCGGTGATCCAGAGCGAGACTGAAATATTGTAGAGACCACCGCCAGCAAGCACGGGAACGTATAGATGCTGTACACTGTCTGATGTGATTATCATAACCTACCTCTTGTTAATAAAATCCTGCATCTACGTACTTCAAACATTCACTATCCGGCATCGATATGAATTTATATGCCACCCCTTGACCGATTATTCAGAGGGCCTCGGTCCATTGGCTTACAGTTTGACGATGGGAAGCAAACTGAAATTATCGTGGTTTATGCAGGCATAGCCACTGAGTTTGCTTCTCTGGGGCTTTCCGACCACTACTGTCGACTGAGAGCATTCGTATCAGATTCGGAAACACTTTCGTCGGTAAAGCGATTTCGTAGACAAAGTCCAGCCAACCAGAACGACTGCCGACGCCTAATTAAACGAATAGTGCTCGAATTGGGGAGTGGTCAGGGCGATCAGCACACAGTTAAATCTCGTTCAGATAAAAGGCATCTTGTAACACCATAGATAGCCAAATGAGATAAGTTGCAAAAATAATCTTGAGTGATAAATATTTAAACACGAGCTTTATATAAATTCAGTGTCGTGCTGCTTAACGCTGCCAACATTCCATTCGTATAAGACATATCCACAACTCTGAGCATAAAGATGAGTGGCAATTCGGTTGAAACACGAGACCTCACCCATTCTGTTGCAAATGCAATGGTGTACTCTGATCAGGAGATGAAACATTCCATAACCAAGCTGATTGCGTCTCCTGATCCCCTGAGCCAATCCAGCGTTCACCAGCATGGCGAAACATGATCGTCCTGCACAGCGTTACTCCAGTCGAATAGGCAGACGTTTCGGCTTCAACAGCCAGCGACTTCGCATCTATCACCGCATGCGTCGCATAGCGAGGCTGCTCGGCCCGCAAACTAACCAAAATCGCCGACGATTCCGAATCGATTGAAGCCCCGATACATCGCTTCTCGTCGACTGGCAAATCGGTGAACGACGAAATCGATAAATCCGGATCCAAACATGCAATAGCTGCATGGCCTGGGCCAGTACAGACGATTCGTGACGAACTTAACATGCGCAGAGTCGAAATGGGACGGGGCGTTCGAATGCTACTTTGTGACAGAGCCGCATTCGGACGTCTTAGATCGAAGGCGATCACCTGGCCGTTAGCAGTTCCAGCTAATATCGTGAAAGGATCTGTGAAGCAGCATGACCAGACCGGGAACGTCGTGTCGAAATCGGCGATGCAGGTCTCGGTTTTCAAGCTGGAAATCTTCAGGTGCTTGTCGAGCGAGGCCGACGCCACCAATCCTTCGCTGTTCGAGTGCAGGTCGCGAATATCGCCTTGATGCAAAGGCAGTAAGCGATTGTGCGAATGCAGATCGAGCAGGCTGAATCGGCGATATCCGAACTGATGATTGCCATCGGCTGCACATGAAACCAGGAGTGAACTGCCGACCGCATGCAGGACGCGGCTGTTGGTGACAGCAACGGATTCAACACCGACGAAAGGAGCATCAGATTCGGCCAATGTCGCGTGCAGCCGAGTGAAGCGTTCATGAAGCCGGCCATATTTCTGCCGAAGGTTCGTGAGCTCGGATTCTGCACGCCGACGAAGGGTTTTCTCTTGTTCAACCTGATTCACATTTATAAGGACAGCTCCATTCCAAATCAACGGCAAACGAAAATTTAGAAGGAGCATGTGTAGGAAGAATAACATTCTAAAATTCGATTTTTGGACAGCAGAAAGCCGAGGTTTACTTTGACGGCGAGGTCGTGAATCTCGCCGGTGTCCTTGACAGCAAACTTCGACGTGAACAAGACGGTAATATCGCTCAGCTTCGCCCGCTTCTGGCATTCGGGACAGCATGATCGCAGTTCGATCCATTTGCGAATGCAGTTTTTTCCTATGGTAAAGCCTCACATCAGCTCCAGCTAATTGTGCAGAGTGAATCTCAGCTTACCGAACAGATGGCCGCATTTTAAGCAGCAGATTCGATGCTAAATACAGCCTTAATCAAAGCCCTGATATTCTTGAAGTTTACATACATCGCCAGAACTGTGCCATGGTCTGGTGCATATCGAGCAGCTGGTGTTGGTATCGTCCACGACATCGACGGCCTTGCACTGGATAACTCGGCCAGGGCGTCCGGGTCGCCGCTCCTCGACGAACTCGCTATCGGCACTGCTGTCTTGATCGTTGTCGCTGGGCACCGCCGGAGCCGCCTTCGCCTTCACCATTTCGGATTGGGACCGGGACCCGCAGCACACCTTTACAGAATCATTCTGTCTTGTAGACTGCATAAACAGCGCATGTTTCACTCCAGTCCATCTCTGCTTGGCGTCTTTGCTTTACGCTACTGTCAATGCCATTTCCTTTTAACCTCCAGCTGCTCATGATCATACATTCTGCCACGCTGTATGAGTTTTGACAGTTAGCGTCAGGTCTCACGACACAGTGATATTTGAACGCTGCTGTTTGCTGCTGGTCTGAAGTTGTGGATCAAGATGCTAGGGTCGTCTCCGGATTCCGATTAGCAAGAAATATTTGACTTCTGTTTAAGCGCTTGACATGAAGAACGCGCCTGATGGAAATGCTTCATATCGACTGTCAGTACATCAATCAAAGAGACCAGAACCTGTTGCTCTAGAAGGTGTTCTTAATATCGTGCAATAGGATGATCCAAGCTTTAGTATGTGCCCTTTTGGGTATTGGGAAAATTCAAATTGAAACTAGAACGAATTATGTCGTGCAGAAATTCAGTATTGAAAGCACAATTCGACGAAATCACTGGCTGAATCTTCCTTTCTGGTTCCTTCATCAAAAACTATGATCAACTAAACAGGAAAACTCCAATTATCTACAGTAAAGCAATGTCTCGTGAAGAGCATGTGCTGCATTTCAGCCATGCAACCCATGAAATGAGCCATAGGATGCTTTCATAGGTAGAATGGATGAGAGGCAACCCGTGCTCATCACGAGTTTAGTGAACAGTTGATATTTAACGAGATTTAATATCCTTACGAACAACACTGATCAAATGAAGAGGGATGCCCATGCTCGTCTTTAAGTAATCGCAGATCTCTTTATCAAACCGGCCTTGAATCAAAACCTCATAGAGGGTCATCTTCGATTTGCCCGGCAATGGCTTAACAGTTGTCGAGCATGCGAATCGCTTCTGCCCTTGCTGAGCAACGACATTCGAGTCCAGACCGAAAGCTTCCAGGTTCTTTACTCGAGTTCGAATCTTCTGTCCGACCTTGTCCACGATGATTTCGATATTGGGCGGAGCGCCTTTGCTGAAAACTGGTTCTTCGTCGCCGCTTACAATTGCAGTGTACATTACAAGATTTCGCTCGAGGCGCTGACCAAGATCTTTCATTGAAACCTCATCAGGGCGTTCTTCGGAGGCAGTAAACATCGCCTCTTTCAGGGTATCATCGAGACGAACGAGACCTTTATCCAATCGCAAGCCATGCGCTTGAATATAGTTATGCAAACGTTTCTTGCAGTCTTCCATAGCGAAGAGCTCTTTTGAAGGCGCCGAACCGAACAGGAATCGGACATGTTTGTTCGGTTCGTATTTAGTCGCCACCGTAATTTTGCTGAAGTCTCTCGGTGCCTTCTGCTGAGGCTTTGCTTTTGAGCCGCTATTCGCAGCAGCATCGTTATCACATCGAAGCTCGTCGGTGTCTCGATTAATGCCAACCAAGGTGATCACATTCTTATGCTCTTTGAGCTTGATCAGGTTCCGTTTAGCAAAAGCTTTAAACAGCTTTCCAAACGATTTGTATGATGAGTTCTTGACATTGAGGGAGTTGCTGGTGGCAGCATATGTATGATCGGCTAACATAGAAGCCGAGAGAGGAAGATCAGAATCACTTATTCGCGTCTTTAGTGCAGTAATAAGCGCCCGTTCTAACAGCTCGTCCATATAATTCATATCAACAGTTTCGACTTCATCGTTAGGCTTTGGCTGCAAAGTCAGCATATTGGTAGAGACGATAATACCGTCTTTGATCTTGATCACGCCACGCTTGGCAAACATTCGGAAAAGCATCTCCCAGGTTCGATAGGGCGTCGAGCGAATATTGAATCGCGGGTCGCGAGCCGAGACGGCATCGGCCACTTCACCACACGCGATCGGAACAGACGCAGATTGAAGAAATTCTGTAGCTGCAGATTCGATGGCAGTTTTAAGATCTTCGATCTGTTCGTCAGAACCAGATTCCAAGTTTGCTGGCTCGAGATTGAGATCGTTAATCGCATCTGCTTGCTTACCAACATCCTCGTTAGCATTTCCGTCTTCGGCTTCAGTGACTGAAACATCGACAGCGGTGCTTTCTGAATCAGCAATGGGACCTGCTGAGATGCCTCCGCTCGGAACAGACTGATCGCCATATTGCCATAAACCATCTCCAAAAACATGGAAGATTTTTGTACATTTTCCCTTTCCTCCGCTTTGCAGAATGCTGTTTTCATTCATGAGCATCACGCCGACCGCTGATCGATCGTAAGATAAGAATCGAAAATGCGATCAGCAGCAATACCGATAGCGTTGTAACTCCCAATAGCACAGATAGCAACGATTTCATTTACGAGGACGCCTGTAAGTTCCGATCCAGGTTGAAGGCCAGGAACCATGAGATCGGCGCCAGATAACAGCCTAGAATGGACTTGGCAAGGAATGACAAGTCGTCTTGCCATATTTGGCAAGCGCCATCTGTTAAAGTTCTTGTTAGACTAAACTATAATGGCATCTTTGGTAACATACAATGTGTAAACCGATGGGAGAATTAGATCTCCTTTGCCATTGGGATCAAAGAACAAAGGCAGCTTTAGGATGGAATCTGTGTATAAAACCTAAGCGCCATGGATTCATATGCAGTTATAAACTAGACGTTGTATTATTACAGCATACTGTGTCGTTTTATCAAGCGTTAAGGTGGGCTGCTTTACAGCAATTAGCGACGACCATTCGTCGCGGCTGACACTCGGATACGAGGTTGCTAAACGAGCTTGAAGTTGCTTCACCTTCGACCCACTTAGCGCCGAAGAAGCTCGAACGACCAACTCGTTCTTGAACATCGCCGGACGAATCGAATGATCTTTCATGATGCGCGGACTTGCGTTCTCGTATCGACACCATCAACACAAGTCTCTGAAATAAGTTCGTGCATGATTTGTGCTTTCTCTAAGTCGCTGTATGACACAAAATTTCTAACCAAGACAACGGGATTCGCTATCTGACCATAACCAGGCCGATTTCAATGGGTGTCATTACGACCTATGAGTGACCCATCATATAGAAGAGGTTGCGCCTTCTTCAGGGATTTGGCGGGTCACAGGGAGCGAGTGGAAGGGAGTGACGCGCGCAAAATTCAACCGATACAAAGGGCAGCCCACCCGCCCACCTCTTCGATCTGACTATAGTGCGATCTCATATTCGGTCGCATAGGTCTCTAACGAGCATTTTACTATCACAGTTCTCATCGCTTCAACCTCCTAAGAGAGCGCAACTCCTACCCCGAAAGGTTACTACTATCTTTACCGATTGGAGTCCGCCATTACTCATTCAGTTCGTTTTGCCGCTCGTTCGTTCGTCATTATCGCTGCATTCTCGCCCATTCTGTTTTAGTACTTTCCAAGTCGTCATTTTCTAAAATGTTCTCTTGGTTGCAACCTTCAGAAAACCTCGGTCGCTCATTGCATTCTAGATGGTAAAGAACGACGAGAAAAAATCCCCTACCAAAACTAAGAAGGCTAAAGGAGCCGGTAAAAAAGAAAAGAAGGCGGGACCAAAACGGGCCGTCAGTGCCTATATTTATTTCGTGAAAGCTAACCGAGAGAAAGTTCAAGCTGAGTACACCGATGCTTCATTCTCAGAGCTGGGAAAGATTCTTGGAAAGAAATGGAAGGAGCTAACTGATAAAGAGAAGACTCCATATGAAAAGCAAGCAGCAGCCGACAAGGCTCGCTATGAGAAAGAGAAGGTAACTTTCGTTTTCAAATTGATCTGGATTTGCCTCTGACAGATTTTTCTAGGCCGAAGCATAATTCTATTGACCAAGTCATTTATCTTATAATAAATCACTGATTCGAAGTGGATTTGCACTTCACCTGGATTCAGATTACTGGTTTATTTTTTAGATTATGGCTTGTCTAGTTGTCCTTGATAGATCTAAGTTATATTGCATTCTATGTATATAAGGCCGACATTCGAGCTAGTAGATGTCCTTTAATTGCGGCTAGACGGAACAAACGATTAGCTTCATCTTTGTCTTTAGGAAGACCTAATCCCTCTTCCCAGCATCGAGCAAGTTCGAATTGTGCACCTGGGTGGTCTTGACTGGCTGCCAGCCTAAACATTCTAACAGCATGATCTAGATCTTTGGGGATATGCTCGCCCAGCTCGAAAGCGATTCCCATCTTATGCTGAGCATCAGCTAATCCTTGAGCAGCAGCTTCTCTCCACCATCTAATTGCCAATATGGGATCTCGTTCAATACCTGCGCCCTTTTCATAACATCGACCGAGTTCATACTGAGATCGAGCATGGCCAGCTTCTGCCGCCGATTTCCATAATTGTGCTGCCGCCCTCATGTCGTGCTTTACTCCATGACCCTTTTCAAAACATAGACCAAGACTGTACTGCGAATGTGGACAGCCTTGCTGTGCTAGTCTTTGCCAACAATTTACCACGTCTTCGATCTCAACATGGGCCCATATCGAAGCGGCCATAGGCTCATTTGGAGTGCCAGGCGCAAAACTGGCTGTGAAAGTCTTATCATCTGACAGCCTGCGCGTCTGATTGAATCTAGAATTGCAAAAGCGTTTTCTTGAAGGCTCTTCACCCTCTATTGACCGTCGTCTGCGATACTTTTCGCAGGGCGGCACCTCGCGAGCAACGGAGTGGCCTTCAAGAACATCGATCGACGGGGCTTTCATGAGGAATATCGTCCTATTAACGGGTCGTCGTGATCGTAACAACGTACCGGGGAGCCGGCTCGAAAATATCTCGACGATCACGTTCTGGTACGAAACAACCGTTAGGGATGTGCAGCCAGAATCAGCAGGAGAGAGTCAGCGGACCTCTCTCGTAACAGAAGATGAAGTCATGAACGTGGCCTACCACTCCATGTTCTAATAAGATGTCATACGCTTTCTCTGGGCTTCTTGAACTTCCTCTGAGGCCGAGTCCAACTGTCCAAGTCTGAAAGTCTCTGGAATCTGAAACTTTTGGCTCTAGCCTGTGAGAGTGACATTCATGGACGGAGCTGCCCATGCTGTTAGGATTGTCTACCAATTAGATCGTAACGGATGATGAAAGCTATCTGCCGCTCCCGGTTTGGAGAATCCAAGCGATTGCATTCCTGGGCCGAAGGATATAACCTGTTTCTAATTCCATTAACGATCACAGTCATTCATCATCTTGATGCTGCATACACTGAACAAACTAAAAAACTCGATCGTATCAGTAGCTATAACTGTTATTGATTTGAAAGGAATTGTGAGACCAAGTTTCCATTCGGGGATATCCAACCATTAATCGGGTTCTATGATGGAGACCATTGCTATTAGTGTTGCTGAGTACTTTACAATACCTACAAGCAACGGCCAAAGCTGATCTATATTGATCGTATTCTCATGAAGCAGCAGCAGACAATAGATCAGCGATGACTGGGGGAGGATGACTGCAATAGAGCACTGTTAAAACAATCTGATGAATCATTCACAGTCATATGATATTTTCCTTCCATCAAGGTTGATTGAATCTTTATAAGTCAACCACCGATAGTGACCATTGGTCGGTTTGAAGACCTTGCAATTTCGAGCATTTCAATACCGGCATGTCTGGCTTTCTTGGAATTCACCGATCTGCAAATCAAATCCTCGAGCTCTTCGTTGGAGCTGCCTTGTCGCATAGCATCTCTCAGACTAACTTCTTTGCTGTCGAACAGACAAACCTAGATCGTCGAACGGCGTTAGATTGAGAATGGCGCCGATTTCGGCATACCTTGAGGTTGCCATCGGCCGTCAAGCGAAGACGAGTGCAGGAATCACAGAAATGTTCACTGAATTTCTGATTAGACAAGAGCGTCCAAATTCAGCTCACGTACCTCATCGAGCTTATAAATCCTATTCTTCCTTGAAATCCGGGGATCCTGTAAACTTTAGAAGTTTCGCTCGGTTCCGTCGGGCATTTCTGAATGTCCGGAAAACGCTGCTCGCAAAATAAGGTAAAGACGTAACCATATTGAAAACAACGTACGAGTTTGATGGATTGTAGCATATCAAAGTATGGCACAAATTTGCCTCGATCGAAATTGTTTTCTGCGAATGGCATCAGTTCAATAAAGCGAACTTCAAGGTTGCGAAATCTTGTGAATTCCACAAAAGCGGCCAATTCATCAGAGTTTACGCCTCGCATGACTACACAGTTCACTTTGACAGACTTCAAGCCGGCCTGTAAAGCGTTATCCACTGACATCATGACTTTGTCATGTCCTAAGCGCCTAGTTATCATCTGAAACCTCGACGAGTCTAAATTAGCAATGAGACTCAGTAGAGTAAACTTGGTGATAGTCTTTACCCATCGTGTCGAGGGAGATATTTACAGCATTCAGACCAACATTCGCCAACAAAGGAAGAAAACGCGAAAGCACAATCCCGTTTGTGGTCATGGCGATAGTCTTCAAGCCTTCTGGTCTCAACTGGTTTAGATTGGAGATTATATCCACGATGTCTCTATAATTTTCATTACATTTCCAGCATGAAACAAATGTATCCCCATACCTACGAAGAAGAGGCTCGCCACCACTTAGGCGAATCTTATCGACACCTTGCTTAACAAAAATGGAAGCAATACGAAATATTTCGTCAGCGGTTAGAAGCAAGGAATTCGCGGTCAACGGAACGCCATTTTCTGGCATACAATAACGGCACCGAAGACTGCATCGCTATGAGCCTGATGAATCTCCTGACGCTTTCTAAGAAGTTGTAATACCTCGGTAAGCGAGATTCGAAGATACGAGTGGAAACGCCCAAATCTGTCTGATAAGACTGCGCCAGCTGGTCGCTCACTCGTCGCTGCATTGTTTAGTCGACGACCTGCTCTCGGCAATTGCTGTAGCAAAGATCGCTGCAGCAGCATCGGTAGAGCCAAGCGGCTGTAAAGTTCAAGGCTCCGAGATGATAAAAGACTTCAGATAAATTGCGGCTCGGACGTGAATGCAGGCAGTATGTTCATCCGAGATCCAGCAAATGAAAAAGGACATGTATCGGAAGTAAAATTCATTTATTTGCTGCTCTGAAATCGCTCTCCTAGCAAGTCGATTGGATCATTGAAGAAGCGATCGTCTTAAACGATGTTTAAAGGCAGGCCTATGTATCAAGGGGAAACAAACCCGGTTGTGAAAGCATTGTATGCACTCTGGATTGTCAACTGGTTGCTTATCGCCGGCTTCTGCATATCAACCTGGGTTGCTGTTAGCTCTGGAGGTGTGGGCAGCGCTGGAGCATTCGTACTGATATGGATAACGTTGATGTTCATTGTCACATACCTTTGGAGTATCCTCTATATGCACGATGCCGACTGGCGAACAGGATTTTATACGGGCGCGTTCTGGGCTGCCAATATATTCCTTTTTTGCATTGCTTTGATGGAGGTAATACCTAGCTTGTAAACCTTGATCATGGAAAACGATTCTTCTCAGGTTGTTTACGCTGCGTCTCTAGCGAACACCTGGGGCCTGTCTAGTGGTCCATTCGTAGCAGTTGCCGTTTTTACTGGTCTCTTAACCGCTACTATTTTGATGTTTGCAATCAACTTATACGCGGCCCATCCCCAATTCGTCAACGAGCGACACACAGCAGGATTGAAAACAGCAAAAGTTGGCGAATACACTGGCGACGTTCGAACTACTCATCCTATGGGCACGCCAGTCGTCGGCGCTGTCTGAATCATCCATCGACAACAATTAATAAAATCGCTGATTCCCGATGCATCATTTGTCTAAAGATGAGGAGAGAACTGTAAAACGACTGACTGCGACTGGATGCTGCGCTACCTCCTCTGCCCGTGTGCCTAAGTGAGAGGTACTCTCTCTGATCTCTTCATAGAAGCAAGAGATCTCTCACCAACACGCCAGCTCGATCCGATTGTACGCCGCTGACCGGCACACATCTTAGACGACTCAGCTTCCTTTTCAGCGGCAATGAGCGACGATCAGCTCGCCAAGAAGAACCTGGAGCTCGAACATTTAAGGAAGGAGGCGGACGTTCTGAAAGAGGCGATGCAGCCGGAAGCTGCCGCGTCCAAAATTGTACAGTTCATACAAAGCAAACCAGACCCGTTCCTGGAGCACGATAACGAATGGATTCGAGATCGGAATGCCGGCTGCGCTTGCGCCATCATGTAACAACTGCATCAACTTCTAGATCGTCTCTGCAACCGATTGCTACGTATATCGCTCTCAAGATTATTTTGACCAACATTAACCGATATTGGAACCGACGGTTCAAACACCTTAATACAAGGGTTGTATAATGTCCGATTACTTTCCCGAATTGGTCGGATGCTTTGCTGATAGAAAATAGTGAGCTAAAGAAGCTTAATCACGAAATTATTGACTCTGGATTCTGTCACATAGAATGATTCTATGTGACAGAGAATCTATATGATGACTAACTTGGAGGTAACGCATAACACACTACGTAGTAAGCAGCAATGAATGACGATAGCGGCGATGAGGCCGTGACAGCAATGGCGTCTCCAGTTGCCGACCGAACCGCTGATTACACACGCTCAGATCCTAGCAGCGAGCCCGAACTCATACAAGCTCTGCCCGAGCATCTCAAGGCCGGGCGCACCATCTATGTTCGCGGGCAACGTGCTTGCATCATCGAGGTTCTTTGGTTCTGCTTGATTGCAGGCTGAGCCGCTTATGCTGTTTAGATTGATTTCCCGAATATCTTCTGGTGTGTAGATGGCACAGAGACGGTTAAGCATCGAAATTACGAAGTTGATCAGGAAATGTTTCAGGTTGTACAGGTGTGTAGAGATTCTTGAAAATTAAAACAACATTTAATATCTCCTGTTTAGGGCACAGAAGGTATAAAAGATATCAATAATCCCGCTCGAAGTGGTACATCGTCGAGACCTTTATTCCCTATGCCGACCGGCGGCACTGCTGATGCCTTAACATCCGACAATGCCGATAACAGCGATGACCAGACGTCCCTCATGGATTCCCTGATGGGGCAGCTGAGCTTTAGGCCGCTTTCGGTATACTCTGAAGAGCATGGCGCTGATATCAGCTGCTTCGACACGAATGCTCGCATTCATCTTCTACATTGCTCTGCATCGCATTTTCGATTTCCCAATAAGCTAGCGTCCATATTTGTTCAAGGTTGCTCAGAATGTAATATTCAGTACAATTCTATGATTTCTAGCGTAGAGCTTTTGAAGGTCCGTCTGTGTTTGCTGGAATTTAATTTTATCTTAACTGCCTTTAGTGCTTTTCTAGCGAAATTCGCTGCACTAGCGAATGTGGCACCATTACTATAGAGTCTTGCGCTGACATAACTTTCACATTTCCAACCTCGTCCTCAGCAGTTCTTATAGTTTGCACGAACTCTCGAAATGTCCTTTTACGTGCAGATCGAGATGGCCAGATTGTTAAGGAAACGGTTATCAGCATTAAAGACCAGCAAGGCGAAGGCGAAGGCGAAGGGGAGGGCTTTTCAGAGATGGCTAATGCGGCGCCGTTGCAGCATCCTCAAATCAGGACGCTGTGGGATGGGTCATCGTTCGACAGCCAACCCATTGAGCGCGATAATGCTCACGTTTCGGGCCATATTCGCAATTTGAATGGTTAATACACAGTTTATTATGGTAATTGAACCGGATCTGGCCTACGAGGCCGAGATAACTGTGCAGGTCTAAAGCACAAATGACATGCATTATGAACAGCACAGGACTGATGCAAAGCATGACCGCAAACGAACAGAATATGGTCGCTGCGATCAAGCGAGCATCCACAAACTGAACATGATGCAGACGACACGATCGGCCTGGCCATCATTTTGCACATTCTGGCAACAGATAAATTATTGTCTTCTGTCATGATGGCGTTGCAAAGGCGCAACATATCAGCGTCGGAAGCAAGGGTCTCGATCAAAGACAGAATCGTTTCCCGAAATTCGACATAAACAGAATCGCTATGATCAGATATGGTTTGCAGCAAAATTGAGCTCAACGGGACGTAGCCTCGCATAGCCGCCAGAATTCCTGAAATATTTGAGCCAACATCATGTGGATTATATGAATACTTTAAGACCTTGGATTGATTCTACAAGCGCAAATACCACTAAAGGGTCTGATTCATTGTTCCTCCTCTTAACGAAACAGTCGAGGACCTGGAGCCATCGCCTCTCGTTTTCGGAAAACTGTGAATGACGTTGGCAGAGAGCAGAAAGGTCTGAGACCGATTGCTTCAATTCCGGAGCCGAACGAAGAAGCTCTAAGTCTGATAGTCGAATACGACGATTTCGCTCGAAATTACGTGATTGCGCTTCATTTCGTAGTGCAAGCACTAAAGGATCCAACGAATCCAACATGACGTTAAGAGCGCCATCAATGTCACCTGTATAAAATGAGCGTCCTTACCGATCACAAAAACTAAAGATACCAGTGCGCTCAAGTAAGAAACAAACAGCGTCGACAATCTTGAATTGCTGGCAGATGAGCAGCACACTCTCCATCTTTCGTAAATCAGACGCAAATATGCAATGAGCAAATTATTCTTACAGAGTACTCGTAATGCGACTTGATGTAGGGCAGGACTTGTTTAGGGTCGAAATTTGCGAGAAGTTGGATAAAGGTTTCGTTGATTTCAGGAGAAGCTTCGAACTCTGGAATCTCTAGCAGTCCTTGTAGAAACGGGAACTGGAGTTCAGGGATATGACTCAAACTCTTGATTGCATCATGAACTTTATCAGGATAGAGCTCCATCATTAACGCTGCCTAAAGACGCATATTAGTGAGCATCAACACGGATAGTATAACCCACCGTATGCGCTCCATCGACAGCAACTAATGGCTTAATTCGAGCCAAAATCTGTTCGCGCAATGAGCTTGCATTTGCTTCCCGCAATGACGAAAACAGGTATTCGAAAACGGACGGATCCGGCTCAGGGCATGCTAAAAACGCATCCAAACTGCTGATGACATCACCCGACATTTTGTACAGGTCAATAGTCAACAAGCGATACTCGACAGTACGAGCCGCTACTATCATCAGCGACAGCACTTCGCGATCAGGAGGCAGACGAATAAGAATTGTTCTAAGAACGGCCTCCTGATCTCTAGCTGACAGCAGCTGAAATATAACCAGTCGTAGGAACAGCGGCGATACCAGAACGACACCATCTGCTAACGGTTTTGATAAGGCTCTAGTTAAAGAAGCGAGATCATCCTCAGTGAATGGGTGAAGAGGGATTGGTATAGTCCAGCCATAGGGGCAAGTGACACAATCACGAGCGTTAACCATTGCAGATAGCAGAGCGTCAACAGCAACATCACTGGTGATACCGAATTGCGCTGGCTTCTCAGTCTTGCTGATCAGTCCAGCGAGGACGGATTGTTTAGAGGTTGAAGGTCGCCCCGACGTAGCCCAGATGTCCAGTAGCAACATATCGCCGATTGCTGGAATGAGTTCGGAAGCATGACGACTCAACAAACGACGTAAAACGGGGGAATCCGAGCTTAGCAGGTATGTTAGAACGTCCTGCTTATCTTCAACGGTTGATGACAGAGCGAGATAACGTTTTATGTGGCGAACAGCATGATATTCAGCCGGATTGCCTTCTTCGATTGAAGACAACAAGTCTCGGACGGGTATAGAGGGTGCCAATTGGGTTCGCTGACACAATGAGAAGAGAGCAGACCACATTCGGTTCTGAACGCAAATCGGTCGCAGCTTATCGATATCAGTGGGCTCTAGGACCGAAAGGCAGCGTTCCAGCCGGGGCGAGTCCCGAAACGCGGAAACACATTCGGTAACGACTCGAAGAGGAACACGACGAACGTCGCTGCTGGTCTCTACGGCATCCAGAACGGCGTTTAAGAAGCTGGTGAGATGGCTGGCCGAATGCTTGAACACATCGTCGAACAGGAATTCGACATTGTTGAAACTGATGCAATAGTAAAAGACATTGGCATAAACGGCCTCCATATCGGAGCCCGAATTTGCCTTCAAGTAGGACAGAATCAGCGTTCGAAGACGAGATGTTAACAGGCTGCGTTCTTCAATATGGTCTTCGGCCTAAGCAGAGTATTTAATCATCATAGAGCAAACATAGAGATCATTAACCTGGTATAAATCAAGTGCCAGCGATAGTGCTTCTAGCCAACGCCCTGATTCAGTTAGAGAGCGAATCCGGTAAAGCGGATTCAGCATCGCGATTTGATACAGTGCGCCATTGGCGGCCAGCATCACCAGCGATGCATTCGGTACCAGCTGGATCCTGAAACAGCTTAGCGTTGCAATCGCAATCATGCATGTTTGGGTTACGCGTGATCTGAGCTCAAGACTGATTGCAGCGTTGACGGATGGTTGTACTTGTCGTGGGTGGCGACGGCGACTCCAGCGATGCTCATCGTCTGCAGCTTGGTCATAGACTTTACATCAAGAGCGACCAGTTTGTTTTCGCTGATAAAAGCGACGCAGGAAATGTTGACAATCGCAACGAACGCCAACGGAGATTTCGACAGCGATATTTTTTGCAGCTGCATTAACTGGCGATCGCGAATCTGGAAGGTCACAATAGCGCCCTGCTGTTCGACAGCCAATATCTGTTCGTATTGGACACCCCAGGCTATGCAGGAGCACATTGATGGAAGTGGAAGACGGCTGAGCTGAGTTGGTCGTGTCCCGGTTAATTCATAAACTGTGAGATCTTTGAAACATGCTACAAAGGCGCACAGGTTGCCTGCAACTGCAGCGCTTGTGATCTGACCCAGATCGCGCTGAATAGGCGCCTTGGATACAGACCAGCCAATGATGTGTTTGTTAAAGAATGTGAGCATTGCAACCCCCTGAGAAACAATGTTCGTTTGGCAAAGAAACACACTTTTTCTATAAGTGAAAAGCAGGTTAAGGCTCTGGCCAAAGATTGAAAAGCGGAAACAAAATTCAAGCAAGAAATGAAAACAGTCATTACCTTAACATCAACAGAAACGGCGGAAATGCTGGTGCAGGGCACAGCTCTTAACGAGGTGATGGGATTCACGTGCATTCCCGTCACTGATTTCACCGTTGCTTTGGAGACGACATCCCACCTAAGGATCCGGGTATAAACAGATAGAACATTATGGTGCAGTTGATCATTGAAAAAGATATAACGAAACTTCATTCGGGCTTACAGAACGAGAGTCCCATTCTCGTGACCAACAACAAGATGTGACCCAGAACCTGTTATGTCGGCTGCAGAAACAGCACCATATCGGCCTGCGAAAACTAAGGCGCCGGCTTCGGTATAAGTTTCGAAACATTACGAGACTGATCGTTATCAAATAGCATTGCAGCCGGAACTCCAGCAAGCGGCGACATGACGACGCTGCCGCTGGTCGTCCCGATGGCGACATATCGAGCTTGTAGAGCAATACAGGTAGGTTTTCCATGTTGTGCTGGTAAGATCGGAGGCAATCGAATCAGAGCCGAGAATAAATCAGCAGAAGCCGAAGGGCGCTCATCGTTCTAGGCTAGCGTCAGCATCCTACTCGGCAAACGACATCGCCCGGCATTACATCGGCTTGCTTCAGTCGATAGAGCTGCAATTCACTAGGGCGTAAGGGACGCTCCGCATCTTCTGGTCGGGGACTGGGCTCGGAATCAGGCCGGATGTCGTCTGTCTCGAGATGGCTCATGAACGAACATTAAATCCGTCGTCTGGGGCCGCATCCTCTTAGCTCGTCCTATCGATCCATTATGTCACGTTGCCATCATTGTTACGGTCACGTTCAGTCTGGCCATGATTTCCTGTCATTATCAAAAATGCTTTCTAGTTAGATATTCTCGCATCTCCCCTCATAACAGTGTTCGAGCCCGCAGGAAAGTTTTGCCTCTATAATTGTGTCTTTGCTTAAGTTTTATTCAAGTACAGCAAAGAAAAAAAAATTGGCCAAACTCATGGGCCAAGCGAATGGGATTCGACAATAAGGCTTTCTTTATGTAAACCAACACCATTTTGAGCCCAACAGGTCGAGATCTGGAAACAAAAAGTTGTGGGTGATTAGAGAAACCCCATCAAGTCATTTGATTGTATCTGTATTAGAAAGTCGAAGTTATTCTTTGCATTCAGGTGTCAGCGATTGAGCTCCATTGGCTTGGCTCTGTTGTAGAGTATCTCAACAGTAATGATTCGATGACGTCCAGCTCTTGTGCCATTTGCCGAAGTGGCTCATCCCAATAAGTACACGATCGCAGCTCATCCAGTTTATGTTGAACATGCTCGTATAAGCGCCTGACCACGATTTTCATCAGCTTTTCTTGATCTGCTGATAACATGATGATTCCTTGGCCAAATGAAAAACTGGTCGCTGTTCGCAGATACTGAAATCGTTGTCTCGAACTTTCTCGAATGTCATTACATTTACAAACGATAAACTCATCAAAAGCCTTTTATAAACTCAACAAAAGCCTTTACATATGGCAAAAAATTGCATCGTTCCGTTAGCGTTATTCTATCAACTGAAAATGTGTTTGCAGAAGAATTCAGCTGTAAAAAGAAAGCCTCGGTAACCGCAGATTCCTTTGCACAGGCTGTACAGGGTCGCCAACTGCCACCGCTAAACAGCATAATGCTTCTATATTATCATGACCGTTGGCTGATTACGAACACCAGAGCTTTGCTAGAAAGCTTTCGCAATGAGGGTTCGGTCCATATTCGGTGATAATCAGTCCGCGCCTGTCTTCAACCCTTTCATTCCCAATAACATTGGCTTTACTATGGGCTGGTCTTGTTCAGCCTGCACTTACAACAATGCCAACATGGCATCGACAGCGTGCGAAATCTGTGGCACAGCTCGACCGGCTCAGGCAGCTGCTGCACCTGTCGTCAAGGTCTGAGAGATGATCTTGTTGCTAGAATCGTCGTGTTTAATGGTTCTGCTCAGGCTCAGGGAACAGGTTGGGCTTGCCACCAATGCACATACGTCAATGTGCCTTTAGCGACAAGATGTGCTATTTGTGACTCTGTACGAGCCGATGATATGATGATGATTGATGATGATGATGAAAAGATGCCTCCTTCCACCAGCCCAGTTTCAAGGCTGAATGCAATCGATCTTACAGGATCGCCCGCTCCTCAACGTCCAGTAGCGAATGGGGTCGCTGTTTCACAAAATGCCATGAAACTGCCCAGCGAATTGGAAGCGAAAAGGCTGTTGGCTGAAGCCCAGGCGAAAGAACAGGAACGCATTCAAAAAGAGCAAGTCTTAAAGTCCAAGCTGAAAGAGCAACGAATGCGAGACCTTGCTGAAAGGAAGGAAGAAATCGCACGCGAGAAGCGGGAACTTGCAAAAAAGAAAGATGCTGAACGCTTCGAGTCTACGAAACAGCTCTTCGAAATGGAGAAACGCCACCAAGAAGAGCTTCGGCTTGCTAAAGAAAGGCGTAGTCAGGTTGAACAGTCTCTTCTTGATATTCCCAGGTAATAATTATCCTCATCTTCGCTTTTTTTTATCTCATTTGATGCATAGTGCAATTCGGTTTGTTCATGAGCGTTATGGCATGGAAGCTGTTAAGGTAGTCAATCAAATCTCTTAAATCGAAACGCTTATTGGGGTCAGGACGTCTTATCGCTTATATCGAAGATTCTTTTCAACATTATTCGATCGCCGAATGAAGAGAAGTTTCGGATGATTCTGACTTCCAGTCCGTCGTTCCAAAACCGGATCGAAAGCCGCTTGGGGGCGTCAGTTCTGATGAAGCTGCTTGGTTTCCAGTATCAGCAATTAGAAGACGGGACTGGCCAAAAACGAGAAGCTCTCTTCATGGCCTCTCCTAATCTCACATTCCTCCAAACTGAATACGAGAAAATGATGGCTTTATTGAATCGTCCCGAGACCCGCCTGCACACATACCTGCCACCACCGTCTCAAAACGAGGATATCCCACTACTCTTTCTCATGTCTTTTCGTCAAGTTCTTGATAACATCGTCGTTGCGCCAACCTCGTGCGTCGCTGGCAAGGTTACATATCTCTCTCGTTGTTTTTTTAAGGGATTGTGACAGTATTTCAGATTGACAGACGCTCCGACATTTACAAAGCTTTCTTCGCGGCATTCGCCCCTGCCGCGTCAGTTCTGAAGGAATTCGACTTTGAATTTCAAGATGTTTTCTGGACGTGGAAGGGAAAGAATTTGATCAAACTGCAGAGAGGAGTTCGTGATCTCGACAAGGAAATCCTTAAACGACTATCGAACTGTTCGATTGTCAAAGCACTGGATTATGTCAGTGGTCATAATTCTCGTTCTGCAACAAGTGCTTTAGTAGAGAAAGTACAAGCTGTGCTGACAAATATCGTCAATGATATGCATCAGACAAGTCGTCATGTCGTTCCGTTACAGCCATTGCTCGTAAGCCTACCGTTTTGTTCGCGAACGTTTTTCGCTCAGCGATAATTGTAGAAACTTACTGGACCTATTGATGGCCTAAGAGAGTTCTTGACCGCATTAGGATTCCATGTAGATCCCGAATTGAAAATTGCCAGAGTACCTTATCCATATCAGAACGGAATTGAGCCGTATCGTTTGGGTTTGGAGATTGTCCAAGTAGCTTGGAAGAGAATATTAAAGTCATTAAGATAAGATTGTAAACATTTCACTTCTGTATTCGACGTTTCATCATGAACAGAGATGTTAATAGTTGCATTAATAAACATGAATCGAGCAGAAGTCAGATAATAATTACAGTGGTTTACTACTATTACTTGAAATGTTCGATTTCCTGCGCTTTTTGAAGCTGAACTGGATTTTCTGATTACCATCGACAGCCGGTTTCTCATCGACTTTTTCATCCTCTCGCTGCTTTTCAGCCCTGGCTTTTCGAGCTTGGATTCTTATTGCAGGAAGGCCATAATCATTCTCTAGTTCTGCGATTTGTTCGCGCTCTGTGTATTCATCTATGTCAACATAAGAAGTAGGCACCATATCTGGGTTCGGTAACGATTGCACTGGCTCCTCTTCGTTTTCAGGCTCCTGCAAAAATTTAAAGACAATCAAAGCTATTGAATCCACTAACCTCCAGGATTTCCTGGGTTTGCTCGTGCACAGGAACATTTTCCCAGACGCCAATCCCCGTGGCTTCGTCGATTTCAACGTCAGCACGTTTTACATAATCAATAAATGTCGGAGGTGGTGGCTCTGACGAGAAGAATTTGTGCTCTGGAAATCGGTCATCAGGATCTTCGATTACTGGTACCTGCTGCTGGAACTCTTCTTCATCTGGACCTCTATATACTTGAGGTCCAGCACGAGATGGAGCTGCTGTCAGTGAAACAGGTTCGTATAGATAATTGCCTCCAGCGGCAAGCGCGGACGAACGAATAAACCCGGAATGAGCATCGCCATGAAGTGCAGCGACGGCAGCTTGTTCAATTGCGCGAATTTCGGCTTCCTTGTCCTGCTGCAATCGCTTTTGATCGAATTCGCGCCTTCTGAGCGCCTTCATCTGCTGCCGCATATTGTTCTGATGTCGACCAGCAGCTTCATGCTGGCGGATTTTCTGTAATGGACGTTAAACCGATGGGAGCCAGTACGTCTGTCACACCAACGTTGGGATGTCCGTCGACAAAGACTTTGCAGACATTGCACCAATGCTTATCGTTGGGCCTGGCCCAAGTCGCCGTCGTATTTGGTAGTCGACTCATCGCTCTTGAATAATCCCGGACACCGGATAGACAGTTGCGAATATATGAATCTTCGACGGTGGACCAGCAAGACGAACTGGACTTAAACACGTGCTGCGACGAATTTATTTCCGAAATATCACTAAGCAGTTTGAGGAATTTCGGTAAACGAACGTTGTTCTGTTAGGAAGCAAACTTGCTCTATCAATCGAGAATTCAAGATATTCGTTGAACCTGTGGAACCTGGAAAAACGGAACATTTTTTAACGAGAAAGCATATCTTCTCGATTTATTATTAGCAAATCCTGCGACTAAGCTCTGCATTGATTGAGCTCGGTTATGTTAGTAATAATGCCACATCATCTCTGTCAAATTCTCCTATTGCTAGATTGAACCTTTTCCTAGACCATTCAATCAGAGTGGAATAGTTGATATGAAAACTGAGAACCTCTCTGGTGGTGGTTTCTTTAGCCATGCCATGTTGATATCATATGCAGAACCGCATTGCATTAACCTCTTATAGCTTTCACGTGATACTGGTCCTATTTTCGGCACAGATCGGGAGTGATTGAGCAAGGATAGTCTTAAACTCTTGAGCGTTCGATTCGACCTCAATGTTGCGTTCGATTTGCTGTTGTGCAATGTTTGTTCTTCCTCCGCATCGAGTTCATCCAATCTTTCTAAAGAAAAAATTAGGATGAACGGGAACCTAGCCGAAACCCATTTACCGAATCCGGGATCCTTCTGTTTTGCAGCCACAGGTTTAGGAGAAGCTGATCTAGGATGCCTTGGGGGGTGGGGATGTTCAGGCATCGATAAGCCGAACTCTCTCATGATGGTTTGAGGGTTGAACTGGCCGTTCAGCTTGATGTGTTCAAGTTTCATTGCCAATTCCTCCTTCTTTCGCCTCGCGCCCATGGCTAACTTTCGTCTACGTGAATGAGCAGTTAGCAAAGAACGCAAGGTTTTTTAAACGAAAAGTAACCCAAACTCAATTCTAAAGTTGAGGGAATGAAAAGGTTACCTCTGCTCGATGAGTTTCTTGGACTTCCTTTTAACAGCTTCAGTAATCTGATTCTCCAGTTCGATTCGCTGGCGAATCATCATGCAGCGATACTCGTGAGCACGTTGCTGCCGTTGAATAGTCTCGATTCGTTCTAGTTTCTGCATCCGCTCCAGTTCGCGAATGCGTTGCGTTTCCCGCTGCCGCTCACGTTGCAGTTCAGCCTGATGTTGCTGTTCAGCAGCCTCCTAGTTTGATTATTTAGCGCAATTCGAGAGACAGATCAGTAAGCTACCTTCTCAGCGAAAGCTTTCTTTCTAGCTTCGTACTTGTCAATGTTAGCCTGAAGAGTCGCTTTGACCTTTCGCATGTGGTTCTGACTCTCCTCAACCGTTTTTTGGATTTGAAGGTTTCTTTCAGCTTCAAATCTGGCACGACGGCGTTTAGCTTTGGCATTCTTCCGTTCGAAATCCCGTTTCTTTTGTTCAAGAATCAATTGCTCTTTTGTTTTCGCTTGTTCAACGCGCGCTTTCAATGCTTCAGCTTGCGCTCGGTGCGTTTCTATTTCTTGCTGGCGTTTTTTTGCTATTGCTTCCAACTTCCGTTTTTCGCGATCCTCCAGAATTAATTCGCGCTCGTAGGCGGCTCGCTCATGTTCAGCCTGCAGAGAATTTGGGCATGGGATCCTCTAACGTGGCTTCTCTAACCTGCATTTGTTGAAGCATCGTTTCTCTTTCCTTTTGTTTTCGCCGGCGTTCAAGTTCTTTCTGTTGAGCCAAAGCCTTTCGCTTCTTTTGTTCTTCGATTTCCTTCTTCTTCATAAGCTGCGCTTCTTCAAATTCTCTTTGTGCGATCTCCTCTGAGGGAATCGACAATTAGAATAGAGATGAAAAGGCGAATTTTTTACCTTGTCGCCTCAACTCTGCTAGTTCTTCTTGATATTTCTGCTCCTCTACAAGCAGTCAGGCATTATAACCTGAAAAACCTGGTTTGGATACCTTTCAATTTCCGTTGTCTTTCCCATTCTTTGGCATGTTCAGCTTTTTCCAGTGCACGCTTCTCTTCCAGAGCGAGCTCTTTTGCTCTCTTGGCCTCATTCATCATTGCAATCTCTTGCATCTTGATTTCGTACTCAATGAATTGTTGCAGTTCTTTATGTTGGGCTTCTTCTAATTTTTTCAGTCGGGCCCTCTCTCGCGCAGCAAAATCTTGTGTGGAATGCTGATTCTGAGCCTCTACGACTCCGTTCCTTTTTGCCGCTTTCCTTCTTTCTTCTCGTTGAACTTCCTCTATGACTTTCTCCCGTTCGCTTATTATCTCATTTATGAACTCTTCTCTTTTTCGATCGTAATGCTGTTTACGCATCTCTTGAAATTCCAGCAGCAGATTCTCTTCAGCAAACGATGCCAGATTTCGCGGCTGAATTCCTGATTCTAGAATACCAAGGCGATTCATCGCCTCTTTTGTTCGCGGCGATTGAGGGTTAATTTTACTCGACATTTTGCGAGTATTTGCAGCAGATGAAACGTCAGAATCGACGTTGTACAATAGCTCAGTATGAAAGTCTGGTCTTGTAAACGGCACACGCCATTAACATTTCAATCATAATCGAAATCTGAATGAATTCAATACATTTTTGGGCAAAATGATGGAAAATCAAGAGCCGGTTTTTGATCTCAACTTTGGCTTGGAGGCAGCAGGTGACATCTATAAATAGATTTTCTGCTCAATCCCGTTTTAAGTACAACTTGCTGTCGACAATTGGTCATGCACGCCGGACGCCAAGATGGAGATCTGCAGTTGACCAGAACCGTTTAAAAGTCAACGTCTCGCTTTTGGCAGGCGCAGAATCGGGAGTGGAGCCATCTGTGTGCTTTGCCTCGTCATTGTGGGTATCGCTGTGGCCTGTGGTCAAGGGGTTGCGTCCTACTGGGCGTAAGATTCCCTATCGCCTAGCTAGCAGAGCGATGACAGATCCAGACATACTTCATGAATTGAGGCTGCTTGCTGACCTGGGCCAGAATCTGCATCGTCTGCAGGCCGTCCACGATGGCCTACAGAGCTCTCTGTCTGCGGCGTTGCTGGATTCGGGGCCTGTCCCAAAATCCGTTTTGGAAGCTGCTCTGCATTTAGACTATGCGAACGATGTTCTTAGGAAAAAGTTGGCCCTGGAATGTGAGGAAAAACGAAACCATATGGTATGGTTAGCTTTTTCGTCTTCTATAATGCTAACGTCTTTGTTAGATCCGCAGCTGTAAATCCCGATTCGACACTTCATTCATCGTTCAATTAGAAAATGCCTTTCAATTAGATTGGTACTCAAGCTCCTATGCCGTTTTGCATGGAGCCGAACCAAGAATCCCTGATGGGTCTGGTCCCGCTGTTGAAGATAACGTCTGCAAATGGGGGTTCGATCGCGATCTCAAAGAGCAAATTGTATGTGCACTTTTCTGGTTTTATCAGATTTGCTGAAGGCTGGTTGAAGCTTGACGCATTGCAACCGGCCTCCGATCATCTTGATAGTGGCGAAAGAATAGAGGATACCGACTCTCATTTTCAAGAAAGTACATCTTCTGTTTCTGCTTCTTTCAGAAGCCTCAGTCTGCAAGAAGCTCCTAAAAGAAGCTCCCATGTGCGAGATACGCCATTTGATTATGGGTTTCCGCAGGAAGCTTCTCCTTACCGATTCGATGGGGAGCCGGAATCTTCAATTTTGTTGCAGCCTTTAAGTCCAGGTTCCGGGAATGAATCAATTAAAGCTGGAAGCCTGCATCAACTAATTGAGCGCCTGACCGATGATAAGACACAGGATCTTAATCTGAGATTCGTGTTTCTGCTCACTTATCACTCGTTCACTTCCTCAAGTGAGTTCCTCGATCTTCTAGTGGAGCGCTATTGCCTACCTCCTCCTCCAAACGCTACGCCAAATGAAGTTGTTTATTTCCAAAATAGTAATGCTAATTTCGATTGCAGCATTCTGCTCTAAATTCCTTTCCAGACAAAAGGAAAGGGATTCGACTAAAAATTTTCAGCGTATTGAAAAAATGGGTAGAAGATCACTATGCCGATTTTTTCCAAGATGATGATCTAAACACCCGCCTAAAGGATCTTCTGAGAACATGTTTCGCTGTACAAGTTGATTTTTGCTTGTTTATGCATAATCTCAATTCGATTGCAGGACGAACCATGGTCCCGCAAGTTATCAGCTACTATTCTGAATGTTATCCAGAAGCAAGAGTCAGGAAGCTCTAGAAATACTCTTTTAGATTTCGAACATCGCGCTCCATCTCCTGAATTTCGCTGTTTCGCTTCTGTCGATGAGATTGAGTCCAAATTCACTGATATATCACCATTAGAAATCGCCCGGCAACTCTGTATATCTGATTTCGAAGTATTTTGTCGGATTGAGTCCCGCGAGTGTTTAAATCAGGTAACTAGCTTGGGCTTTTATTATATTCCCTGATCCTGACGATGTAGAAAGGCATGGTCGAAGCCTAATCGGAATTCGCAAGCCCCTAATATCATGAGAATGATCCAACGATTTAACCATGTCTCTCAATGGAGTCAGTGGGTGGTTTTAAATGCTCCAACAAGGTCTCAGCGTCAGCTCTGTCTTCGGCAAATGATCAAGATTGGGGAACGTTGCTTGGCTTTGAATAACTTCACCTCTGCATGTGCCATATATGCTGGTTTGGAATCAAATCCGGTGTATCGATTAAGGAACGTTTGGGAGGCTCTTCCGTCTAAAATTGTCAAATTATACGAAGCTTTGCAGGGCACCTTCAAATCCGACTCGAAGACCAAACAGCACTTTAGGACGATACTGCAAGAAGCCATCCCACCGTGCATACCTCATCTTGGGCTGTTCTTGTCCGACTTAACGTTTATTGAAGATGGAAATTCAGACGAGATAGGTGGGCTCATTAACTTTTCGAAGCGAAGAAAGCTTAGTGAAAGGATAATGTGGATAAAGCAATATCAGCAAGTTGGCTACCAGCTAACTAAAGTTCCCGTGCTGCAAGAATATCTCCAACGTTCTCTCATCCTTCGTAGCGATGATGAGTTGTACAGTTTAAGCAAGCAAATAAAACCGTAACTATTTATTTATGCTACGATTTGCATCGAAACTGACCGGAATGATTCATGTTCGTGAATCATCATCCCTTTCAGATGGTTTTAAACATCAGCAGATATCACAAAGAAAACCAGTTTCTAGAGGATATTTGTCGCCATAAGGCCAGCAGTAGCCGATGGCAACTGTTACATTTTATTACCTAGCAACAATCATGATGGTGGCAATGGCCACAGCCGATTATAAGATGCTTGGGATTGCTCCTGAAGGGACCCAGCTGCTAATTGAATGCCAACCTGGCAACAATATGACTACTATTGTCTCTGCAACTTATGGGGTCGCCAACTGTTCAACCAAGAACGTGATGGAAATAGTTGCACCGTTATGCCTTGGCGTGCCTTCTTGCAGCATTCGTGTTGACGACCGAATGTTTGGAGCTGACAATCGTTGCCAAGGGCAGAAGAAAAACCTTACTGTCGAAGCTATGTGCTCGGAGAAGCCTTCGTTAGCTTCTGAACCGCAGCCTCCAGCAATCGCAGAGTATCTCTCATTCGGTATGGTTCAGCGGCTTGCCTCAATTGACGGATTGCAACTATCGGAAAATGATGTTCGCGCGCATTTCGATGCTTGTGATCATGATCATGACGATAGAATTAGCGATTCCGAAATCGACGAACTACTTCGACGTTTGAACCGTGGCAATGGTGAGGTCAAAAGCGATGAGCCTAAACATAAGAGTGAAAAACCTAAGAGCGACAAGGGCGTTATCACAAATTCAACGCTAAACAATTCACCCAGCGACAATACATCAGCCGGGCGACTTCATGAGCTGATTGATACGCTATCCAGACTGTCGGATGATATCAAGACCTTGCTGAAAGGCAACAAGACTGTATCGCCTGCTTCAAACGCTGGCAACACGACTCCATCACCTGCTCCGAATGGATCTATCACTGCTCTATCACCGGCTCGAAATGGTGGTAATACAACCGCCGATAACGAAAGCCAAAAACGTCTTGCTTTCCAGAAAATGATGTCGCCACCTCCGACGACTGCAATGATACTAACTTCACCACCTCCTATGCCAAAAAAGCAACAGGGTGCACCTAAGAACAGCTCGAGCGTTTTCACCTCCAGAGATGTGATCTTGACGAACGGATCTGGCGGTGGCAACGACACCGATCCATTCTCGACACGAACCGTCGTCTACATTCCAACTGGGCAAAGTCGCAAGCTGCTGTGCTCAGGCCTGATCACCAGTGTCTGGTTCTCAACCTACTGGTGGCCCGACAGTCCGGTGACCGAGCACATTAGTCAGGAGCCGGAATGCAAACACGAGGAGGATGTGGCTTTGGAGGCCTTGAAACAAATGTGTCTACAGAAACCAGACTGTACGGTAACAACTCCTGCGGCCACCTTAAGCAACAAATGCCCACTATCGTTGAAATACGTAACGGTTGCCTACAAATGTACGATATCACCTGCGAAATTGCCACAATAAACGTAGTTTATCATTGTTTGAAACATTGATGTTTCAAGGTGCTTTTCGAATCAGTTATTCAAACCTTTTACCAGTAGCGAACCGATTATATCGAATGCAATAATATGGTAAAGCTTGAACCGAGATACGAAGACCCAATTCGGGAAGTTGATAACACGTGACGAATAGTGCGAAGAGGTTGTCTTCGTCATTTTATTAAACGTTGCCAATGGTACGAGCTAAAGTCAAGAAGATCCTGGCGCTGGCCAAGGGTTTTCGCGGCCGATCGAAGAACTGCTACACGATCGCCAAGCCGCGAGTCGAGAAGGCTCTCCAATATGCCTATGTCGAGCGCAAGCTGCGGAAGCGGCAGATGCGAAAGCTGTGGATTCAGCAGCTAAACGCTGGCGTTCGGCTGCATGGCGTCCGATATGGGAAGTTCGTCAATGCGTTGAACCAATCGCCAATCGAATTGGATCGGAAGATTTTGGCCCAGATCTGCCAAACAGAGCCGTTCACTTTCAAGGGTATCGTTGAGCATTTAACTTCGACCTATAAGATCCCGCGAATGGAAGATATTCGAAGGTTCCTTTCAAGCGTGTTTACTTTGCTATGGTTTAGTTATTGCCAACAGGGACGAAATTCAACATGGTCTTGTTGCCTCAACTTTCCGCCCGGCTGCTGTTCATTTGTAATTACCTATTGTAGCATAACACTTCATCTATCACGACAAATTATAAATCCTTATTCTCATTGAACTTATAATGTGGTTTAAAAGAAGCTGTAATAGGATTTGCACGAAATATTTTTGTTTTAATGGTCGTGTCGTACAAAATTTAATCGATTTCCCTATGACGGAAGAACAGTATTTTTGCTAAGACTCTGAAAATATGCAACATCTTTATCTATAATTCTTTTTCTTGCCAAAATCGCCCTCTTTTATTAAATCGTGCAGCGATTTAGCATCAAGGGAACTGGGTAGAGATAACGGCGCCAAATCTCCAATTCTTGTTCTGTACTTCAGTAACATGGTGACATAAATGAGTGCGCAGAATATGGATAGCCTGTGACTGACACAGCTAAGTGGCACGACACACAGTGGGTGACGTGGACGCAGCCACTTGCGCAGCAGGCGCGGGCACCCACGATCAACGTGACCTCCCATCAGCTCATTCTGCGAGTGTCTCTCTCTTGTTTGTATCTCGTCGTTAGTCGATTCGCGTCGCGCCTCTCAGAGCCATGTGTGATGATGAAGTCCAAGCCCTAGTCGTCGACAACGGTTAGCGGCTCAGCAGCGGTAGCGCTTCGCATAGGCACTGACCCATGTTTCCCAGGATCCGGTATGGTCAAAGCCGGATTCGCTGGCGATGATGCTCCTCGAGCCGTCTTTCCCTCGATTGTCGGCCGCCCTCGGCATACCGGTATCATGGTTGGCGCTACCCAGAAGGACGCTTACGTCGGAGACGAGGCCCAAGCCAAGCGTGGTATTCTGACCTTGAAGTACCCGATTGAGCACGGTATTGTCACAAACTGGGATGACATGGAGAAGATCTGGCACCACACCTTCTACAATGAACTTCGTGTCGCTCCTGAAGAACACCCAGTTCTATTGACTGAAGCTCCTCTGAACCCCAAGGCTAACCGAGAGAAGATGACACAAATCATGTTCGAGACCTTCAACACCCCTGCCATGTACGTCGCTATTCAGGCTGTCCTTTCTCTGTACGCTTCTGGTCGTACTACTGGTATCGTTCTGGATTGTGGTGATGGTGTCTCGCACACTGTTCCGATCTATGAAGGTTATGCTCTGCCTCATGCCATCCTTCGTCTCGATCTGGCCGGCCGTGATTTGACTGACTACCTGATGAAGATTCTGACCGAGCGTGGTTACTCCTTCACTACGACGGCTGAACGAGAAATCGTCCGAGACATCAAGGAAAAGCTTGCTTACTGTGCTCTTGATTTTGACACCGAGATGTCCAACTCTGAACAGTCCTCCGAAGTCGAGAAATCGTACGAACTTCCAGATGGTCAAGTCATCACTGTCGGCAATGAGCGATTCCGGTGCCCAGAGGTTCTGTTCCAGCCTGCCTTGATCGGTCTTGAACAGGAGGGTATCCACCAGTTGACCTACCAGTCCATCATGAAATGTGATGTTGATATTCGTAAGGATCTGTACGGCAACATTGTCCTGTCAGGTGGTACTACCATGTTCGATGGCATTGCCGACCGTATCAACAAGGAAGTCACAGCCCTGGCTCCATCTTCGATCCGTGTCAAAGTTGTTGCTCCTCCAGAACGTAAATACTCTGTATGGATTGGAGGATCCATCTTGTCATCGCTATCGACGTTCCAGCAAATGTGGATCAGCAAGGACGAATACGATGAAGCCGGTCCCTCAATTGTTCACCGCAAATGTTTCTAAATCCACGTTTGCTGTCTCATATACCGTGGGATTGTTCCGTTCTAATTCATTGATAAAATTGCACATTGCTCATATTCAATATTTTTGTATCCAAAGTAGCATCAAAGAATTGTCAGGGAGTGAGTATCATAAAAAGAAATTGTCAGGATGTGAATGCTTTTATTTATTCAGCGTCTATATCGTCATCACCGTCTACTTGGCGGTTTTGCATTTCGTAAGCTTCCAATTGAGAAGCAAGCATCTTCTCATCCTTCTCAGTAACGGCACGAGCTTCTTGCTTGATGTTGATATCACCACCATGTTCAAGAATGCGCTGGCCAATGACATCGCATACTTTCTTAATAAGAACAACGCCTTCCTCTTTGTCTAACGAAACAGTGGATATGACATACAGGGGTGGAGCGATTAATTTGATTGACAATGGAAAATCTTCAGTAGTCAGCTTTAAGCCTTCACTGAGAGCATCTTTAACAGCGTCGATTCCTGCCAAAACAAGTATTAGCAAATCAGAAAAAGAAAGCAAGAACTAGAAGAGCAAAAATAGTCTTTACCCTCGTATCTGAAGCAAGTGACTTCGATATCCGCTCTGATCTTGACAGCTTGGGGAGTAAGACGGCGTTCTATTTGCTTCATAAGCTCTTCCCGCGTATTGGGGCTCATGTTGAGATCCGCGAAGATAGACTCGGGATCAGAAACAGCAACCTTGAAGGCATTGTAGGCATGACCGTATTTCTTGTACAGTGGCCAAGCAACGGTTTTAAGAAGCTCTTCCACCGGGATGTGAACTTTTGTGGAAACTTGACGCATGATTGAATGGACGGTCTTTGATTTGTTCCATTTCAACTCGAGCTTCTCGATATCTTCAGACGTCACACGTCGTTTGGATAAATCGATATACCCTTTCTCTTTATCGACACGAAGGACGACAACCGCCTCAGTACGACCGACTCGGATAAGCTTATTAACCGAACGGATTCGTCGCCGGGACAGTTCGGAGAGCAAAATCATGCCTTCGACGCCGTTATATTCTAGCAGCGAGACATAGGCCCCCATCTCAGCGATGCTTTTGACCTGAACCATGACGAGCTGGTCGACTTCAGGATACTTCTCCTCGTACATGCGACATTGGAGATCCTGGGCTGTGAGTTCGTCATCGTTGTCAACCAGCGTCATCTTCTCCCAAGAGGAATGTTATCCGCAATAATCTCCGACAGACGGACTCCGGAATATCTAAGAATCTATCTTCTGGAAGGGAAAATTCACATTTTATACTTGACCAGGAGTATCTCACATCTGTAAAAAATAACTAACATGTTTGCTCCTCTAAACTGAAAGCAATGCTGTGAAACAACAGGATAAAAGGTTTGATCAGAAATGAAACGTGACAATAGGTTTCATTATGTAAATTGCTGAAAATATCAGCTACTGACTACTGTAATTCTTTTATAACTCTTAAATCAGTCTGTGCGCCAAAATACTTTGGCTTGCTGAGTATGTAAGCAGGCCATCATATATTACAGAAACAGCAGGATAGCTTGGTTTACGAAAGTTCAAATGAGTTTCCACTTTGAATTTGCCGAGCTAAATCAAATTCCACAAATGGCGAATGTCAAGGAATAAGAAGAACTGAGTTCAGATGTTCTCAAGCATGGGGTTTCGGTGAGTATGCCTGAGAGCTTTCGAATCTCATCTTTAGATAGTGATCAGACTATGAGAGAGAGGGAGCTTATAGACCAGAGAGCAAAATGATAACAGGTTCCGCAGTAATGAGAAACAAAGTCGGTTCGAATTTCTACCTGAGTCTGTTATATGATTTTGGCGGGCACTATTCAAATTTCTATGATGCGCCATTCTGGCAAGCGTCCGCCGAGCTTAGGACAGAATCGCACCGATGCTGCCGAAACGTCCTCTAGCGCCGCTAACTTCAGCTTTGAATCGCCGATCTTGCTGGCTCAAACCAGCTCTGCTCTCGCGAAGGCCTGCGACCTGGTCGACTTAACGCTCGATTCCGAGAACGACCCCAGGGTGAAGGCGATCGAATGTGAGATATCCGAAGACGAGGTGATAGAGATTCACAGCTCACAAACCGAGAAACCGGTGGTTAATGACCCCAATCAATACGACGAAGAATTCGCCGATCTTGACGATTTCGATCTCTTAGCCTATGCTTCTGAGCGAGCTTCAGGCCATATAAGTAAGCTTGTAGTGGGTTTTCCGATGGGATTTTGAAACGGATTAAGGACAAGGTCACTTTACTGCTGTTGAAGAATCCGTCAATTTTGGAAATTACAACGAACAACGATTTGTAGATTCTCAGCTTTCTGCTCCAACGGGTTCTATCAATTCAGGTAATCTACAAGCTGCGCATGAGGTGTGCTCTGAGTTTTCTCAGACAATGGTTATTACAATGAGCACGATACAAACTACAATTATGGCTCTGCAGATTACAATGATGGTTACAGAGACAACAATTTTGTTTCCACCAGGACACCGAATTCTCAGAACCAAAATCAACATCTCATCGACTCAAATATAGGGTTTGCTCTAGATTAAAACCAGAAGATTTTAATAACCGCCCATTTGTAGAGGAGGTCAATTCGATTCATTCAGGACACCGAGTTTTTCAAACCAGGATGGAGAAATCGCCCAACCTGTTATTAGGTCTGTTGTTGGATATATGCAAGAGACGCGTGTTAAAATGTTCTCTATAGAGATAACAAGATGGATCCGATCGCACCATATGATCATCAAAGCTACCATGATCGTGGCTTCACAGATTTCGAAAGAAGTTATTATATAGAAAGGAGGGCTCCATTAACCGAAGTAACCAATTTTCAAACACCACCAGCTGCGCCACCAATGTCTAGATCATATTCGGCTCCAAGGTATTAGTGAATTTTATTATTGGGGCGTGTGCTGATTTCTAACAGAGGGTCTGATGTTGTAAATAATCGATCGAGACTGCCCCCGGCACCCAGATCAGCACCTACAAACAGCAAGAAGTATTGGCGGAAGAGAAGCCATTATAAACAAGCTGGGGGTAAGCGAGGGGGAGACGGATCACGAAAATCAGTAAAAACTCTGGCAGCACGATCTCCAGTAACAAAGCAAGAGATAATGGAAAGGATAAATAAATATGGAATGGAGATGTAGCTCGAATGCAACAGCTCGCTAGTTCGCTGTTGGTGCTGGAATGATGAGTTTGCAGTGTCTTTATAGAATTATAGCTCACGCCAACATTTATGGCTGGCCTGGCAGCATTCAACCACTCAAAACACCTCACGATGCAATCTTTGGAGATCTTATCCGCCAAAATAAATTCTGTAAGGACCCTGCTATACAACGATTGCCTGTATAGTCTATAATGTAGGCTTATGCACGCCATCCCATGGGACATTTCATTTGATTTTCTACTATGGCATAGCGAATGCAAATGAAAGGACAAAAAGCGATAAAATTGCACATTTTTTGTTCGGAGTCCGTGGCGGAAATATTCCGATTGATTACTGATTTTCTGCCATCTCGCTGCTAAAAATGAAGGAACCCGCTAACGATCAACCGTCGTCATGCACGGTTCGATTTGTGACGAAACTACCTGAGGTGGTCCCCGACCAAGGTCTTGCTGTTCCCAGCACTCTATCGGTTGATGGACTCAGCGACCTCGTTAATCATCTCGTCGATCAAGGTTCGTCGTTTTCTAACTTTTAAATTACACAACTTGTAAACATTTAACTTCAGTGGTATCTTTTCGCCAAATTTCAGTGTCTGGTTTTAATTCAGTTGAGAGCTGAAATTGAATCTCTAATGTAGATTCACCAATCGATTACGATTTCCTGATCGAAGGCGAATTCCTTCGCACGTCGCTTGCCGACTACATCACCGCCGCCAACCTGTCCTTCGAATCCGTCCTGACGCTGGAATACACGCATCGGCATCCCGCTCCGGAGCCGGAATCACGCCTTCCGCACCCCGATTGGATCTCATGCCTGGCCATCACCGGGTCGGTGATCTACACCGGCTGCTACGACAACACCATCAGACAATGGACCTCCAGCTCAGACAAGCCGCAGCGCCAGCTGATCGTCCATACAGGGCCCGTGAAGTGCCTGGCGGTCTCGTCGACGACTCTCCTGACTGGCTCCAAAGACAACACCGTTCGTCTCTGGTCGCTTGATGATATGTCTCCGATTGCGATCGGGTCGCAACATGACGACTCGGTGGAATCGGTGGCATTCTGCCCTTCTAGACAGGATTTATTCGTCTCTGGATCGTGGCATCACACCATTCGGTTATGGGGTGTTGGGAAAGGCCGCGCCGCCCCAGTTGTAAAAAAATCGAAGTCGAAACGTGGTTCAGAGACGACCCAGACGGCGCTTATTGAGCGCTCTTGCTTGAGCAACGTCCATAGCCAGACCGTCTCTGATCTATGCTGGCCGGATGCCGATACGATTTATTCGGTGTCCTGGGATCGGACGCTGTGCCGAATCGACGTCAATGAAGGCACCGTCGTCCAGACCAGGACGCTGACCGACGCAGCATCCAGTGTCGCTTTCAGCAGCAGCGCTAACCTGATCGCGGTTGGGCATGCGGATCGGGCGGTCCGCCTCTACGATCCAAGGCTGCCGGGCGCTCCTGCCAAACTGCTTCGTGGTCATCAGGGCTGGGTTTCGGATCTGGCCTGGGCGCCGGGATCCGCCACAATGTTGGCGTCGAGCTCGTACGATTGCACGTTGAAGGTCTGGGACGTTCGCAGCACGACGCCGCTGCACACGTTGAAAGCGGATACTGGGGCGGCCGGCGCCAAGACGTTGTGTGTTGATTGGTCGAAGGATGGCGTCATTGCGTGCGGTGGTACTGATGGCCAGCTGCGTCTGCATCGATCGAAGGCGTGCTGATCATGAATTAAACCAGTGTTTATTGCAGCTGGAGTCTGTTCGTTTTATTCTGGATAATTAAGCGTGAATGTTACTGCTGCACGTTGATATAGAAGCTTTGAAATATAAAATAAGTAGATTTACAGTAAAGTCAAGCCAAGTGGTGATGTCGACGCCCGCATGAAGGCGCGTGCAATGGTAGCGGCGGCGAGTCACGCCGTAATGTGAAAACCGATGACCTCGATCCGGTCAGCATTTGCAGCAACTCCGGTGACGCCAACACACGCTGTAGGGCGCCTTCGTAATCATCTCGTTCGAATACCTTCAGATCTGTCGATGATGCCAGGGCCTCAAGGAACAATCGCGACGTGACCCAAGGCGACGGCTGGTACAGTATTACCGGTGCCAATTCCGCCACGTACGGGATGATGGCGCTCTCGAACGGGACCGTCGATTTCTGTTGCCAGACCTGTTGCGCCATCAGCAGCAGCAGCGATTTCTCTTCGGCGCTCTGAAGCTTGCGCAACTCGACCATCAACAATTTGACGAAGGCATCGTGAACGAAATCTTCACTGGCTGCTGATAGCCGGGTGACGGCTGCCTCGCACAGGTCCTGATTGCATTCCAGCAGCAGGGCGGCGCCCATCCTTAATGGCGGTACCTGCGCCAGGCAGATTTCGATCAACTTCTGGTAATCGGTCTCAGAGCGCCAATCATGAAGTCGTTGTGTGAAGACGTCTTGATCAAGATGACCTGGCGACGTTTCTAACAACTGCAACGCTGATAAGATATACAGAGAGAGCATAGGCTGCCGTGGACTGAGATGCCGGAAAAGCTGAAGCAGAGACGACGAAGAAATTCGGAAGGGTAACGGCATCAACCCTGGCCATAATGAATCCGGGACTGAATCGACATCCGCTATGATTAATCGTAGCTGATCAGCAAAGGGGAGGGCCAGAAACACAGCTTGATTCGCTAAAATCAGATCACGATGGCCGCGCTCGATGAGAGAATCAACTTCGGGCGTCGACAGAGGGCGCCCGGAACCTTCCGCGCGAATCGCGAGATAATCGGCGACAAGACCGTGTTCGCTGCAAAATCGCAACATCAGCTCGTGATCGTTCGTTGTCCGGAGCGAATCCAGTGCTCGACGAACATTGAGGTGTTTTGAGCGCCGGGCGAATTCGAACAGCTTGCTGTCGTCGCGCGATTCAACGTAGGCGTAGAGCAGACAGAAGAACTGACAATGGGCCAGCTCACAGCGGTTCTTATCGGAAAGCGAAGTGCGTTTGGCGAGGACGTCGCCGACAATCTGGACAATGTCACAATGACGGGAGGCGTCCATGCAAAGGCGGACGAGTTTGTGGAACGCCAAATTGCTGCGATTATAGAACTCGAAAGCGACCGGAAAGTTACGCTCGACGTTCCAGGCGCGATCACCGGCAAACTCGAAGAAATCAGCCGGGTCCAAGCGCAGCGATAACGACAGGAGCGAAATCTGTTCCGGAGACGGCAACAGCGCCTGGCCGGAGCGAGTCACGAACGCGCTGACGACGATCTCGACCAGGTCAATGATAGTCGACGAACGGAACACACGTCGCACGGCCGTACTGGACCATGTCAGGAGTGGCGGATGATCTTGGACGGGCCTCGGGAGGTAGTTGCCAACGACGTAGGCTGAGATCGGCTCCGCGGTTGGGATGGTCTGCATGATGGAAAGGGCGACATCGAAATCGGCGCCGAACTCGAAGTTGACATCGGAAAGCACCAACGATACGATTTCAATCTAAAATGCAACGTGTCATTAACAGAATAAATTACACAGGGAACGGAAGCGTGTGGAAATCGAAGTTAGAGCATTGGAGAAACGTGGCACAGATAATAAAAGAGGAAAGCGATTCAGGGACAAATGGACTATTTCGACAGATAGAGTGAAAGCCGTCAAGTGTTATGACATTACCCGGTACCATCAGTATTACTATGTGTAAATCGATGCCCGCGCTCGGAAATGGTTTATGGTGTAACAAAGGTGGAAGTGATCGGCAAATGAAGACTGAAAGCTGTAACGACGGCAAATAATGCAAACGGCAAAGAGACCTTGAGAACGCAATTCGAAAAACTGGTAAGAGAAATCTGACCTTATCGGTAGATATACAGAAAATGTAATTATCAAATAGAAAGTGTTGATCTGATTCTGGGACAATCTGTGTAGAGATCGGGCTACCTTTCAGTTCCAGGCTGAACAGTTCCAAGATTGATCGCGATGATGTGTAGACCGACCATACAGGTCCCTGCCGAGACACTCAATCTCCGCATGGATCGACCAGCCTTGCACGCCTTTACCTCTCGATGATGTGTCTGCAGCTGGATACGAACGCCGCTCCGGAATCGTGCCATGCAAACGGCCCGACGCTTCTCCAGCCAATGATAGGCACCAGCAGCGTCTCTCAACAAAAGCCGGCCACGTTCAAGTCCATGAACGCCCTGAATCTCGACGATATCCACCTAAACCTACAACGTTAGTATGATATAGGTTCAGGAAGGCTGAACTGCTTACATCGACATCGATGGCATCCTGCGATGCCAGTTCGACATCCAGTACCAGGGCACCGCCGCGGTTCTTTGCCAGCACTAACTGATCGCGGCCGTCATCACGCCACCAGCAGCTAGCCTGGGGCCTCACAGGCGCATCCAGCCGGAAATACTCGAATTCGATATGCGGTGATCGAATGGCCTGGTCGATGTCGACGAAATGGACGGATTCGCAACCAACTAGCGCCAGACGAGTGCCGTCCGGTGCCAGCACCAAAGCGGCGCACGGATCCGGCTCGGGCAATGCAAAGGATTTCACATAAGGCTGGCAGCGGCCCACCTGGTAATTCAGCCAAAGGCGTCCGGCGCTGACGACGATCAGCAGCTGCTGACTGTCGCCATAGTAATGGGCGGCAACCAGATCAGCGCCCTGCGACGGCGACGAGACGAAGACCGGCGACAATTCGAACAGGGCGACGCCGGTTCCAACCTCCGCCTGGGTCACTGACTCTGCCGGCAGGCCCACGTCCGAGACGTCGACGTCGTCATCGACGACGCTGTCGCCGTATTGACCGGCCGTGCTGCTTGTGCTGCAGCGCGACATAGGCAATAGGGGCGGATCGCGTCCTGGCCGTGCGTATACCGTAGCGTCGCGATGCCTGCTTGGTTGGGGGGCGGCGTCTCCCAGTCGGCTTGGCCGGAGCGAAATGCTTCAATAGCCGCTGAATCATTAACGTTTTTAGCGGAGAGCATCAGGGATGAGTAATTGGACGGAACTTGTTCATGGAGAAGAACATTCTAAAACCAAACCAGAGCGATAAGATAACTCAGGGATGAGTCGTTAACGCAATTCTCGACGAATTGCACTTAGAGAACAGAATCGTCCAACCTTGATTTGAAGTACATTGTTACTAAGAGAGCGTTTAGGAAAGAATCATGTTATTAAGCATTCCTTAATACGAGAAATAAACACAATTTACTGTTAGGCTTGTGAGTATGCTCAACCCATAAACTGCTCTGAATTACATTTTCATTCCATAGCCAAATGAAAGGGTATTAACTCTTCCCCTTGTGCAGAATGAAGCACGGTACCAACCCTGAGAACGGCTTCCAGACATCAGTTGACACGCGGGATCGCTAACGCAGATTTTCGTCAAGAGCAACAGCAATCGGATTCATGAAGCAAACCCAATCTAGGTTGAACGCCATGAGCTTTTATCTGATCGAGGATCAGCTCGCCAGAGGTTGATATTCTTTCTAACGATGTGTAAATGATCGAGTGAATAATGAGTGAAGGTTTTTCGATGAGGGTGGCGAACCCCCCTGAAGAGAAGGTGGGGCCCATGATCAGGCTCGGACTGCGGCCTCTCCTGACCTGGGAATTTGATGGTACTCCGCCAAGCCATCAACCACAGTATTGTTCCAATCCGCTCGCTGCGCTCAGCTGCTTCCCGAATACTCCAACCGTCTCGCAAAAGCGTCATTATGGAGCAGCGTCGTGAGCAGCCCGTTTGGTTGGAGCCGGTGCGGTCGCTGTCGGCCACTCCGCTGCAGGTCTTCAATAGTCTTACCTTGACCAAGACATCGTTTGTTCCCGTAAAGTCAAAACATGGTAATTGGAAGTTTACTGTTTCGTATTGATGCTCGCTTATAGCCGCAATAAAAGGTTTCATTGTTGTTCTGGATAGAATCATTTTGTTATTCCTTTTTCTATTATTGGCTTATGATATACTCAGTCGGCTGGTATGCATGTGGTCCAACCGTCTACGATTCCGCTCACCTTGGACACGCTCGAGCCTATGTGACGTTCGATATTATTCGACGAATTTTGCAAGATTACTTTGGCTATGACATCACGTTTGTGATGAATATCACTGATGTCGATGATAAGATCATCCTTCGTGCCCGTCGTAATCATCTATTCAAACAGTATGCAGAAGACCCTGCGACTACACCTGAACGCATTTCTGCCGATTTCCAGAATTCTATCGAGAAAGCTCAGGCATCGCAAATGAAGAAAATCGAGCAGCTTCAATCTCTTGTTGCGAACGCTGAATCTCAGCGAAGGTCTATTTGCCAAGGTCTCGGGATATTCAATTGTTGCTAATCAATGCTATGATTTTAGGAAGGAGGAACTCTCAGCCAAAGTCGATGAAGAAAGGCTGAAGCTTGCTAAAATTCAAGAAATATCCGCAAACTTTGCAAAGGCTTCCGGAAAGGATGCCATGCTGGAAGCTGGCAAAGAATTCCTGTCAGCATGGCTGGACGACCAGTTGGGCGCTTCTGTCACCGACCATTCTATCTTCCGTCAGCATGCAGCATATTATGAAGCCGAATTTCTGGCAGACATGGCACAGCTAAACGTTCGAGAGCCTGATGTGCTTACTCGTGTCAGTGAATATGTCCCCCAGATAGAATCGTTCGTTGCTGGATTGATTCAAAAAGGTTTTGTAAATCTTGTATGGCTTTCGCAGCGGTTAATTGTTGTTCAGGGTTCGCCTATGAGACGAACGGCTCGGTGTATTTCGATGTTGACAAATTCGACTCCACTCCCGGCTGTCATTATGCTAAACTATGCCCTTGGTCGGTCGGCAATGAGACATTGCAGGACGAGGGAGAAGGTGCTTTGAAAGGCGCCGACCGCAAACGCAATCGCAACGATTTTGCGTTGTGGAAGAAATCGAAATCCGGTGAGCCGGCCTGGGAATCGCGCTGGGGCCTGGGTCGTCCCGGATGGCATATCGAGTGCTCGGTGATGGCGTCTGATATATTGGGATCTCAGTTCGATATTCATTCTGGTGGTGAAGATCTCAAGTTCCCCCATGTCAGTCCAGGGTTGCGGCCTCCGTTTGTCATTTCTCATCCCTTTGTTTATCTTTCCCCATTATTGGTTGACTATTGATTGCTTTGCCTCTTTGATTTGTTGCTACTCACAGAAGCTTTTGCGTTTGTTATTCAGAAAAGCGTTCTTGGACACTGTTTTATGCCTGAAATCATGCTGTGGCTTTGCATTTCTGTTTTGTGCTCCCAACGTATTGCTGACGGATATTGCAGCATGATAATGAGATCGCTCAATCCGAGGCCTTCTTCGGTTGTCAGCAATGGGTGAACTATTTCTTGCATGCTGGCCATCTGTCAATTGATGGGCTGAAAATGTCGAAGTCGCTAAAGAACTTCATTACAATCCGGGAGGCCTTACAAGAATACACGCCGCGACAGATTCGATTGTTGTTCTTGCTACAAGGCTGGGATAAGTCTATGAACTGTATGTTCTCGTACTGTTTCAAATTCCGCATCGAAATCGTTCTGATGCTCTATATAGTCAATAACCAGAGTCTGGATGAAGCAGTCTCTAAAGAGAAGCGACTCAACGAATTCTTTAAATCCGCAGATGTTCACATCCGACGTGGCTTTGCTGGAAATCAGGTAACTCTTTTATCGACAATCTTTTGAAACACATAACAATGATTCCTGGGTTTTTGTTCTCTTTTCTTCCTTGTTTAAGGCATCCTTGACTGAAGTTTTGCACTTGTTTAGGTTTGGAAGAAATCTGATCGCGAGATTCACGAGAAGCTTTTGGCAATCCAGTCCACTGTACATGATAGCCTGTTGGATAATTTCGATTACCCAGCAGCTATGGGCGCCATCTTCGAATTATTGGGCGACAGTAACAAATACCTAGCTTCTAACCCTGAGCCGATGCCACTGCTGCTCAAGAAAATCGCCACTTATTTCACTCGAATGCTGAAGATATTTGGTGTTATTGCCGACAACGATCTCGGATTCAGCTCGGAATCTAGTCGCGGAGGCCAAAATGCCATGCTTTCGTCGATCCTGGACGCTGTATGTCGCATCCCGAAATTTCTTCTCCAAACTCAACCTGTCATAGCTTACCAACTTCCGCAGCGAGATCCGTCAATCAGCCCGTAATGGCGAGTCTGCAAAATCGATTTTGGATGCCTGCGATCGATTACGGGATGATATTCTACCCGATTTAGGCGTGCGGCTTGAAGATAAAACTGCCAATTCAATCTGGAAGTTAGACGATCCGGAGACGATGCGTCGCGAAAGGGAAGAAGCTGAAGCACAGGCCAGGATTCGTCAGCTCAAGAAGCTTGAGACCAAGTTGAATTTAAAACAGACCGAACTGCAACGCCTTCGGAAAAACCTCGGCGATCCAACGTTATTGTTCAAAACAGACCCACCTTCCTATTTAGAATTTGACACCGATGGCCTTCCTACAATCAACTTGGACGGATCCCCCGTCTCCGAAAAGAATCGTGCTAAATTATTGAAGTCCTTGGCCAAGTTTAAAGAGGCTCATGAAAAGGCTCGTGCTGACCCTGACAAAGAGCAAGCGCTAAAAGCCGAATGTGACTCCCTTACACTCCAGATAGCGAACTTGTCCATATAAACATACTGTAGAATCTAGTGTTACAACTATTTTAACGCTATCCCATATGTATTGGCAGCCTAAATGTTTTCAGAACATTTCTTATGTATAAATCTGGCTACCCGAAGCTGCGGTAGATCTCGAGCAATGAGCCTTGATGCCGGGTTCATTGTACGGCCACCTTCATAGTTCGATTTCGTGTAAGACATTTCAGATTATAGGCGCGATGGTCGACTTTTGTCAACTTCTGAGAACAAGCTTGCCTCGTTTGAGCCAGATTGGCGATTATTGCCAAAGTCTGCTCCTTCATTATCCAGGTGCCGATGTCTTCAAACATGTTTTTATGACTGTTGTTTCTCCCATTAATAATTTTTTTTTATCAAAAACCATGCCAGGATTCTTAGATGTATTGGACAAGAGGGGATTCATTGGTGCTCGTGGGCGCACAGGCAGGCACCCATTAAGAGCATACCGCTCAAGAGCGCCCAAGTGACAACACGGTCGTTGGGGTCATATCTTCTGGCCAGCGGCAACAGCTCCCGAGTCGACACAAACACCATCATGCCAGCCACCATACCATGCGTCACGCCAAACGCGAAATCCGACATGAACGCGATCAGGACAACATAACCTAGAACAGCACCCAGGAACTGGACGATTCCGCTCATCGATGACCATATGAACGCCCTCCATCTGCTTCCGGTAGCGAAATACAGCGGCATTGCCACACATAATCTGAGAATATTCTGTCAGGAATCGAGAGGGGCCGGTCGCGAACCAACCCTTCCAGTATGTTATGCAAACCCATCGCCACACTAATCGACAGGCCGACTTTTACATTGCTCAACGTAGCCATGAACGTCGTGAGCCCTTCCGGGCTGTGAGAATGTTAGGACAAAAAAGCAGCTCGTTTGCTCAGATTACATGTTGTGAAGGGCTACAGCCAGAGCAGCGACCAGTGACGCGCGCCTCAAATCGCGGTCGTGTTTTGCGGAAGCGTTCGCCTTCTCGACGTCGCTATCCGATTTTTCGGCCGAATCGATATGATCGGGATGGTCCCCATGGTCATGACCCAAACGATGGAGGATAAAGTCCAAAAGGGCAACGAACACCATTCCAGCAAAGAGAAACAACGTAGCAAGTTGAAAGCCACGTCTTTCGAAAACGTCTTGATCGTCTTTAGGCAGCGAATCCCAATCCTGGCCCTTCGGTACGAACGATCTCGCAAATTTTTCATTGGATTCCTTCAAAATCTCCACGAACGACACGAAGAGCATGACGCCAGCTGATAGACCCAGCGATCCGGCCAGGATGAGCTTATCCTGAAGGCGGACGAAGAACGCCGCCATGCTGCCCAAGGTCGTGGCCAGCGAAGCCCCGAACGTGAATAGAAACCCTAGAGGTCATTCAGCTACGAGCTTGGGGCGGTGTCAGCACCAACCGAGCCAGACATTGGACATTGATTCAGTGATATTGGTTGGCATCTTTCGCTGGCCTACACACGAGCTTGGTCGTGTAGTGGTTCGGGGTCGGGCTCATGGGGACACCCCATCACTCGAGTCGGGTCGGAGATCGCGCACTAAATTTCCGTTCGTGACCCCCCGTGCTCGGCCAATGCTGGACCGCCAGAGGCGTCTCGTCACCGTCGCCGGCGCTGCTCACTTTGGTTTAGTAAATACCCAGGGTTGGCGTCGGCAGACTGTTACGATCATCATCCCGCTTCGAGATCGTTTTTTGGCATTGTAGTCGAGCAGCTGCATTGCTGCAACCTTGCAGCTCGTCCTTTGAGCTGAAGCTTAAAATCATTATGAAGATGTTCTTTCAAATTTACGTTGTCGCTTTCATGGGCCAAAATCCTCTTTTAAAGTGATCTTGCTTAACTCTTTGTCTAGATTTCCTTTCTTATTTATATTTCTTATCGGCATTCTGCTAACTTTTCGTTGTACATTGCTAATGTATCTATTCGCATTTTTTTAGCCTGGTTAAATTGGTCTCATTCTGTCAGCAAGCACTCACGCCAGCGTCATTGCTCATACAAGTCTTGTTAGCCCGAAAATTAATGCTTATCATCTACAGGAAACAACTGGTTTCGGGACCAACGTTAGAAGCTTTCCGAATTACGCAGCCAAGTCTTAATAAACATAAGAAGAGAACATTTATCTCATATTGCAAAAAACATGCTCATATTTATGATCTTTCACGTTCTGCTTTACAAACCCCTCTTATTAGAAAGTTCAGCATAAAATGAATATACTGTAGTACCATTTGGAGCTTCGCTATCTCTATCGAGGCTTCAAGCTGACATTTTCTGATATCAAAACGGGTTATAGCGAGGCGATAGCCACGTCATACCGAGATTGATATCGGCGTCTTCTATGACGAGCTGCTGCTGATAGGTCGGCGTCCATCCCATTCCCATCGTTAGTCAGACCTGAGCCGACCGATGCCGATCTCGTCGCAAACGGCCCGGTCGGTGACCGGGATCGCGGCTTCCATGAAGATCGACGAGCACCAGCGCAAGGCTCTGGAAAACACCCGATATTCATATGTTGGTCCTGTTGTTAACACAGGTCGAACCGCTAAACAGGTCGTTAAAAAAGTCGATCGTCGTAAGGCTGCATTGCTGATTTTTTAACTGGTTAAGACTCGTACATTTTGTAGCCATTCTGTTATTTGGTTTGTTACAAGAAGCATTCTGATGTTTTGAAACAGCGCTGCGATATGGAGAGATATTCAGGCGAATGTCGTCGAAAGAGTTACATGACCTCATGCTTGATAACTTGGACCCGAATGAATCCATATTTCAGCTGGAAGAGGGCGTCCAGGGAGGCGATCAGAAATCTGAAGGCGCCTGCCAGCTGGGGCGCCCATCTGGCAGTCACGTCGTCTGCGTCGAGAAGTCGTCCAACGTCGAGGGATTGTGTGACCATTTCCTCCTGCTGGATCTTCGCTCTGTGGAGGCTTTCAATCGGGCGCACATCTCGAAGGCTCGTTCGTACCCGTCCTTGCAGATTCGCAGGGATAAGATGACGGTCGAACTCACGAGATTCAAACAAGCGGAGAAGAAGCCGGTTATCGTCTATTCGGACAATGAAAAGGAGGCGACCGAGATCGGGACGTTGCTCATACAGAAACACTTCCCGAACATTTACGTGCTGTCGAGCAGCTTCGAGAAGTACGCCTTCCGGTTTCCAGAGGACATTGTCGGCGACGTGCCGAAGCCACCGAAGAAAACTGAGAAGAAGCGTTTGCCGCTTAACGTTTACGTACCGAAGCGTGTAGTCGATAACGACGTGACCAGTCAAGGCTCGGTTCGAGGTACAACCGTAGCGTCGTCAGTGGTCTCGTCAGCTCCATGGAGGCCTGCATGATATCTTTCCTCCAGTAATACATTTATCTCATATCAACTTATGCAACATCTAAAATAGCGCTGACAAAACCTGATCACGTAATCCTTCATTCGCGTTTTTAGGAAGCTTGCGCCATGCGATTTCTATTACCGAGACGAAGAAAGAATTCAATATTCATTCATCTGAGTCTCAAGATGACGATTCTCCTGGCAATAAATTTGAAAGAAATGCTCCCAGCATGCATTGATATCACTCGAAATCTCAAAAGTGGACATGAGAGAGAGGCGATAACAGAGCAAGATGTTTTTAATTCAGTCGGAGCTAATCTGGCCAAAATCTGACGTAATCTTTACATCTTTGAATGTTCCGTCTTCGTTTAGCATCTCGGGTCTAGCAGCAATACCGAGATGAACAATTCGATCGCCTTGGACATTTGCCGGATTCGTTGATTTCCCTACAACGACTCCATCTTCGGGTGCCACATATTTCTTAATCACAAACCCGAAGATATCTACAACCGATGCCAGAAATTGATGTTTTGAAACAAAATCCGCGCATCGTGGAACGACATCCAGAACGCCACCGACATCGGTCTGCATCCAGTACGAATGGCTGCAGACGACGGTCGGCGGCCTGGTTTCGTCAAATTCCCGAAACTCAGGCACTTCAATCAATCCAAGATCGTCCAGGACTCTCGCTATTCCAGAATACGTTAATCCGATCAAGGTTCTGTTAAAGCTGGTGGAGTCGCCGATCTCGATTGTGATACAATCGATGCCTCGCGCAGCGCAGCAGGCTCGCAACGTGCCGCTTCCGCCATCCCCACCCGTCCCAACCTACAATAACAAATCAACAAATGGTAGCATTAAATCCTATCTGCTGACATTATGGACGATGATTTGGGGCTGGATCAGCCGAGCTAATCGTGCTACAGACGGAATTCGCATGTCTGCTCGAACGTACTATAGTAATAGGTGATGAAAGCGCCTCAAGCGCTCGCAACGAAACAGCTTACGAATGAGTTATGGCGCCCGAACGAGGCCGTGTGAAGATCGATCAAAACATCGCAATTAGCCACGACCTTTTCGAATAGGTTCTTGCAGTACTGCTGGCTGCGAGTGGGATTGCCGATACCTTTCTCTTTTTTGAATGCATTTCCGAAGCATCGGTTCAGATCCGCTCCATCCTATACAGAATCGCCATCTGTTTCAATCCATGGCAATTCCACGATGACGAACCTGATAGAACCGCGTAGCATTTTCGAATCCGAACTGATTACAGCACGGGATAGCCAGCACGGAACCGCTCAGATTGCAGACGTGCGGCGCCAGATCATGAAAGATCTTCTGAATTGTCGGAATGCCGGCGACTTCATTGCCATGAATAGCGGCGGTTAGTCCGACAACCTTTCCTGGTTTCGTTCCTTTGGCAAGCATCACCGGGACCGTGATCGGCGATCCGAAAGCATCCATGACGATCGTCACCCACATGACACTGATCTCGCCGGCAGGCCAATCACCGATATCCACCAACGAGACCTGAGGAACGGTTTTATTCGGCTTCGCCGAAAAATAGTAGATGATCTCGCGAATACTCTGGCGCCGGGCCATGACAGGTTCGCGGTCAGCTAATGGCGACCCCATCGGATGGACGGTCTCGTTATCATCGGACTCGGGATTTTGAAGATGCTTCTCGCCCATCTTGGGCGAATGCAGCACCAACCGGTTTACGGCCCTTCCGCTTCGTCCGAGACGACGATCGGCAGATCGAAGGAGCTGTCAAGCTGAGATATGAAACCGATTAAACAAATGGGCGACTGCCTATACCAGTAGCACTGTATGTTACCTTTCATTACAGTCAGTTTCTGGAAGGTCTAATAGAGTTAGTAACGTAATCGGCCCCATCACCCCAACGACTGGGGTGAACGATGACTCAGCCGGCCTTTTGACCAATCTTGTATCTGTATGGTCTAGAATGCTTCTAGGTTGGTAGGGCTTCGAGCAGACCGGGCAAGAGATGATTTCGGGCGAGGATCTCATGAACCTGTCCACCATCACGACTCTTTGAAAATCGCTTGTTGATAGCGCCGATGATTTCATGGTCAGGATGGCTTACTAAGGCCAACATCTTGTACGAAGCAGAGCGATGGTTGATTTATGCCTTCGAAACATCATGAAATTAACCGTCTTATTGCTTGATTTTGTTTGTTTTTTTCTCATAGGAATCTTTCATGTAATTTGCAATTAGACGTAAGTAACTTCTTATTGGGATTTGAGCATTTATTTCCTGTACTGCAACGTCTAATACGCTGTCAAACAACGCCAAGCTGATCAGGATCAATCCATGTTCCAATTCTAAACTGACGATTCTGTATTGGGCGAAAACGTGTATGTCAAGTGTCATAGCAATGCAAGACTGTGAAAACATGTAGTGGACAGCAGCATCTGAGTTTGCAGTCAGTTGGTTCGGTTTTTCTCAAGCAATTGAAATGAACGATGAGTAGAGTGATACACCACGCGACCATTTTCGCTTCATATTGAATCAATATGAAAAGATCGCCTGGGAGCAAAAACATCGTTGTGGTTTGCAGTATAGATTGAGGAAGATTTTACACGACTGACGGAGACGCAGAGCGAGGCTTTCTTGCTTCAGCAACGCCGTTTCGGGTTGCATTCGAAAGCGCGTCGGGAAATCTAGCGAGTTATTGGTTGGTTAGGAGCAAGTTCAATCATCAAGATGGCACTAATTACAATCCCGATGATCAACTTGAAGCGTGTAAAAATTCTCCATGTGCACTAATCGACGCTGCTCAACTTCTTGAAAAGATATGAACAAACCAAAAGTGATTGTAATGGAACAGTTAATGCTGAAGGCCCAGGTTCCATTCTATCAAAGCGATGCCTGAGTACTACCGCCGTTTGTTGACAACCATCAACAACTAGTATAATCGAATCCAGGGTCATGGAATCTGTGATTCTTACAGAATCTTAAGCATTATTAAATTCTTGTATTAATAAATACGATCGCATTTCGTTATTAGCAGGCGATGCAGGGCGTCGGTTGATCTCTCTCGCCATGGCGAATCTGTGCAGACGCAGTTCAGCTGCCATGGCATTGATTATATCAAACGCTTTGTAGATCAGTGATCCTGCTCGAAAATTCCAGGGCAATGCTCTTTAAGTTCTTGAGCATCGGCGTATTTGGCACCACAGAACAGGCAGAAGAAATAACGATGCCTTAAATACGTCAGAACTTCGTCAAGTTTGTCTTCAACAGCAATCGCTTTCTGTTCGACGGTCGTCTGCTTCTGTGCATGACGCGTTCGCGTCTCTTCAAGATCCTTGCAATATTCCAGTTCGAAACCGAAACTATCATAAACCGGGTCGAAGGTTCCCTTCAACACCGACGAGGTCGGATCGTGACAATCGAACCACATGAAATTCAGAACAACGCCATTCTTCTCATCCAGGTCACGACAAGCTCGCTGGGCTTGTTGCAAGCGTTGCTGGGTCTGTCTCAAAGCGAATTTGTTACTCATAGCATGACGGAATCGGTCACCCATCGCTTGCCTAGCTCTCATCTCCAAGCGTAGCTTCCGCTCCAGCGCTTCATCTTGAGCACGTTTCAGGCCCAAACCGCCCCTCGATCCTTTTACTCAAATTCAGAAAAAAATCAAACTATGCAATTAGCATTATACCAATAGAAGAAACATCGATGCCGACTGGTTCATGGGTGGTTCGAGCAGAATCTTTGCCGATTCCCATCCCCGGACGAAATCCCATTCGCATCCTACACAGATTTGGAATGTCATTTTCCTGACACCAACGTTGATGAGATCGAGTAAAAAAATCAAAAGTTGAAATAGCAAACGAAATCAGCAATGATTACAAACAGACATTTAAAGCAATGACATACAGGAGCTGATGGCCTTTGTTGGATTCCGGAATCGGGCAGGACAATCCAGCTTGAAGTCGGTCGGCGGCTGAAAGGTTAGCAGCCGTCTGCCGTTCCTTGGAGCGCATCGGCTGTTCCTCGAATTGCATCGACATGTAGTCATCATGATCGGATGGCATGATTGACGATGCCAGATTGCCAGTTCAAATTTTTTTTCAAAACAAGAAAAATTAAAAACTGCGCCACAGCGCAGAACATAATTTAAGGTCACTTTGAAAGGTCACTTTGCAATTAATTAAGGTGTTTTGAAAGTACTGTATCTTCAAGCAAGCGATCAATCCGGTTTACAAAATGTAAGAATGCAGGATGGGCCTGAAAGGTAGCCAGTTTCGTTTAATCTGGACTTCTGCCCTTAGAGGAAGCTTCTCTAGGGTTGTCATTTGTAATCGTTTCAGTAGTCGTCATATCGCAGTCGCTTTCAGTTTGCAAAACAAGTACAATTTTCATGTTCTCAGATTCTTGCAAGCACACGCTGCATTATTGTGGATGAAGTTCATCTTGTATTCCACAATTATCGGTAACAAACATTTAAAAAATCAAAAAAATATCTCTGTACTGAATGAAGCCGAATTCGATTGGATGGATTGGATTGGATTGGATTGCACTATTTGTTCGCACCTTTCGGTGGAGTGGGCGGCACAATAACCCTAGTGCGGGGCCTGAACCGAGGTCCAGGTTCTCCTACTTAATATTTTCGGAGATATTTCAGCCCATAAGCCAAATTCGATGATGAGAACAAAAGCCTCTGTAAAAATTCATTATTTCAAATGTACAGTAAAAAATCAATTGCGCCCTATCTCTAGGGATGCGCCTTGAGTCTAATCTAAGTTAGCCAACCTTTAGTACATTTGGTCAGCATCCGATATAAAGAGCTGTTTATCGATTCTACAATACCCATCATCAACATTCTGAATAATATATTAATCTACATAATTACGCGGTTCGAACGAGCCATCGTACGCTTTCTGAATATTCCTACATATTGCATATTACTTGAAAACATCACAATAACAACAGAAGATTCCTTCCAAAACTGAAACGGCGCCACGAAGGGAGGAGCTAGATAGTGTACACAGTCTCCGACGAAGGGAGGAGCTGATAGTGTACACAGTCTAGGATAACTGGATAAGACTCACGGAATCCCGTGAATCTTCTCATTCTTCAAAATGGATATCAACCAATTCCACAAGAATCTGTTCACTTAACCCGCGCGATTCATGTGAATGCGGTAATTGCCGCAGTGCTATCGATGACATGCTGGATTAGTGTGCAAAGTCAAACTCTATTAACCCAGCAAGAAGCTAAACTCACATCAGTATACACCCGAATACAGTCGCCGTCATAACTACTAACATTGTATCTACAGGCGAAATTGTTGAACAGCTACGAGATCTTTAGGCGGGGGCGCCTGCGCCATCCAAGCGGCGCCGGATATTGGTCTCGGAAGATGAGGCGGATGGTCGCTCATCATCCGAACACCCCGAGGCCTCCGCTCAGACAGGTAACTGTTCCACCATTGTTCGCTAACCCTAACCAGAATCATATGTGTTACAGAAGATCCCTTCGTCGATCTGGAGGCCTCGGAGGGAGAGCCGACAAGTGACGACAGCACCGAGCCCGACACCTCCAGTTCGGGCTCGGGTAAGCCTTGTTCTGCCTAGTCAATGTGACTAGCAGATATTTCGAGATTGTTCACTTGTAACCATAATACATACTCACTGTGTTTTTCTCTTTTTCCTCTTACGTTTACCTCCTCGAGAATAGCCAGTGAATATCGTGTCGGCCGCTGATTGTGCAGACCGATAGCCAGTACAAAACGTTTTGGGAGTAGGCATGTTCTTCAGAGGATCAACGAGTTTAGGGTCGAACGAAATACCTTTTTGAGATATTACGCGGCCGGTCCATTTCACTTCGCGAAGAAAAAGGTGACATTCGTCAGGATTGCATTTGACATGAACTTATTCATTCGTGATAGAGTACGATTAAGGGCGATAAGGTGTTCATCCATCTTGGAGTTTCCGAGAATGTCATCAACCCATAACAGAACGGAATCATAAAGAAGATTATAAACTTTTGCTGATCGGACTGAGGCCCGATCAGGAGCAGTAGTGTATTTCATAATATAATTTAGTAAAAAAACAGTCACAGAAGATTTTTCCTATGATATCAAGATGTCAACTGAAAACGACAGCCCTAGGTAGAGAGAGCAATGCCACGATGGAACGAATGATGGCGCGACCCCTCATGCATTGGAAGACTGATCATGATGATGGCGCGACCCTCATGCAATAGGCTGATAGGCAGCACTGGGCAGATCGCAACCCACCGCCGGGGTGTCCTTCAACCCAGCTTCCATGTCGTTGAGACGATCTATCCGGCGCATCAATGCCCAGCTGCAAGCGTTGGGAACCGCTGGACGTGTCGGGGCTGGAATCGTATCGGTCGCCATTGCAGGACGTCTCGCCTATGCTATCGCTGATACCATCACCTATCCGGTAGACAAGTTTTATTCGGCGCTTATTGGGTGCTGAAAGCTGCTCAAAGTTTTAGCTCGTTTTAGTTTAACCTCTGTCGATATTCTGAGTGTCTTTTAGTTGCAAAAATGGCCTGAAGTTCGCACACCAATGATTTTCTGCTTGGGATTCGGGACCGGCATAGCAGCATACGCCCTACATGCATCACCTCAATCGGCGCTCTCGCTGGGTCGCCAACCAGCCAAAATTTACTCGCAGAGCTTCCGCTCTATTAGAAATAACAAGTAAGAAGATGAATCGTTTTCTCTACATTAACGATACCGATTTTTTGCAGTTTATTTTGCTTGTTTTGATAGAGATCTGATTCCGTTTCTTAGAGATATTCAAGTCGAATTAGGCGCCCCGATAAAGTTTGGTGGATTCCGTCAGCTGCATTACATCCCTGGATCGATTAATTTCAGTGCCTTAACTGAGAAATATATCAGCCCAGCAGAGCGACTCGCCGCTTTCTGGAGACCTCGCGAAACGCATTTGCTGTATCTGATTCGAGGCCCGCATGGAACGGCGATCGTCAACCTCAACGACCGATATGGTAAGCAAAGCTGCCAGGTGATCCCAACCAAAGGCGACATCAAAGCCATTATCGTAACCGGCGCTGATTAAATCAACCATAGTTCCTGCTGAGCCTGAGGTTGGCGTTAGATAATACGGAAGCGATCGTCATTGTTTTACATGAACCGCCTAATTGTTTCATTGTCAAATGCGGCTTCGATCTTTGTAGATTGATATTGGCTACATTTCATAGCATTATAGGAAGCGAATATTTATTCTTGATGCGCTTTTCCGACGAAATCGAACGATACTGGACCTTGCAGCATCCAGAACAGCAGACCTGAAACTATGCTGAAAGCGAATCTGGCGATCAGCGCCGCCAGTAAGCCGTGCGACAGAACGATGTTCCAGAACAGCGACGAAATTATCATCTGGCAAGGTTCCAGGAAGAAATCGGCGAACCGCCACGGCTTCAACGTCAACGTCGTCGGCAGACGAATCGTGGATAGCACGAGCGCTGTCAGAAGATCGGGACGACCGCTAAACGTACTGGCGTCTAACGACGTTGACGACAATTTCGACAGAATAGAGCTTATTACAAATCTAAGCAGGCTGCCGAGGCTCCATAACAAGCTGATGTTGGATAATTGTCCATAGACAGTAAGGCAAGCGAGACCGGCAACGATCAGAATAGCGCGAAGAGAACAACGCTCTGAGACAACGCCAACAACAGCCGCGATCATGACAAAGCTGCCGACGTATTTTGTCATGGCCAGATCCAGAAGAGACAGAAGGAATGCTAAAGCGAATTTAGTAGCAGATCGGTAAAAGCAAACAAGATTGCAATAAGGTGAACAAGTGCAAAAAAAACAACAGAAAAAAACAACAGAAAAAGCATAATAGAAGACAGAAGAAGGATTACCAAGACAATTAACGCCCATCCAACGATGCAGAATTTCATCGAGCATGTCGGCGATGATCGACCTCCATAGAACGGTCAATGGCCCTGAACGTAAGATCGCTGCCGAATACGGATCGTTAACCAGCAGGCTGGGCGATCGTGGCAGTTGAAACAACAGCCGCAACATCGTTAGAGCGACGCACAATCCGACGGCGATCGCAACAACTTCCACGATGACCTTCATGGACATGGCCGTCGATAGCAACACCGGGAACAGCTTGGTCGGGAAGCCCAGCGTCCAGAACAGGAACGCCGACAGCAACAGATTCCGAACGAAACTCTTCACGTACTGCGCTGGCGTCGTGAACGTCGTCGCCGCCGACTTGGTCGCCGATTCGTCGTAGTACGCCCGCAGGCAGCGCGATTCGTCGACGAGCTTGGCGAGCCGGGGCCGGGGCCGCACCCACCGCCCGAACAGGTTCGCGTGACGAAGCGTCTCATAACAGACATCGAGCAGCGACAGATCATGGGCCGCCTTCAGCAGGCGCCGTTCCGGGTCCAGCTGCGACGTCCTCGTCCAGAGCGTGTCGAACTCGGCCGAGTCGCGGGCCGGTACGCCCTCCATCTGATGGTACAGCGCCAGGCAGTAGCGTTCGGCGTCGGCGTGGTCGGTGGGCGCGTACGCCAGCAAGGTCGCGACCGGAACCGGCGGGCCGGCGTCGTTCGCCAGCCAGGCGTCGGGCGTGGCAGCGGCGGCCGCCTCCGCCGCCGTACTGGCCTGCGGTTGTTGCGACGTCATTCACGGCGAAAGTATTGCGTGCTGTGTGCTGTTTGTTTGGTAAGTCGGTGATTTGGGTGGTCGTGGCAGGTCGGCGATGAAGAAGATCGAGGAGGAGCAGGTACGACGGCGAATGTTCGCCGAGGCCCGATTGAAATGCGACGCGACCATCAAGGTGTTTGCTGAATGTGCTAAAGGTGCGTTTTGGTTTTATCGAGAGACGGATTGTGGGTTCCGGCATGGTTTGAAACAGTTTAAGACCTGCAGAGTTTTCCAACAATTTCTGAACGATTGTTGGATCTCACAAAACAATCAAATCGCTCTTTATATAGCTGGCCGTTATCATCAGCCCCATCGCTGCCCATTAATTGGAATTGCTTTAAAGACGATCTGATTTCTGTTCGTTGTTTTTAGTGCCAACTGTCAGAATCTATCAACGAACAGGCCATTGATATGTATAACAGGCAGGTCTGTGAGTGTGCTCTGGGCGTGTCGCGAACTCAACAAAAAGATGAACGCCTGTCTGCATCAGTAAGCCGCTGTTTTCGCACGTCCCGGTTCGTCTCAGATCGGCGCTCTCAGGTTCACCAACAGTGAATACTTCGAGCAATACAAACAGGATCGTCTGGCCACCAACAACGACTCAGCCATTCCATCTTCATAGCATCGTAGATTTCGTCATAAACGTGCTTATTCACAAAGCCATTTTACGAGATCCCAGAACCAAAGATTTTTAGCCGATTTTTTTGTAACTTTGTGACGGGCTGTCTGAACGCGATGACAGATCGAAGTTATGCTGCTTCGGGTTCATACGAACGACGGTCGCACCGAGGACATCCACCTCGACGATGACGCGAAGATCACCGACCTGCGCCGCGCCATCGCCGATGCATTCGTCGTCGTCAGCGGCGCCGAACGCGCCCGCATCCGTATCCACGAACCCTTCCACGAACGCCTTCGTCGCCGCCTCAAACACAAGCCGCAACCCAGCCAGTCCGACGTCATCGTCTTGGACGACGCGCGGGCCAGTACGGCGCTGGCCGCACTCGGCGTCCGCCATCAGTCGACGATCGTGGTGGAGAACTGCGACGAGATCTCATCTCGAGCGTTTTACAGCGTGATCAGGCGTCTGCGATCGCTGAAGGAGAGCGATGGCGGTGGTCGTCGTGGGAAGGCGGCCCTCGATCTGGTGCGGACGCTGATGCGAGATCGGATCCTGAACCCCGACAGGATCTCGGTCCCGGTCGACGCCGTCAAACCCGTCCTCGAAGGCGCCGATTGTTATGCGATTCTATCGCCGCTCGGCGTCGTCCTGAAGGGTGACCGATTCTTCCTTGATAACGTACGGTCCTATTATTCTGCTCGTTCGTCTCCTTTATTGATGTCGTTAGGTGACGTCTTGTATAGCCCGACAGGTTCTGTACTGTCTGTATGGGCGGCAGGAATGGGGTCGCATCGAGTCTGAGCAGCAGAAAGCTATACAAATAGCTGTCTCGGCGCCGCCTCCCAAACTGACCCCGACACCCACCACGAAACCGAAACCCGTCACCGATACCATGCCCGATTATTCGCAGCGTGCGTTCTACATGTTCGTGGCGGTGATCGTCGCCGGCATCGTACTGGCCCAATGCGCCCGGCGGTATTCGGAAAGGTCGAATTCCGGATTCGCTCCGGATGGGGTTGCGATAAGAGATTCGCCAAGGCCGGTGGACCAGGAGAGTACCGATCAGGCAGCGGTATCGCCAGCAATCAAGATACCCGTTGATAGTCTACATAATGAGACTTGATAAACAGAATTTTGTCTCGAGGCAGAACTTCAGCTCGAGTCTGTTTTAATTAACGCCACTGTACCGAAGATTCTAGAGTTTTGAGTTGAAGCCTTTGACTGGCTGCTGATGGTTTGTTGAATGTAGGACTAAATCGCTTTTTGAGTGTTTGAGGGGTACCTGCCACGTGCAGGCACCCTCTCAAACGACGCGGTGACGAGACAACCTCATCAATTTCAGCCTTTCAGGTGAATGAGCAACAGGCTGCGCCTTCTCAAAAAACTTTGAGTTTGAGTTTAAGCTGACTGCATTCAGAACGAAACTAAAACTCAAAAAGGCTTCGAAACTTCTCTAATGGAGTACTGCAGATATTTGATCCGATTCACAAAAGCTCTTTGTTTCTGAATTATGCCTCACTAAACATCAACACCAGCAATTAGCCGGAGAGCATGTCCGAGAATCGAACACGATTAGAAAACAAACGTATGTGCAAATAAACACGCCGGCCTGGAGCAAACAATCAAGCACCGATATGCGATGACTCTTTGTCTATTGATGTTCGCAATCCCATAGAACGGGGCAGAATTACAGATCGAAAACTTAGCAACAGAACAGTAGAGATTAACCAGTTAATACAAAGGATGACAATCATGGCGTATTCGAAGGTCGAGGACAGTCGCAACGGGGCGAACAAAACCAATGTTCTTGTTTGCAGTATGGGCCAGGCCATTCCGATAGGCAGAAGTAGCTGTGCACAAGTTACAAACAGAAACAGACAGACAGCCGGAAAAAATTAATACTAAGGTAAAAGGTTAAAAACAACAAATAAAAAACAAGCAATATGATAGAATTCGTACCACCAGTGACGGCCACAACGTGTCCCGTCTGGATTTCTTCCAATGCATCCGTCTGTCCCATACCCAATATGATGACAGCCCTCCTAAACCAAAAGATAAGCGCCGGTCAAGAAATTAATGGTTGAACATACATCGTAGAAGTGAGTAACCGGCGATCGACAGAATGGACAGGGTTTACTTCCAGGCGAAGGCCTCGTGTTTGACGACGCATTACAGGTGCATTCGGCGGCGGCTTGCAAGCAAGCTCGGCAGAATTGTCGCCGACATTCAGAGGCAGGACAGCGTAATAATCTGGAAGGCGGTAGTGGACCAACGATACCACATCCGCATCTGGGAAAAAGCGTCGAACAATGACTATTGGGAGCTCAGTTGGTACAGACCTTGGTAGAGGACAGAATATGCCACCGGACGTCAATGTAAGCGACAGTTCCGTGGCAAACAGCTTAAAACGCTGATACGATTCGACACCGGTAAGACGAAGAGTCTCGATGTGCAACAAGGTCGAGCCGGTGCATCGCATTGGACCTTAAAACAATCACAACTGTGACGAAATATAGGTTTTGTCTCAAGAAGAGTAAGCAGAATAAAAAAGGACATCCAATTATAGAACGTACATTGGAGCGAGAATGAATCCGAATCTGAACTGCAGCGAGCCAGATCGCGATTATTTAAAGCAGACGAGACGAATGCGGTGAAACAGTCAAGGTCGATGCAATGACGACATGTAGCAAACTGAACAGCGACAGCCCGTGAAGGAATCAGGCTCAGACAGCAGCAGCAGCATGTCGTTGTGCTTTCCTGCTAAACCTTGAACATCTTTGGTTTGGACAACCAACAAAATGAAATGAGCGACAATCAGAATTGTTAAAAGGACCTCGAAAGAGCATAAAACCAGTTCCCTGTAAAGTGCTCATAAATATCCATACCACAAAAATGCAATCGATCTGAAGAGCGTCCTGGCCTCGACATCTTTGGCTTTCTGCACAAACGTAGTAGGAATCCTAGAAAGATATTTCAGACGACAGCCCAAAGAATCGAAAAGAGCATTCAGCCGGAACGAATATGAATCAATCAATTTATTACAAAACAGAAATCGGTTTACGATCTGGTCAAATCGCCGGTCGCAAGCAAAACAGGACCGGGAGTCGCTATCTACGGCATCGCTGCGGCAAAGCGGGCAGCGAACGCGAGCCTTGCCGCGACGAACGCCCAGCTGAGCGGCTGAAGGCTGAGCGCTACACGCAGCGTCATTGGCCGAGATATGGCACGAAGGGCACCGAACGGCCAATGACATCAATGAGAGCCTTGATAAAGGGCGCAACCACGCATCAATCTGAATGAGAGTAACATGAAGATGCCATCCTCTTAGTAGTTGCAATTAGCTAGATGCAACGAGCTGGTAGAAGGTCAAAGCATAGCATATTGAGTCGGCAACCAGACGATGGTCAGCGTTAGGGTCCCATTCATGCTTTTTCGATAAAATGGTCGTAATCGCAAACAGGAATAGTAAGCATAGAGTGGTAATTATAGAATTATCGATATATTAGAACTATTAATCAGAGCATGGAGCGAATCAGAGCTATACGAACTCAGTAGCAGTCTTATAAGAAGGTGGCGAATTCGATTTTTGATCTTTCGAGTACAATTTCTGCGAGTCGGGCATGTTAATCTTGACGATGTCGATTTTCTTGATTTTCTTCTCGTTCCCAGCCTCGATTGACCTTTGACTGCTTCGATCTCCCAGACTGGCCTTCTTTCCAGGTCCTTCGATCGTCTGCGTCTCGTAATGGTCGCAGACGGTGAGAATCGCCTGGATAGCAGTCCGCAAGATGAACGCCATGCCAGAAACGAAGACCCCAATTAGAGCAGCGCCATAATGTAGCATACCTCTGCCCTCATATGCAAGCAGCATTCCAATCAAGCCAACAATGAATACAGGAACGAGAGCAATGGTTAGACAGAAAGCTTGAAAGGCGCTGCTAGATAACGGTTGCGGTTTAGCATCTCTGGAAGTCCAGCTCTGGAAGCAAAACAGCACGAAAGCGATCGTCCAGACGCCAATAAGCTCAGGTTGGGCGTCAAAGCGGCACAAAGCGCCCGCTGTTGGACAAGAAACAGACTGCACTCCGATTATTGGCGGCAAAACAGCAACTGCTAAGCCAAGCAGGAACAAAACTAGTTTGGCGAAATGCATTTCGACACGATTTGGGTATTCTGCAACGGCGGCGCTGCCAAGGACGGGCCGATGATCAGACTATGAGACGAGCAGCGATTAATGGCAAGATGCGGCAACATCTGTTCACGACGCCTTCGAACAATCGCGAACAGAAATGACCCAACAAGCTTCTCAAAAATGTTTTCTTCAGTCGATCGCCGCAGATTCCTATCTTTTCAGAAAGACAAAAACGGGTAAAATACGGAGAAAGCTTGAAAACTGAAAATGTTTGAAAGTCGAATCGTATTAATCAAATACATTTACTGAGAATAAATAAAGCGTTGCTTATTCTGACCTGCCTTCTTCGCCCTGCTCTTCATTGGCCATTTCCAATTTCATTTCAGAGGCGTTCGACTCACGATTCGCACGCTGAGCCATCGCACTGCAAATCGCTTCGTAAACAGGTAACAATGAAGTCGATGGTTCAGCCGAGAGGAATCGACATTCGCTAACATCATCTTCGTCGTCAACATCAAAATGAATAAGCAGCCACGGTCCCGGCAAGGTGTTGTCGCCATTAACCGATAAAGCGTGTAACTGAACTAAAGAAAAACTTTCGTCAAATACTTGCTTTTTAAAAATCAAAAATGAGGCCGTGAATGGTCAAAGAAGCCAAACTTATGGTAATACAGGAAGCAACTATGGCCATGACGGAAAAAGCATGACGATCCTTACTGTATGGTAAGTCGAATGACCATCCAAGACTGGAATCACTGCGACAGAGCCAAATGATATTTCTGTAACAGTGAAATTCAGAAAATCAAATGGCAAATAACGTGAAATTCAGCAACCTGTTGGTGATATAAAGGGTTCCGGTCGGCAGGGTGTCTTGATCACCCAGTTTCATACCAATGTTGTCTTCAATTTTAATAACATTCTCGGTTGGTGCCAGAACCGGTGATGGGAGATCCCCTTCGGCGGTGTCAGCGCGCTCATGGACCTGAACCAACGGCATGATTTCTCGAATGATCACGCAATGATGTTTCGATTCCTGCCTCTATCATTCCTTCACAAAATTGGGCACAATTTCAGTTTAGAAAAGTCGTTTTCTAAAAAATGCGCACATTAAAACTTTGGGTTTTTAACCAGATGAAATCGCAATGGTGGCAGATTCTGCTATAAAATGTTATTTGCTTTTATCGTAAACACGAATTGCTTTCTGTTTTGGGAGACGCTGTTCAAAACCATCGAGTTCTTTCTTCCAAGCTTCTCTCGTTGATAGTGTCGGTTGCGAAGCAGAGGACCTCAGCCGGCGCTGTTCTTGCTTCTCGCGCTTCGTGACAAGCTTCGATTCGGCTTCGCGTTGCATTCGCAACCATTCAATCACTTTGTTCACATCGAATCTCGCATTTCTCTCAATCGGCCCTTTACCTGCATAAAAGTGTACATTTAGTGCTAATTGAGTTTCAATGGGATTGGTAACCTTCGGGACACAGCTCGGAATCGAAGATTAATCCGCTGTAATCAGCGAAGTCGTAGCCAGCATTCTCAGGATGGTTTCGTAAAAATACTGGCTTTCTACGCAGTAATGCCGAACAAGACTGGCTCGATTGTAGTTGTCCCTTAAAATTCACAATTAAATTGCAGTTATTCATCAAGAAGAACAGTTCCCAAACAGAATCGTAAAGCGGCTTTTGAAGGAAAGGTAGCAGCATCCAGAGTTATCAACCAATGAAAACGTAAATCGAAATTGTAGAATGTTGGATTAATTGGATTAGAAGTGTACCTTAGTCGTAAAAGGGTGCTTGGATTCCCATTCTGCTCGGATTTGACTCTTGATGAATCGCTTCTTCACGAACTCCCATAACGCATCGACATATTCATCAATGAATTTACTATCAGTCGCGTCGATTGCCTTGCGATCTTTCTGAGGAAAAACAGAATATCGCAACCTAGGGAATTAATGAGAACGAAGGTATAAAAGTTCAAAGATCAGACGAACTTCTCTTTGGAAATCTCTCGTAGATTATTCCATTTGTTTCGATCGCCAGGCATTCTGGTAAGATAATCCACAGAAGCGCATCTCGCTAGGTGCTGTCTGAGTTGGCACTCATCACCGTCCCATCGGACTGATTGACGTGCAACTATCTGAGCGGCCTGATTTCGAGCGCGCAGCTGATTAAAATCGGCTCGAATCTTCTCCCAGGATTGTCGCTGCTTAGCTTGCCTTTCGTCCTGCTCTGCTTTCTTTCTTTTATCATATCTGACAGGAGATTAGAATAGATAATTACTAACTAGCACTTTTGTACTTCCGACAGTCGACCTGCATTCGTCTAAGCACATGGGTTGGGATATTTGCATCCAGATTTCGTTCGTGTAGTTTCGGGCGGATAGATACGCTTTGCCACTTTTTCAGAAAGAATTCGCGTTCGAATTCACTTTTTAGCTTCTGAAAACGCTCCGATTTCATCAAATGCTCGATGAATGCCTCATACTCCTCAGGCTCCGCGATGATGGCCCTTTGTAATGGAGGAGCGGCTCCATATCGTAGGGTACGTTTTGGTAAAGACGGCCTCGGCACCTGGCGAAGATCGAGGGCATCATCGGTGGTTTTCGACATTGGCGTGTGACATTTCTCAAAATATCTTAGAATTAAACAATTTGCAAGAAACTGGATAATGGCAGTAGAAAAAACAAAAGTGCGTGATATTTTTTCGTGTGATATCATACCGAAAAGACAGAAACAAACAAGTTTCGATTGCATAAATTGCGCTCTGCGTGACGGACTTGACGATTTCTAATCCAACCCAGTTCTTCTATTCGACTCTCAGATTCTGGAGAGAAAGTCGCTGTAGGGCCATGATCATCCCTGTTCGCTGCTTCACATGCGGAAAGGTCATTGGCAACAAATGGGAGAAGTATCTGAACTTGCAGCTTGGTGAATACTCGCCAGGGTCGGTCTCTCGAAGATGGAACTGACGATCTTATCTAACAATGATCTAGGGAGGCGTTGGACAGCCTTAATCTTCGCCGATATTGCTGCAGAAGGATGCTTCTCACACATGTCGACTTAATTCAAAAGCTTCTGAACTACAACCCATCACGTCGTGCTCACACAGCTCTCAGTGGTGTCGCTCAGTGATTACGATCTCTAATAAATATATTTGCTATTTAAACTTATTTGCTCGCATTGATTCTTCCTATACTGTATGTGATCAAGAGTCGTAATGTATTTCTCTTTCCATTTCTCTATCAGCATATTTTTCTTCCAAATGGTTTCAAGTCCTGATTTGTTCGGCGCCGAAGGACATCGAGGCAAATACAGCCTCATGCCTGCCCTTTCGTCAGTTAACTCATTTGGTGCGCCGTGTCGCGAGATATTTAAGTTTGGTTTGAGGTTTCCGGACTATGTATGTGAACTGTGAACTCGCTATTCGTGAACCACGCGTGAAATCAACTCTCGGCCCATCTGCGTGGCTGCGGCTTGGCGCTCGCTCCAGAATTCTCACGTGGTTGGAGGACCGGGAGGAAACTCGCCGTCAGTCACCTTTCACAAACATTCCTATTTGTCATCAGAAGGTCGCGTTTTGGTCTGGCGTTTTTGAAGCCGTCAGTCAGTGGCACACGTATAAAACGTAAACTACAGTCGCCACCCCTCACGCAGCACTGTTGACGCCGCTATCCCCTTCACATCCTCCACTCTCCTATCGTGTTTGTCGAATGTGTGATTTCGCCACGTGCCGGCGCTGACTTTTCCGTTGGCTGCAGATCCTCGGGCGCGACGGCTGGGGTTTCGGATGGGACAAGTTCGATAATGGCTTCGGCGTTGTGGCTTTGCTCTGAGCATGCTCTAGGTCTATTCTGGTAGCGAGAAAGCCTTCGTTCAATGGGATCGTGATTCCGTTTCCGATTGTTGCTCGTACTGTTCTTCTGCATTTACAACATTCAATCGTCGTCATCACTGCCGATCCTGTGGCATTCTAATATGCCATGATTGCTCGCCGTATACAGCTTGGCTGCCCCAGCTCGGCTACGATTCGGAAGTGCCTCAAAGAGTGTGCTCATTCTGTGCTACTAAGGGCTTAAATGTTATCGAATTAGAAGTGGAAGCATACAACCTTTGTCAGAGCAAGCTTTGGAAAGAGCAATCGCCAAGCTTGGATCGAATTAGCTCGGTTTTCGAATCCGCAAAGTCTCTGCAAAACTTCAATTCGTATTTGCTCGACAAATTAAGGACCCAATTTGCGGTTTTAGCCAAAGCTGAAGTTTCTAATTGCATTTATGCTTTGTCGAAAACTGGATCGTTCCCGGACTTGAAGACAACTGTTGGCGAATGCTCACGAGTACGAGATATCTGTTCTCAGTTCAAAAGCGATCTCGAGATAGACATAGCCCAGTTAATTACTTCGCTTGATGCTGCAAAAGAACGTCTTTCAATGTCTGAACCAAAGTCATCACCTGCAACACCCAACCGGCGTCAATTGTCTCCTGTGATTCGTGTCAAGAAGGTTCGATTCGCTCCCTTCGAAGTTTCTCACATCCCGGTCCTTACAAGCACAGTTCCAGGACGAATCCGAGCCAAAAGTCGCCTGCAGCGCATTTCTATGGGTGTTCCACAATCCGTTCACGCTCGCACCAGCCCCATTGTTTGCTAACAAATTAATATTCGTTTGGAAAATACATTTATCGCGAGAGGTTTCCGAACTGTTCTGCTAAGAACTTGCTTTGCCGGTTTCCATCCTAACGCTTAGCTCTACAGCGAGTCAATGCTTCACGATAACGAATGAGAAGGCCAAAGGTAATCTGGGCTCCAAAAGGTGGTTGGGTTACGTGGCAGAAGAACGTAGTCGGTCAGTGGCAGTCGTTGCTAAAACTTCTATGTTAAAGGTCAAGCCTCTTCCATCCTGAATCATTCACCAATTGGATCCCTTTATTGTCTGTAGTATAACCGACATGCATGGCGAGCCAGTTGTCCCGACGATTCGATTCGATTCGATTGGTTTGTTGATCTTAAGTCAACAGGCGGCCAAGGCGCAAGGCCTGAAGTAGTCGGGAAACATCCCTTCCATATCTTCAGGTGCCAATACTTCCAGACTTCAGAGCTGTCCTTCATTTCAGCCGCAGTTGGCACGAGGTATCCAGCAAAAATATCTCCTGAGAGCGTCATCAGTACCATTAATTGGTGGTCGTTCCAGCTGGTGGTTTTGACTCCAGCTAATGGGGAACGCAGCGTCCACCGGCACATCTACCTCTGGAGATATCAATATAGATGTATCGAATGGCATTTGTAATCTCATGGTTCTGCAATTCCAGATAGAAAATGAATTCTGTGTGAACAGTTGATGAAGACGAGCTCAGGCGTCTGTACAAGCGCTTCAGAAAAATCGATACCGATAAGTCTGGAGGTGTTTCTCTTGAAGAATTTTTGGCAGTACCCTACCTCCTGCATAATCCATTAGTCAAGAGGGTCACTGATATTTTTGATACTGATAAGAACGGTCAAGTCGACTTCAAGGAATTTATCGAAGCACTGAGCATATTCACCGGAGCTGCTAATCAAGATGCTGCCAAGCTATCCTGTACTGGTTTAATTGAAATACTATAGCCTTTCTAACGTTGGGTAGTTGTGTTTAGGATTTATGATGTGAACAATGATGGGTTTATATCCAATGGGGATCTTTTCCAGGTTCTGAAAATCATGGTGGGCGACAACTTAACAGAAGTGCAATTACAGCAATTGGTAGATCGTACAATAGCGCTGGGCGATACTGATTTTGATGGCAAACTATCATTTGAAGAATTTTCCAAGGTATGAGGATTGTATGTTTCTTAACTTTGTCAACTGATTAAGAGTCCCAGATGGTTGCAGAATCAAATATTGAAGGAAAACTCACACTCGAAATATAATACATACTGTATAACAACAATTGCTTCCAGCAAAGTACATATGCTTGGTGCCTTTCTAGAAAGTAGGTCGATGGGTTTCTCCAAAATCGGTCACCTTCCGTTCTGTTTACGGCCAAATATAATTTGGTATTGAGCAGCCATTCAGTTTCAGGGAGACTGTACGGCACGGTTTTCAAGCCATGCTGCCGGTAATGAGTAACGGAATATACCGTTACCGTTTCTGGATGAATTCTAACCCAGTAATCCGATCTAGAGTTGTTTGTCTTAGCAGCTCATGGTCACTGCCGTCGTGATCATCTTGTTGGTTGCCGTCGTTAACGTCTTCAGTCAGTCTTGTCTAAATACGCACGATGCTGGTCTCGTCGTACAGCTTGGGCTAAAGGTATGGTCATGCTCCTGAACGTGACCTCTTTAACTGTTTCTTAGCGGCCGATTGATATAAAACTGCTCGGAGACGAATGCCGGAAATGCTTTTGGAAGTACCAGTATTGCTCGTATGAAGAGCTTGAAGACTGTGACGAAGAATTCACAAAATGTTCCGGGTTCCCAGAGCATCCATCATCGGATTCAGATCTCTCAACCTGGGAGGCAACAAATTCCCAGCCGAACCTGTTCTTCACGGATTCGGTTGGCATCGACATTGTTGGGGTTCGCTCGCTGAGAAATCTGGCTAATGGCAGCGTTCTTGTGGAAGGATTGACCAACAGAATCGTTCACGTTTCTCAAGGCGATGTCGTCAGTGTAAATGCAGGAAAAGTTGACTTGGAATTAGAAGGATTGCCTGCTGAGAATATCCAGCTATCATCAATTTCACATCGAATTCATAACAATGGCACCGAAATCGTTGCCTATCTAGATTACGATGAGCGCGTACATTTCGCTGTTCGCGCTTCCAGGCGCCAGACATGGAACATCCAGCAATTGACAACTGCTGGCGCGAGTCCCGCTATAGAGCTCTTTGATGACGAGATTCATATTCTCTATCCGCATTCTAACTTGACGCTAATGCATTGGAGCAGTACGGACGGGTTTCTCGCAACGAAACTGAAAACAACAGCCGCTGTTTCTTTATGCCATACTGGAAAGCGACTGGTGATGCTGTTGCAGAGCGTACGAACGTCTGGCCTAGACGTCTCTATATTCAACCCTAAGAGCAGACGCTGGGAGCATCCGATGCCTACATCGCAGAATGTTGACATCGGTGTGGCACCAGTATTCACCGCTAATGATCAAGAGCCAGGATGTCCTCTGGTGCTATTCGCTCTCGATGGTCGCTTGCACATGATGACGTTTCGCAATCTGAATGTATCGCCATCCAGCTGGATGCATGATCTTGCCGACAAAATCGGCGACATCCCGCTCACGAGGCTATTGATTCCTGGCAGTCACGATTCCGGATCGTATGGTATCACCACAGATTCAGCTCTGGGCCCAGTAGAGCAATTACATCAGGATCTGGCCGATCTTCTTTCAAATCCGCTATTCAGCCAGATTGCAAGTCATGTTGCAAGAATGTGGTCGCGAGCACAAGGCAAGTCGCTGTTTGCACAGCTACATTCCGGTATTCGCTATTTTGATTTTCGAGTCACATCTGGATCATTGGCGTTTCCGCCAATTTCATCCAATGGCGATCTTTTGAAAGACATGTTTATTGAGCATGTGATGATCTCTGTGCCGATTCTGGATGCTCTTCAACAGATCAAAGCATTCCTCGATGAAAGCCCGAAAGAGTTCCTGATTGTAGACCTGCAGCATATGACAGGGTTAGGCGACAAACTACGCATGTCGTTATTCGACGAAATCGAGCGTCTATTCCCGACTCAGAAAGCTGTTTGGAATTCTGTACCAAGCAGAATGACTCTGAATCAGATGTGGGCTGGAGGGTACCAGATGATATTCATGGCTTGTAGTGAAAGCGATGAGAGACCGTGGTTATGGCCTCGTACTCGCTCTCTGATCTCGCCTTGGCCAAACGTGCCAGATCCAAAAGATCTTAAAGAAGCCTTAGTAGCTGGGCTTGCTTCTCGCAAACAAGACCTGTTCTTTGTGTTGCAGGGCGTCTGTACTGAGAATGTCTTAACAATTGCTGAAGGATTCCTGGGACATAAGCCGAGATCGCTGAGAGAGCTAGCTTCACACACGTCACCGAAGGTTTTGGAATGGTTCAAAGATTGGCCTGACATGAACATTGTTATGGTTGATTGGATTGAAGATTCGTCATTGGTCGCGTCTTGCATTCAGGCGAATCTAGTTTTGAATAAATTCTTACCAATCTAATCAAAGTAGAATTTGTCTTTGCAACAGAAAAAGTTAAAATCGCTTCTTAAAAGGTAAACATATCATCCAGCAAATTCTACGAATGTCAATCGTGAGGGTCTCAAGCCGATCTTCTATTCCTTGGTTTTGCAAAAGTGAAAGATTTAGCAAAGACGACACTTTATAGGCAATCGATATTTTTATAAATCAAGATCATCCTTTGCAAAAGACTCGGCATCATAAACTGTGGCACGAATCCGACGACCTCCAAACAACCTTCCATTCAGAGCGTCTAGCGCTTTCTTTGAACTTATATCGTCATCAAACTTGATAAAAATTCTCACATCATCAGCACGTTCATAGATTCGACATTGCAGAACGTTGCCGAACTTCCTACACTCTTCAGCAGTCTCCCGATCCAAATCTGGATCAACCTCGCCTCTCCCGACCATGTTTTCAAGCAAAATAACACAGCCGAGTTCGATCTTTTGCTTTTTCTTTTTCGCACTAGGTTCTGCGATTTTCAAGTGCCCGCTGCTATCCTTTTTGGCCACAAGCGCTTGTTTGATTCCCTGGCCTTGCGCACCGAGACCTTGACCAGTTTGCCATCCCATCTTCGCCCTATAAATCGCCTGAGAGTCCAAGACACAAATACTGCAAAGCAACATACATCAATCGCTCTGCAACGCTTTGCTTAGCAACAGGTTGGGTAGTTGAAACAGATACAGGGGGATTGTATGGTTCTGGCGAAGGCGATCTTGGTGCCGGAGGGGGTGATGGGGCTTGTTCTGGGGTTGGTGCCACACCACTCATACGCATTCGTCTCATATAGGCATCCTCTCCTGACATCTTCAAATCAAGAGGCTCGACAGATTGCTTCTCTTGTTTCGCTTCTTGAGCTTTCAGAAACTCCTGCAGTTCGCGCTCACGTTGCAATCGATCCCGCTCAGCGCGCCTTTCGCGACACAGCTGTAGATATTCGTTAGGAACGGCCGGGTCGTATTCCTCGTGGGGTTTCTCTTCCTGATCTTCTTCTTTATCGTGAGTTATTTCGATGGAAGGTCGAGCTCGAGGTAGGCTATGATGCACCATATTGACGATGGAGGCGGCAGGCTTGACGGCCTTCATCATCAGCGGCTTCTTCCTTGGAGCTTCAGACACCGGCCGTGGCTTCTGTCTTACAATGTTGATCTGTGGTATCAGAAGCGGTGGAGCCGCCGAACATCCTGCTATTGATTGCGTCAAATCCCATTAGCGAAGCCGTCATAAAAACACGATGCTGCGAGCGGACCAGTTGCTTTATCGTATGCCGGCGCGGGACCAGTTGCTTTATCGTATGCCGGCGCGGCTGCTGTTGGTGTCGTAGCCGGGACCTCTAGCGAAGGTTTAACAGGCTCATCGGACGCAGGCGGTAGGTCTGAGTACAGCGACATTTTCGCCAAATATAACAGCTTATGTAAAAATGAGACAAAAACGAATGAAAAAAACCACTAGAAAAATAGAGCGCAGTTTTTAGAATTTACGGCTTGCCTTTACGTTACATTCCAGAAGCTGCGCCAGTTTTCACAGAATCAAAAAATCACGAATCAGAGGCTTTGCTGCTTTCTCCAGGTCAATTCATATTACATTCTGGTTCCGCGACAGTGAACAGTATGTACGTATAAGAATATGCATTTCTGCCAGTACATGTTGAGATTCGTAGCTGAGTGTCATTGAATGATGTCTGTCAATCATGCTGCGCTTCCGCCAGTTTGGTACCTGAAAGATATTCCGACATCCCGTTGAATAAAATTGACGCATGTTCCAATTTATTATTCTTAGAGACGAGTCGGGCATTCCTTGCTCGCTGCAAGTTTCTTCAGGACGGCTTGACTCCACGTTGAGCTTAGAATCGAATTAAGTACGAACAGATCTCCAAAGTACCAACCTCGACAGAAGCATTGACTCCAGTCGAATCCCGCGTTAGCAATCTTAAAATACGGCAATCATTCGAGGACTTTGCAATATTGTATTCTTCGTAACCATAAAAACGCTGTCAATGATAACATCAGGGAAGCGCCTAATACGCCATCAACATTGTCGATGTGTGTCGGTCAAGAGACGACTGATAATGAACATTGAAGCTGTTTATTTCTTCCTGATCCTCTTGATAGGTTTTGCGCCCTTTCCGGGAGGTCCTTTGCGCTTGTCGCCAAAGCGCTGCTTGCCCTTGAACTCCTCCATCTCTCGAAGATCCTGAAGCAATCATCAGGCGTTTCCAGAAACAAAAGGCAACCGATTTTTGTTAACAGTTTGCCGAACAATTCCAAAGCTCAACAAAATACAAAAGTCTCACCATCTGGGCGACTCTCTGCGCTTCGGTAACCCGTTCGTACAGGACCATGACCTCCTCCTGCTCGGCCTCGAACTCCTTCATTTGGGATCCGATCACTAAACAGAATCATCAACAGGAAATCAGCTCAGACGAATCCAATCCCGACATTGTTCGATGCGTTGGAACAGCTCGACGTCGTACTGGGACACCAGCGTGATCGACGTTCCAGAGCGACCGGCACGGGCAGTACGACCGACTCGATGGATGTAGTCCTTGGAGTGCGTCGGGATATCGTAATTCACTACACAGTCGACGCTGGGAATATCCAGACCTCTGTAATCATATTTATCAGCATATCACCTCATGAAAGAAATCATCACCACGATGCAAGTACGAGAAAATCAGCAACAAAAGGAAAACACAGAATCGAAGAAAGAAACAAAAGCAGCGAAAAAGAAAGTTGAAAGCAGAAAGAGTCAAAACAAAACAAAATGTAAAGCAGCAAGTGAAAAGTTTGAAAAAGGATGTCACTTAGAAGGAAAGCCATTGACAGTAAAATAAAAAAGAAAGTCAAAAAGTCAAGAAATGGAGACTAAAAATAGAGAAGTAAAGAAATGATTTTCAAGAGAATTGAAAAAAAGAGAACAACGCAATTTCTAAAATGAAGTTCAAAAAGGAGACCTGGAAGCGACATCGGTAGCGACGAGAATCTTCCTTTCTCCGGACTTGAACTTATTTAGAGCGCCGAGTCGTTTTGGCTGGGTCATCTGCCCATGGAGCGGTACGGCCGGGAACCCCAGCGCCCGCAGAAGGAACGCGATCCGGGCCGTGGTCCGCACCGTATCCGTGAAGATGATCACGCTACCGCCCGTGAACTCATTCAACGCATGAACCAGGTAACAGTCTTTATGTTTCGCCGGCACGAATTTGTACTGGACCAGGGCATGTCAGTCAGCGCGACGGGACGGAGGCGGCGGCCGAGTACCTGCTGGACCAGACCGGACGCGGTCTGGTATTTGTCGGAGACGGAGACCTTGACGGGGTTGCTGAGCGAGGCGCGCTGCAGCTTCGCGACCCGCGACGTCATCGTTGCCGAGAACAGCATCGTGGTGCGTTCCTTGGGCAGTACGCCCAGCAGCGTTTCGATCTCGGACTCGAAATCCATCGTCAAAAGGCGATCGGCTTCGTCTAGAACCAGAAACTAGACACGATGGTCAATTGGGGCTTTCCATCAACTTTTTTCACTGAACAAAATTCAAATTTCGAAGAGAATCTTTAAACTTTTCAAATGAAAGTATGGTTTAAAGAGAATTTTTAAACTCTTTAAATGAGATTATTTCGAAATTGCGTTCGAATGATAACATCAAATCCATGCAAAAATGAGGAAATTACTTCTCAACAAAAAAATCGCAAAAATTATTCGAATTTTGTCGAAGAAAGTATTTAAGCTTTCAAAAAATCAATTCGATTACGCGCAGCTTGGATAAATTGAATCCTTTCGTGTTCTGCAGGTGATCAACGAGTCGGCCGGGAGTCGCCACGACAATATGCGGGTTCCTGTAACATTACAGCCGCATCGTCAGCGACAGTTACCAGAATTCGTTCCAAATCCCCACGGGTCGTACCGGGACAGCGCAATCGACTGCTGCATCATATCGATACCACCGACCAGGCAGGCGACCTTAACGCCGAACGATGCTCCGAGCGCCTCGAACTGCTCCTGGATCTGGTAGGCCAGCTCACGGGTCGGGGCCAGTACGAGCCCGAAGAAGCGCTGCGGCGTCTCGAGCAGCGCCTGGAGAATGGGGATGGCGAAGGCGGCCGTTTTCCCGGACCCGGTCTCGGCCAGACCGATGACATCGCGGCCGCCGATCGCGTGCGGAATCGCCTCGGCCTGGATCCGGGTCGGCCGATGGAAGCCGAGCGCCTCGCAGGCCTCGACCAGCTGCGGACAGACGCCCAGGCCGGCGAAAGTAGCGGCTGGCTCGGCGACGACGTCCTGATCGCTGTCGCTATGATCGCTCTCTATCATCGCCATCTGTATGGAAATGTCAAAGCGAGATGGAAGAAGGGACCTGGACGCAGTCCGTCACGCATTGTTTACGAAAGTTGCGTACGCAGTTTTGTTGTTGGATCACTTTCACGAACTCATGCGGCGCAGTTTTGTGGTTGGATGAATTTTCACGAACTTACGCGGCGCAGTTTTGTCGCTGGATCAATTTTCACGAACTCTCGCGACGCACTTTTTGTTTGTTTCACTCGGTGTTGACTGTCCGGTTCGTCCTCTGGCAATGGAAATGATTGATGATTTGCATGCTGTGGACAGCGCCTTTGAATTGTTCAATAAACGACATTAATGCAGCGCTCGATACAATCGGTCGTACTGGAGCGCGTCTTGGAGCTGGCCCATGGCGACGATCTGCGGCATTGGCGGACAACCAACACCCCTCGCCAGCTGTCGTACGTCCCGATCTCGGGGCTTCTCTATTCCAAGACGAGTTTTTCGCGTATCACATTGCACGTATCCGCATCTCTCCGAGGTCGTACTGGACCGGGTCTGCTGCTGCTGCCCCGGAATTTCCCGAATCGATACTGCGAATCGGAATCCGATTTGGATTTATTCAGCGATAGTGGATATCGTCGATGGAAGGCGCGATCGTCGTACTGCTCCTTTCGCCCTCTTGCAGCGTCGATAACGTTTCGATCTCATTCTGGCGTGATTGCGCGCCCCGCAAGTCCGTAACGAAGTGTCGTTTCGATTCATTGCTGGTGGGCTGGCGCTGAGCAACCGCCGATTCGATCTTTTCGTCTCATCCGCAATCCTGGTCCAGCACGCCAACCTCGATTTGCTGTTATCGCGTGCAATGATCACACGACAGGAAGCGGGCGTTGACAACCCATGCGAGCCAAGTCGCGCAAGAATCGCGACGACAACAGCCACGAAGCGTCTTTTTACCATGAACAAACCAACAGGCGCGTGGCGGTCGTTTTCGACGGTGTGCTCGGAAGCTGATGGAGCGGTATTCAGCTTCCTCGAGGAACATAAGATCGACATCGCGGCATCGGGTGCGTCTATGTCCTCCACTGATGGCGTTACTTCCCTTACTGCCATTGCCCAGAGCAACACTCCTGCCGGTAGTGGTCGTACTGGCAATGCGTGGCTGTTTGAATGTATCGATTCGTGAGCGACTTCGTCTCGCTCACGATAAACAAATGTTCATTGTATCTAGAAACAGTGATTTGTTATTCAGATCTACAAACTGATAGATAGTCTGATGACAGCGGGCGTCGCGGAATGGGGCCATGGGGTGACCCCAACTGATAGATAGTCTGTTGACAGCGGGCACCGCGGAATGGGGCCATGGGGTGACCCCAACTGATAGATAGTCTGTTGACAGCGGGCGTCGCGGAATGGGGCCATGGGGTGACCCCAACTGATAGATAGTCTGTTGACAGCGGGCGCCGCGGAATGGGGCCATGGGGTGACCCCAACTGATAGATAGTCTGTTGACAGCAGGCGTCGCGGAATGGGGCCATGGGGTGACCCCAACTGATAGATAGTCTGTTGACAGCGGGCACCGCGGAATGGGGCCATGGGGTGACCCCAACTGATAGATAGTCTGTTGACAGCGGGCGTCGCGGAATGGGGCCATGGGGTGACCCCATATCGATCATCACCCCTTTCGATCATCTCTCTCTCTCTATCAACCTCTTTGAACATTCAATAGTTTATTCGGTGTGTCGGGTCACTTTCGATCGGAGCTCCGCGGCGGAAGCCGAGAACAGCATCGACCCATACCGAGGAGGATGATGCAGCAGGCGCCGCTTCTGTTTCTCCACCGATCGCTGATGGCGTAGGAAGACCCAGATCGACAGCGACGCGAACAGGCTGCCGATCAGCTCCGGCAGCGCCAGAATCGGGATGAAGAACAGGAACGGGCTGAGTAGCGCGAATCGACGCCCCAGGAACGACAGGAACGTCGTCCCGAAACAGTGCTTGAGGGCTGAATCGCAAAACGCCAGGAAGCAGAACGTCAGATAGTTCTTGACGAAGAAACAGATCCCGCTGAGCGTCGATAAGTCCAGGTCCAGTACGCCCGAGGAAACCATAAAAAACGTTCCACAAAACAGGTAAAAAAACATACTTTTGGTGCATTTGAAGAAAATAGAAATTTGGAAAATGTTAAATTTTAATTTGCAGAAAAATCAAAAAAATAATGAAACTGATTACCAGAGGAAGATCCAAAGGAGAATTCTGGCGGCGCTCTGATGATGATGCTCGCCGATCAGCATCTCGATGAAATGGCGCAGATCGTGGAAGCCGTTGCAGCCGTCCACGAAGATGGTCAAGACGCAGACCAGGGCGGTCGAGATCAGGGTCGTCACAAAGTACAGGTCGGAGACGTCGCTGAATCGCGGCAGCGTCCGGAGAGCGCGCAGCGCCAGTACCGACCTGGATCGGCGTCAACGACGATCGGGCAGACGGATACACGACGAACCTAACCGACGACGCCAGCGTAACGATCAGGGCGAAAAACAGCATACTGGATTTGTACTGAACGAAGTAGAAGCCTTCAAGAGAGATTTCAGGAAATGATCGAAGCAACAAAACCTGTTTGGGGAAACGATTGCGAAACGGCAAATAGAGGTAGAAAAAGGCGAATTCCGAAGAGCAGCAAGAAATCATTGTTGATCGAAAACTTTGAATAGCTCATCCAAAGAACAAGCAGAAAGCAAAAAGCGAATTGTGAAGAAAGCGAAAACGAAAATCGGTTCGCGGCGACCTCCGATCTCCAACGACAACACGAACAGGCTCAGGTACGCGTAGTCGCGTTTCGAATACTCCTCGTTCACGAGATGTTTCGCGATGATCGCCGTGAAGAACGGCTCTACGTATCACAGCAGTCGTCAGCGCGCGGATGGACCAGCACGACCGCATCGCACGACCCGACCTGTGACGCGGACCGCCTCGTAGAAGTAGAGCGTGCTGGGCGTGCGGGCGTTGATATCGAGCACGGCCAGATGGCAGAGCGTATGCGACATCGCCAGCGGGGCCAGTACGAGGAGATCGCCCCGATCCACATCCAACGGAATCCACTTTTGTCGGAACAGACAGCCGGCCAATATTAGTGGCAGACAGATGACGCCCTGACGATCCCGTAAACATCATCGTCATAGAGACACCATTTCTTTGGTGAAAACGTCTTTCAGAGATAAAAAAACGCCTACGATGAAAACAACGAAAAACTTCATTCAAAAAACGGTTGATATCTAACAAACAAAAAAAAAACAAAAAACTGAAGTGTGATAGGGTCATGCTGGACCTGGATGAAAGAGATGGCCCAGGGAATATCGAGGGATTCGAGGATCTTGAACCTGGACGAGTAATAATACCCGATCATGAGGAACCAGCCGAAGAACACGAATCGATTGGATTGCGGGCGGAAGCAGGTCCGATTCCGGGCCCGCGACTGTTCCAGGCTCTGAACCAGGGTCGACAGATGCGACGTCGTCTGCGCATCGTCGTCGTCGTCGGAGAAGGAGGAGGCGGCGCCGGCGTCGTCCGGCAGCAGCCGATCGTGGCCATAGTCGTCGGCGGGATCCTCCCGGGTCTGCATCGGAAGTCGTCGTCTCGCAAATTTTCGAAACCAGACTGCCGTCGTGCGTTGGGGTTAGGGTTTTAGGGTTTTTTTTTGTTTTTTTTTATGAATCTTCTTCCCGCTCCATATTAATCAGGCGCAGCGCCTGACGTCGCGGCAGCGCCATCCACCGCTCCAGCAGGATATTGTTATAGCGCGGCGTCTCGAACAGTTTCGAGTACGACCGGCAGGCAGTCGGGAAGATTCGCTGCAGGTTGCCGCGATGCCGATACTCGGTCTCGGTCTCTCGCAGAATCGCCACGTCCGCCGCCGACAGGTTCAGCATGTTGAGGCGCTGCGGAGAGCGCGCCGGCTCCGTCGCTGCGGCCGAAGTCGCGGCCGGCGTCCGCCCATCGACCATCGGGACGCCGACAATATGGAAGACGTCGCTCATGAGCCGCGTCTTGATCAGCTTGTCGAGCGGCGACGATGACGACAGCGACGGCAGGATGTTGACCTCCAACAGCCACGGGCGCAGATTCGCATCGAGGAGGACGTCGACGCCGAACAGCTCGAAGCAGTTCGTGCGGCCAACCTTCAGCCGGGCGCATCGTTTCGCGACGCTCGCCTCGGCCACGATGACCGTCTTGACGACCAGGTCGTGGATGCGTTCGAAAACCGGCGCCGGGTCGACGCCGTGGTCGCGGAACCAGCGCGTCAGCGCCTTTACGCTCCACTTGCTGCCGGTCGCGTTCTGCGCGGCGTCCGCCGGCCGCACGAACTCGCTCGACGTCTTGTTCACGCTGTAATTCGTGAGATGCATGCGGCGGTGGGCCAGCGTCGTCCGGCTCATCTGGAAACGCTCCGTGGCGAACCGTACGAGCCCGTCGTCGTTGAGATAGATTCGCAGCGGATCCATGCAGGTGACGACGCAGTACAGGCGCAGGTCGAATTTGAACCCGTCGATGAGGAAAGGGGCGCGCACGTACCGCGACACGACGCATTTAGTGCGGCGGCCGATTCGCCCCGGACGCCGAACCAGCTTGATGCCTTTGCCGCAGCTCGAGCTGTACGGCTTCTGGATCCAGACGGCGTTGGGCGTCAGCGCCGCCGCCCGCTCCAACCCCGCCCGCTCGGCCGGCAGCACGAACGACAGCGGCACGAAGCCGAACTCGGCGGTGCCGTGCTGGACCCGGGCGCGTTTCATGGTCAGCGCCAGGCGATCTTTGCGGCCGATGCACCAGGTCCCCGGGAAATGGTTCAGCTTCTGCCACGGGCGGATCAGCGACGCGTACGCGAACCCGGGCAGGTGACGGCCCCAGTACAGGTTCGCCCACGCAGTACGCGTCGTCGCTGTGAGACCGGCGGCGCGCAACGCGTTCACGACGGCGTTGTACTGCCAGACGCTGCCGGAGATCTTGTAGCGCATCACGAGGCCGGGCGGCGCCGTCGTCGCTGCCCCGGATCGCTGGGCGGGTACGACCCGAGGGTACGGGACGTGCAGAAAGCCGTCGGTGGTGGTGCGCAGGGGTCGGGTCGGCGACGGCCGCGCGTTGCTGCTGTCGCTGTCGTCGTCGTCGTCGGCGTCGGAGCTCGGCGCTGACAGAGCGGCCTCGTCGTCGTCGTCGCCGACATCACTGGAGTCCGGTTCGTGCAGCGATTCGCTGTCGTCGTCCAGCGGTTCGGATTCGCCGTCGTCGGCATGGAGGCCGCCGAGGTCGACGAGCGCGAGCTTGTCAAGGTCGTTGGCGACCGATCGCGTCTGGATCGAGTTCCGAGATGGTAGCAGGATCTGGTTCGGCGTCTTCGATCGACGATGATGGCGGAGGACGGCGGCCGGCACCGCAGGAATTGCCTCCATTCACGACGTATGAAGGTACCTCCGAGCGGGATCGTCAGATTCCAGTACGAATCTGCAACCCCCTCCAGGGCATGTTTTTTGAATTTATCGAGAGAATATCTCCTGGAAACGGTTTTTGGCGCGCCATCGTATTGGTCAAAAGTTCGCCTTACCGTACCTGGATATGGTCAATACAGCCAATGACCCTGGTCTGGAATGGTATCAGGAGGATCGCCGGGACCATTCGTGCGCTGAAAACGCAGGTGTGCCGGCTCTAACATGATCACAGATCATTGTTTTTTAGCGAGAAATTGCTGTTCTGGAGACTGTTTAGTTAACTTAGAGCAAGTGCACCGCGCACAATTATCATTATCATTATCAATAAAGTAATGATGAATTTAATGATCGACCCTGCTACGTCTGCGACCGGTCGCAGTTTTAACTGCGTGCGCGACCTCCTATATAGGCGGTCGCATACGTCTTAGATCTACGACCACAGTAATACTCGTATTCTTATAACTACATGTGTATTGAATAATTGAATATGATGGATGCCGCCATTAAAATCCTAGGTCTCCCATCATTTCTTGCAAGTTTTTGTATTATGTCCTTGCTCCCCGCAGACAGAACATGTTTTCGCGGACCTTTTCCGTTTGGTT